>JBBBDQ010001527.1:3105000-3640000 GCA_037127315.1 Ascarosepion bandense | reverse complement strand
TAATTTATCATTTATATTTTTGAAAATGCTATTTACGCTTTCAAACACTGTTGAGATATATACAGATAAACACTTGGTGATCACTGGTCTTCACAACTTCCTAATTTACTAACTATTAGTAAGTTTTTGTTTTTAAAAATCTATTCTAGTTCCCGTTTTGCAATTTTTCTACATAAGCTTTTTAATAGGCTACCAGCTGCTTCCCTGTCTTTTTATGTTGTTTTCAATATGCCTCGTGAATGTCAAATTCTCCAAGCCCTATTTCTTCACTATCTGTCATAGAAATTTAAATCGCATTTTTAAAAATTTTAATTATACGCATCCTTCCTCATTACTTTCATGTTCAGTCCATATTCTATTCTTCTCTATGCTTGGTAGGCTTAAGAGATTTTTTAACCTTGCATATATGCTGATTCCTTAAGTTTACATATTTTCCAGTGGTATTCTCTATCTATTATTTCAAATTCATCCCATAATGGGTGGTGATTCCCTTTCTCCCTCCATAGGTAGTTAGCTACGGCTATACGAACCGATAATATGGAGTGCCTTGAAAATCATTAATGTCAAGGATTCAATATGAGCTCCGGTAAAAAAATATTAAAGAAAAACCATTAACATCAAAAAATTGCGATATGAACTTTGATAAAAATACTAGAGAAAACCATTAACATAAAAAAATTGCAATATGAACACTGGTAAAAAAATGGTTACTGAACATTAGATTTATAAGTCCTAGAAACTCAGTTGTTGTTGTCCATAAGGACACATAGCCCAGTGGATATAGACTTTGGTTAGTTCCAGTGAATTGACCCAAAGAGTTGTGAGTTACTTGTTCACCAGTCTACAGCAGTGGTGAACAAGTAACTTAGGGAATCGGGTTAGAGGGAGGTAACTTATGACTATTAAAAGAGGCTTCACACAAAGAATGAGAATGATATACCCCAGTGATCGTAATAAAGGGTTCAGTTCAAAATTCATAGGACCTGAAGAAGGCCGGAGCGTACAGCGGCCAAAACGTAATACAAATAGCAACAATGAGGACAATAGTCCGAATAATGTAAGTAGTGTCGCTTTTTCATGTGTTCGAGAACTGTTCAGAACCAATATTACGTAATTGTTTAACAATTACATGATTATCAGTAGTAGTAGTAGTAGTAATAGTAGTAGTAGTGTGTGCGTGTGTATGTGTGTGTATGTGTGTGTGTGTGTGTGTGTGTGTGTGTGATATCAACATGGTTTGTTTGAAACTAAGGATTCGGTTTGCCCAAGGAAAGAAATGTCCCGGCGGGGAAACAAGTAAGTCTTGTCACCACGGCATCCTATAATTTTAGGTAAAAGACATAAAGTTTATGCCTTTTCCATTGATACAACGCCACCCACTTCCAGACAAACAAGATGGGAATAATCCCCCAAACTTATTCTACATATTATTCATATAATTTCTTCAACAATACTTTTATTTTTCCCATGAATATGACAAAAATCTTCACAGTTCTGGTATATTTTAAGTTTTTTAACTATTATAATATACGTTTTGAAAAAAAAATCTCCAAATAACAGTTTAGATTTATTGCAGCTGATAGATTTAAATCCGCATAATGTGAATAGGAGACAAGATAGCAGCATTATTTGATATTTAATTGACTATTACTCGATACTATATACGGTTTACAAAGCAGGAGAATGCCTCATTCAAAACACAGCGCTCTTGTTATTTAGTAAGCATAATTTACTTTTGCCAGGAGGCTAAAATTATGAGGAATTGACTAAAGATTGTAGCCACTATGCCACAATAATGCGTATAAACAATATAAGGATATCATATACGTCTACGTTTAAACATTTAAAGGATAAATAAGATTCATGTTGTTAATTTTAAGAATACCAGGAATTTTCACAAACGATTATCACCTTTACAGAATAAATAAATTTCCTAAAATAAGAGTCTAAAGATGAATCAAGTTTCAAAGAACATCACAGACTGTGTGAAATGCCCATCTTACTAAATACGACAAAATTTTAAAAAGTTTTGATGAAGACGCATAGAAATAATTTGTTGTGGGGATTTAGCTTCGGGGTTGTTCATCATTTTTTTTTGTGTGTGACGAAAATCAATGTTTTGAAAATTAAATTATTCCCGAGTCGCTGTCAGAAAAATCAGAATATATTTAAACGACAAATATAGTACCTGAATTGATTATATAAGTTTTTATTAAATATATTTGAAATAGCTTATTTAGTTTTGTTAGATTTTACTATGTAATATTCCAGTTATTCCTGAATATATATATATATATATATATATATATATATATATATATATATATATATATATATATTATACTTTAGAACATTTACAAAAAAAATCTACTACAAAATTGTACATTTTGTTTCGACATTGAAAGAACAAGAAAGAACAATGTCTCATATCTTTTATATATATATATATATATATATATATATATATATATATATATATCTCAGCATGCAGTGTGGGTATAGAAGAATCCAAAGAAGTATCCTGTACATACAGTAGTAGAATAACTCTCTAAGGGAGCTCTAAATATATATGTATATAAATACATATAGAACAAATATAAGAAAACTTAAGGCTGACACGTTATTTCATGGTAAATCGGAAGTATAGGCCTACTTCAGGCGAACCATCATCTGCTTCCGTCTTTATTTTACAAAGGATTTTACACGAATCTACATGATTTTACACGATTAGTGTAAAATCCTTTGTAAAATAAAGACGGAAGTTGATGATGGTTCGCCTGAAATAGGCCCATACTTCCGATTTGCCATGAAATAACTGTCTTAATTTTTCTTATATATATATGTTCATGCGATCTGTGGCAGATTTCTGCACCGATTGTTTGTTATCAGCGGTTCCAAAAAGTGTGGATGGCACTACACAATGCCTTCACCAATATAAACAAATCTTCGTGTGGATGTCTTCGTGTGGATGTCTTACTAAAGTTAGACCCTCATACATCGAAATCGATGGGAGAGTCCATAATATATATATATATATATATATATATATATATATATATATATATATGTGTGTGTGTGTGTGTGTGTGTGTGTGTGTGTGTGTGCGTGTGTGTGTGCGCGCGTGCGTGTGTGTGTTTGTGAATAAGTTAATATTTTGATATTTTTTAGCACTTAGGAATTTCGTACTATCCAGGACCAATGTTGTAGTTAGGCTTCTTTTGTCTTTGTTTCTTTGGGAAGCTGGACGCCTGAAATGGTCTATCGGAGAAAAAAGAGATAGCTAACAGAGTACAAAAACGAAAGTCGAAAGTACATGAAAGAATCACCTCGAGATTAAAGAAGAAATTTTCTTTCCATTGGATGATTTTCCCCAGATGTAAACAGCAAGGTCATGCATATAAATTCTAGAATCTTTTCGACAAAAGGAATATAACAATTAAGCAGAATTTTAGTTAATTTCGCAAACGGCAAAAATATCTGAAGAATGTTTCACGACAAAAGATTTTACACTACTGAAATTAGAACGTATTCTACGAATATTGGAAAAAAGAAAGGTTGAGTGGGTAGGTGTGTTTTAATTTACTGGTTTAACTTGAAAGGATTTTTTAAATAAATAAAGACCCAAATAATTATCACTATCTATAATAAATTGGCCATACGATGGCTAAGTAAAGCATGTTGTGGGCTAAGGGTTGCTCACAAGGAATGCATATAGACACAACTACCTATGTGAGGCATGACACTACATAAACCCCGATATTATGCAACCTTTCTTAGCACTACCAAATGTTCGGGGTCCTTGCTACCAGTTGGATTCAGTTACCAGATAACTGTTAACTGGTAATCTTATAATGAAAAGTTGCAGCCGCTGATCAGTCAGATCACCAAAAAGTTAAACTATTTTAACCATTCAGGCGATTGAAGAAGAAATAACCGGTTAACCATAACCGAAACAGGAAACAAGAGATGAGCTTTTATTCCTGTTCAATAAACATGGAAGGAGAGCATATCGAACATACATACTCATATTAACTTGTTCAGAGCACAGGTAGACTGGTCGCTTTTATCGAGACTGTACGAAGGTTGCCAAATAAGACGCTAGATGGATTCCAAGCTAAGATTGAATTACTGGATTATTAAGACCCCTCTAATGGTTATCACAGGATTTGAAATAAAAGAAATATTAACATAAAATGAGATCACTCAATCAAGTTAAAATTAATAAAAATACCAATGAATATGAAAAAAATACTTATATATAAGATTATTATCTATACTTCTGAGATGAAGTAGTATTTACATTATTTCCACAGTTCGGAATATTATCCTCAACTTTACTACGATGCTTATGACGTCTCGGCCGTAGTACGCTCTGGCCTTCTTCAGGTTCTATGCATTTCTTTACCGAAACCTTTATTTCAATCACTGGGGAATATAATTCTTATTCCATGTGTGATGCTACTTCCGGATGCGATATAGTTATCTCCCTTTAACTCAATTCTCTAAGTTATTTTTTCACCACTGCTGTAGTCAGGTATTATTATTTAGAGAGTTGCTAATCTAGCTGCACGGGTAAACTCATGAGGGTGAGGCACCAGGGAACAATGCTTGTCAGAACAGAAGACGTGAAAATAATTTTAGAAAATACAGAGAGAAGGCACATTCTCTCGGTGAGAAAGTGACTGAAGACGAGAAGCCAAAGCAGGACCAATTACATCAGGTCTTCCTTTAAAATTTGTTGAGAGCCCCTATATAAACAGCAGGAGCACCCGACCAAGCATAGCAACAGTACTCAATGCACAGACGAATAACAGATTGATAAATGTCCAAGATTGATTCTGACGAGAAAAACCCCTGGCTTGGCACAGCGACATAACCTTCTTAGTAGGTGATATAGCTATTGATTCACTGTATTCATTTCCCTTGAGATCGACTAAGTGTGTGAGGCCGAGGAGTTGCAGTGTATTGTTTTCGGGGAGACTAAAGTGATCCACATTAATGGAAGGTAGGAAAGCTTTCTTTGGTGGTTAATGAAGAGCAGTTCCGTTTTAGATGCATTATAATTTACAAGCCATTATTTACCCCAATCCGTTACAGATTGAAGGTCCTTTCCAAGAGAAGAAGCGAGATCTACTTTGTCAGCCCTGGTAGATTTCATATTGAGGCAGGAGTAGATGATGGCGTCATCTGCATAGCTGCTAACTTGGGAACTGATTAGATCAGAAAGATCATTGATAAATATCAGGAAGAGCGTAGATAGAAGATAGAACCTTGAGAGACACCCGCGTTCACATGAAAGGATTTGGAAGTATGCCCATTAAAAATGACCATCATTTTAAGATTTGACAGGAACGATTGGATTAAATTGAACAATCGTCCAGTTATACCATAGCCCTGTATCTGTTGCAAAAGCCCAGCATGCCAAACCTTATCAAAGCCTTTCGAGAAATCTAGGACAAAAGCCCGGGCTTCGCCGTTCTTATCAAGAGTCTGGTATATGCACTCAGTGATGCCGTTAGTACATCAGCAATAGCCCTGGTGAAGCGGAAGCCATACTGCTTATCAGAAAATAATTCTTTGGATGTGAGATGCAGAATAATTTCAGCATTGATGATAGTCTTTAAAACTTTGCCAAAAAACAGTAATAAACTGATAGGTTGATAGTTTGAAGTGTCGGGGGACTCGCCAGAGTTTTTAAAGACAGGAACTACAGAGGATGACTTCAGACAAGCGAGGAAGTCAGAAGGAGCAAGGGAATAGTTATAGAGTTTATAGAGGACAGGAGAGAGTTTAGGGGCACATTTCTTAAAAACGGTGACTATAATTCTATCACATTCACTTTTTTTTATGGGAGCCGAGCTTAGAAATAACGTTAGAAACCAGAGAGGGGTTATGTATATTTCCCTCAGTTGCACCTTAGTTCTTGAGTCTGGGTAATCCAGGTTTATTGTTGAGAATTTAAACACACTCATAATTCCCTTTAGATCACAATTTCGACTTAATGAATGTCAGTCTGATCAGGAGAGAAAATAATTCTGTGAGAAGATTTTGAATTGAGATTGCACCAATCTCACAGTCTGATACAATAAATCAAAACGCAGGACCATACATAATATCACTGATCATCGCAAAAGTAATAGTAACACAATACAGTACGCAAGATAATAGAGCAAAAAGAACAGTGATTTACTCGCAATGATCAAATTTCAAACCAGCAGACACCAACAGCTAACACTAAATAAATACTTTCTAGTCGTAGTATCTAATAAGATAATTCAATTTATTGTCCCGATTTAAAAATCGCAACGTATCGCAACAGTTTTCTTTTTATTCCGATCTGAAGACGCCAAACGTAACACAGGTTGGTGAAATGCGTTGTCGTTAAAAGTTTTTCCATTTTGTTCTATTATTTTCATTTTTGTTTTGGATACTAGACAACAGCCTTTTGCCAAGCATACATATTTACTTACATATACGTATAGCATGTATATATTATAACTTATATTTTTTATTTATAATTAATAGGTAGAATATTGATCGTCATTAAATTGAAAAGACATTTTTAAAAATTCGATTAATATACCGAAGGAAAAAGAATTTCAGTGAAAAGTTTAGACTTTTATCTTTGCGTTTTCTCTTATAATTTCGCCAAATGGAAATAAAATCTTGATTTTAATAACGTCTGTCAGTTTGCACTAACTTGTTTACCGATAAATATTTGTCGTTCAGCTACAGACAAACCATTTTACGAAGTATCTAAATGTATGGCACACTTAGTGGCTGAAGTCGTTGCATGTTTTCTACCGATAAGAGAACTTGATGATCGAGTCTAGATAAAGGGGGGTATTTTTGAATGCAGATTATTAAAGAAGGCGTCATCATTATTTGCCTCTAAAATAATTACATCTGAATTCTTCTCACTTTATTTCTCCATTGTCTGTTAGTGTATAGCACTATTCATCTGTCTTTGAATGCGTTTCTTATCCGACATTATTTCTTATTGTTAGAAAACTTTATACTATTAAGAAATAATACTGGATAAAAAAACTATTAAAAAATTACTGCTGTTTACGCTTTGGGTACGAAACTGAATGCAGAAAATACATATTCTTTCTAACGAGAAATATAGGTTCTTTAATCAAGGTGTCCTCTGTGACCAAATTGGTAATCGTCAGTTTGGACCATAAAAGCAGTTTTCTTAATGGAAAATGGGATACAGGTTCGATTCTTGTTGGAGGAACAATCGTTTTTAGTAGAAATTTTCAATCAAAGGCGCTGGTTACTAATTTCACTGATTAAGTGAATATATCACGGATGGCGCAATATTTTTCAAGACTAAACAAATTTCATCATACACCCCGAAGATAGATTCATACTATTACATTCAACTGCAAATGACCTAATCTGACGAATAAATAAAAATTGATTACACCCTGTCACTCCAGTTGGTCTAAAACTGACCGTATGGTGAAAGAAAGGAAGCGAAAGCAATTGCTTCAGTTAATTTGCACAAGGATGTATATTGTAGTTTGTTTGTTTGTTTGTTAGTTTGTTTGTTTGTTTGTTTGTTTGTTTGTTTGTTTGTGTGTGTGTGTGTGTGTGTGTGTGTGTGTGTGTGATATAGGTAAATTCACTTTGGGAGTCTACTGAATAACTTTACTTGTGCGATTTCTCTACATTTTAAGGAAGTCATTTCAAAAATGGATTCAGGAAAATAAGTAAAAATGAACAAATCGGTCTGTTTGTAACAAAATTTAGCTTTCATTTCTCAATAATCGAAGTATTTTCTTAAGAGTCACCCCCCACACACATACATACACTTTTACTTTAAGAAAAAAAAAAAACAATATTCTATCGATCTATTTTTCTGATAGCATCTTTTTCTGACTTTTTTAAGATTTAAAACGAATAAAAGTCATTCGTAATTTAAATGTAACGAATAATATTTTCATCTTTTGTTTGATTAAATAACGCATTGAATCATTTCATCCGCTAAACATAAACAGACTGAATGTATTCTTCAAGTGAAATCCAATCGACATTTGATTTGGCACTGGAGATTGATCCGCTACACCTCCCCAATGTATTTAAACCTATGGGGACGACTTTACTCAATTCTTGAATTCTTGTGGAGTATTTGGCATTTTGTCAAATGACACTTTTAAACGTACAAATTTCGTTATGAGCCCAGAAGAGAAAAAGAAGGAAAAGAAAAAAGAAAAGAATAAGGAAAAGGATGAAGAAGTAATCTGGAAAGGAAGAAGGAAAAGAAAAAACGGAGGAAGAAACGAAAATGGAGGTTAATAATAATTATAATATTATTATAGCAATGATAATAATAATTAGAATAATTTCATGTAAAAGAAAAAAAGATGGAGTCTGTGAGAAAAAGAAACAGAAAATAGTCAAGGGTGAATAAATCAAAAAAGGAAAAAAAGAAGAAATTGGAGGAAATTTTCGAAACAAGAAGGACAGATAAATTGATAAAAAGATTGCTCGCCACAATCAGTTGCATTTGTTCCCTAGGGGCTGGTGTATCCTACATGAACCGGTGTGGTGAAAGAAACGGTATGGTTAGGTGTCGAGAGGATTTTTCAGTTTATTTGCTTGAAGTTTAAAAGATGAGACAGCCAAAGCAACTTATCAGTTACATCAGTCGAATTAGCTTAGTTCTAAACGGGCCTCCAAACTTAATACCAATACCAAAGATTAACATAATTTGGAGATTTGAGTTGGTAAATGGAATTAACTAATCCTGACATATTAAAAAAGGCATGGTACGTGGAATTAGAACAGTCTAATACTGTGGACTAAATAAAGTATTCGGTTCGAAGTTACATATATATATATATTTTACAGAAAAGTGAAAGACCACGTACATTAAAAACCCACTGTTAAAGCATTTACTTTTATAATAGTGCTTGATAATTTTCTAAATAACCAGAAATTCATATTACATTCTCAAAAATAAATCGCTTTCAATATTTATTTTTCATATCACCTGAAGAAGAACAGTTTTGTTCTGAAACATGAAAATTTTTGTGTAGTGATATTATGCTTTTATAAACCACTGTAATAACAAAATTACAATGATACCAATGATTTTTCCAGATATAATTCCTACTATTTAAGCCATTGCTGGAGAAGAGATGGATTCCTACCGCTTTCAAGAATATTTTTTTAAGTGAATATAACAACCACAAATGGAATACGAACCCAGCTCTCCGATTTCGGTTACGCCTTACTTCACACGTTTATCATAAAAAACACAGTAAAACACACATACTATCAAATGCATAAAGATACAGATGTTCGAAAACACTCATGCAGAAACATAAATACATAAATATAAACACACAGAATAAAGATACACAATCACACGTACGCGGAGACACATATGTAAACATATATAAAAATGACAATAAAACTACACAGGATGGAACACATGAACAAATAGGTATATGCTCACTGGATCAGAAATATAAAAAACAAAGAAGTAGTGACATGATTACATACACATATAGAGACACACAAGACATCATCATGTCACGCTATTTCTGCCAGTAGTGGATTCCAAGTCTAAGTGATTTTGTTCGAATTCTTTCGGTCTAGTGCAATTTTACTTATGTGAAAATCGTTATCGAATTTTGACCAATTGAGTATGTTGCTCGTGCCTGTGAATTTCGGTTAACCTCTTGCTAGAAGACAGGCATATATCTCTTGAGACCTAATTCCGAGAGGCCCAAACAGCAGGACTAGATGGCATCATAACAGAAATGGTTCTCAGGCGATTTCGGTACCGACAAGAACACAGGAGTAATAAACGGAATATACAACAGTGGGGAAATACCAGGCAGCCTCAGTTAATATGCGTTGCATTATTTAAGAAACCAAGTGCCTCTAGACATAGAACGTTTCGTGGAGTCATGATGGCCTATGTCCTGAAGAGACGCGACACACGGAAGAAGAAGCATACGTTTAAATTATTTAAGAACTTGTTTTTAATTCAATCAGTAAACTAGAGAAGGCTTGTCATTTTTGTCATTTTCTCGGTTTGCTTATAATGTAGTTTTGAAAGACTTCGATTTAAAAAAAATGTCTATACATGAGAATTGTGTGTATAAAGGCAGCAATATTTTCTTTATGCAATTTTGGTTACAAATTAGGAAAAAAGTTCTTTAATAAGGTCTTTTCCATATTTCCAAGCATTTTCCCTTTTGCGCTAGAGATTACGCATAAATTATTCAATTTATGAGTATTTTGGGTTTTCATCAGCCTTTTTAAAATAGTTTAGTTTGTGGCCAGCAATTAAATGAATAATGCAATTCTCAAAGACCATGAACATTTTTAGAGAGTTAGTCCTTCCATGTAATGTAGTAAAGTGCAAAGATAAGATTTGAAAGAATGCATATTTCTTATATTTTGAGTTAAGTGTCTAGTCATACAGTTTGGGATTTTCAGTTATTTAGGAAATTGTCCCTTGAGACCTATTCTGTAAGATTAGTTCAATTGCATCATGGAATGTGGCTCGAATTGAGGGATCGGAGAGCCAAATTCAAATTCCAATTGAGTTCATGATCACTAACGTGCTGATACTTTGGGAAAGATATGACTCTATCTCTTTCACCCGACAGCTATGGTTAAAGAGCAAGACTGATTGGGCTCTAAGGTTTTAGACGGCAACCGGTTTAAGAAAAGAAAAACTCTGAAAACTCCAGCTATGAGTAAACGATAGAGCAGCCTGAGCTCTGTAGCTGTGATCGGCAACCAGACTAGGAGAAAGACAACTCCGAATTCAAATCCGAATTCCCTAAGACAGTCTAATGTCAGTTTCAGTTTTATCCTATAAAAATTCTGCGACGACATCGGTGACAAGATGTATTTGCTTCTGCTTTTCCTTTAGATTACATCGGTGGCGTGGAGGTAGGGGTGACGTACTACATGGGAAACTGCCGATCTCTTATTTAAAAAAAAAACTTGCCA
Source organism: Ascarosepion bandense (assembly GCA_037127315.1). Taxonomy (NCBI): domain Eukaryota; kingdom Metazoa; phylum Mollusca; class Cephalopoda; order Sepiida; family Sepiidae; genus Ascarosepion; species Ascarosepion bandense. The sequence goes on along the minus strand of JBBBDQ010001527.1, from coordinate 3,629,017 downwards.
AGGAATGCATCCTGTAGAGGGCACAACTTCGTGCGAGTAAAGCGTGTAGATCTCGGCGTGGACTAACTTTTTTCAAACTTCGGGAACTGGCGCTACAGAATCACAAATAGAGAAATGTATCAAATAACAGAGGGTCTTTCTACATTAGCAGTGACTATAAAGGATAGCACATTTTACTTGAAGAGTATAACTGTTATCGCTCTTTCCAGTATTGATGGGGGTTTCGTTCCTAATTTTTGTTTACAGTAATTTGGAATGTTAACATTTTTATTACGTTAGTATTCTTTATTCAAATTAAATGCCCTATCCATTTTAGTCGCCGCTGCTATAGAATTGAGAAACCCTTTTCCTGAAAAAGTGTTTTACGAGAATGATTTTGTAAATTTTAACCTATCATAGCAATAGCTGCTTAGTTAATGAATTTTGAATTGTTCCTTATAAGAAAACGGCCAATCAACATTGTTTCATATTCGAGATACATGTGCAATCCATTTTTAATTTTTGCTACCGTTGAAAGACTGATTTGGTTTTTGTTATTTCGTACAGTTCGTTGCAGCGAGCATTAGCTAGCCAATCCCACAATCCATTTCGTAATATTAATCTTTATTCATTGCCCCAGTATGGCAGAACTAAACAAATAACTACATAAAAAAGGTACCGAAAATAGTAATTTCCTTTTGGTCATGCCAACCTTTTACTTTTTGTTGTTATTTAATCACGTGTATAAGTATAAACTGCAGTGAAGATTTAACTAGCTAAGCATTGGGAAATAACTTATTCACACCATATTTTCCTTCTTTGTGTCCACAGATTTTAAAACTCATCAACATAGGAGTTGAAAGAAGGAGAAACTACATATAACTGAGATAAAATAAGAAATTTAGTCAGCAATGACAAGAAACGGGTCCGTGTATTGCAGTACAAACCAAGTACGTTGACTTGAATAAGAGGAAGTTTTCACAATAGTAACATAATTGCCAGGATTCAGGAAATCGTCACGAGCTGAGACTTGTGTTTAAGATTGTCTTGACGGTGAAGAGGATAGGAAATCTTTCTCGTGGTATCTTATCATACTTACCGGACTTGACAGCTCTTGCTTTTCATTTTTAAAATTTTCGAGAAAGCTGAGTGACGTACTTTAATATAACATTTCAGTTAACCTTGGTGAATATGTATAAGCGTACTGTAATATAAAAAATAGATTCCAGTAACTAACAATATTTTTTTTCTTCCATTGTCTAAAATGAAATTATTTCGATTGCTTTGAAAAAGTCCGTCATTTTACGAAACACATCGGCAAAGACTAAGTACTCTTTTTCTCTTGTCTCTTTTTTATTCATATTGTTTTTCACATATTACTTCTGAGAATATATATATATATATATATATATATATATATATATATATATATCAAACCGTCCTCACAAACTCACGTACATATAAAAGGATTTATTGTTTAATACATGTGACACATATCTGACTATTGAAAACCAACCCAAACAAAATGTTTAGGAAATAACAGAAATACGAATATCTGTGTCTCTTTATTCCACTTCTCTCTCAATCTTTAACGAAGTTTTGATAAAAGTGAAACATTAGATTGATATGCGTTTACTATTTGTTCTTTATTTTATCACCTCGTCGGATTCTACATTTGATCTTTAACTCATATATATGCAAATGTATGAATGTATGTATCTTTATGAGTGTGCATGTGTGAGCCCATTAACAAAATTGTTAAAATAAGACGTAATTGCGAAAGTGAAAACTGAACAACATCGTATTTAAAGAATCGTTTAATATCAAGAGAAACGATACGTCAACTCAGACAAATTCAATTTCTTAAAACCTAAACATGCCTAGTCTTAACAATGTACAAGCTTAATGTTATAATAAAACTGAAGTAATATCAATACTTGTCCTGATTCTACATCAGGAATGGCTCTTGTGGCCTTTGTTAAGTAATCATAGTATACAACATGTACATCTTTTGTATCGATGAATTAAGATGGGTTACAGGATGTGCGTTGTGGTGCAATGGATATCGACTCGGAACGGTAAATCGGGGTGTCGAGTTCGAATTCCAGTTAAATTCCTTGCATTCACTTACGCACAAATACCCTTGATAAAGGTATCAATCCGTCTCTTTCCTCCAGTTATAGGTTAAATAATAGGACAGATTGGGTTTTATAGCATTGGCTGGCAACCAATCTACCGCAGAAAGCAATGGCAACCTACTGCGGGATAATCTTCTGCCCAGTCAGACATGTCTCGAAAGAGACATGATCGCCCAAAGCGTGTATCACGTATGGAACTTAACTGACTGATAGTACATAACCTGATCCCTATAATACTGTTTTAAAGCGTCATACTTTGCTGCAAAACACATACGTTCTTGTCAGTCGTTTGATATTAACAAATAGATCATATCCCTCTAGGGCACATTGGGCATTTCTGTTTGCTATTGACATATATCAAAAACATATTAAATTAACAATATTCATATTAACAAATATTATTAACATATTATTTACACTATTTACATTGTTCAGACTGTTGTCCATATCGTTGTTGTCATATTCACGGCACTTCAAGTGTTGTACCTTCTTCATGTGCTTGGAATTTCGAACCAAACCTTTTATTTCGTCTACCGACGTAGATTGTTCTACCATGTCTGTACCAGATATATCAGTATCAGTTATCTCCCTTTTAACTCAACTCTACTAGCTTTTATTTTATTGAACTTATAATATTTTTATCTTATTTTTTTTATTGAATTCCCTGAACTCACATCTGTTTGGGTCAGGTCACTTGATTCATCCCACACTTTTATCCAGTAGGCCATGTGTCCTCTGTGAATAAATGCGTTGGTTACATATAATTATTACGTTTGCATATAATGTTAACATATAACATTATATAACATTACTCAAAATTATCATTATGTAACATCAATATATAATATTATATATATAACATTATATGTTAACATATGATGTTACATGTTATAATGTTAATGAATAGTTATTACACATTATTAACGTTATTATGTTATTAACATATTATTAACGCTATATTATTAGCATAAAATAGTATTAGCATAACGATATTAACAAATAGAGCTTATCTTGTTAAGGGCTGGCATATTGTTCATATTTGTGAGTGATCGGTAGACTATTCTTGCAAGATTAAACACTGCTTTTATCAAGACCTATCTCTATAGCGGGTACATTTGGCTGTGACACATGTAGTTCATATATCTTTACGTATTGATTGACATGAAGAGTGTATATTAGACTTCATATATTTGTACGCCAGCGTCACCTTGTTGAAGTATTTATAATAATAACAATAATAATAAGAAGAAACACTTGACATATGGTGGGTGCCAATAATATGTATCGGGTTACACGGTATTGGCATCCACTCGCATGACAAAGTGGGTCAATATCTGCATTGGAAAATTTGCAAATTATACGGAAAGGAAACCACAATAAATTGGTTTGAGCAACACCCAAATTCCTGTTACTGTAACAATTTCAAGGGTTTTTTCACGACACACAAACAGAAGAATCAAAATAATAATAATAATAATAATAATAATAATAATAATAATAATAATAATAATAGCAACACTAGCAACACTAGTAATATATAATCTAACATAATACTGTTTTAAAGCGTCTTACTTTGCGGAAAAAAACAATAGATGTAGTACACAAATCAGCGTCATTGTTTTCCTCCTCAATCGTGACCGATTCAAAATGGAATCGCATTCACTGAAGGCTGATTAAGTTTTTTAGATGAGAGAACTTGGATCCTTATAAAGCACATAAGTCCCCCTCACTCTCTTATATTATTCTCTTTCACTCACTCACTCACTCACTCACTCACTCACTCACTCACTCATTCTAACCGTCGTTTTCCATCATGAAAGGTCGTGCTCTCATTTTAATTTTCACGATTCTTTAATGCAAGGCAGATATTATTTATTCTATTTCGAAAACAAAATACTTTATGAACAATTAATAAAATCTGGACATGTAATTAGACTTAAAACTAATTGTATCTCTGTAAATCGATATCTATCTATCTATCTATCTATCTATCTATCTATCTATCTATCTATCTATCTATCTATCTATCTATCTATTGTACATGTGCGCAGTATTTTTCAATGTCACCAGAAGAGCCCACTACATGTTTAATTGTTCAATATGCTGTGGACTCTTCTATTGATGTAGTACAAATTCAATATCAATTTTAAACCTTTAAATTGCATAAAATCAATTGGACTTAACATTAATGATACGTCCAAATTGATATCTTTATTTTGTTAATATATTTCTCTAACCAATTTTACAAAGTACAATATCAATCTATTTAATATGCGCTTGTGAAGCATTTTTCTACGTCACCAGAAAAGTTCACTACATCTGAATTGCTCATTATGATGTGAACTCGTAATAGAAATTCAGCAACGGGTTTAAAACACAAATTTCATTTAAGAAACTCCTGATTATTGTTTATCTCTGTAGAAGAATGCAGAGATGTGTTTAGATATATGTACATATTAATAATTACCTTCGCCTTAAGGCGAAGGTATTGCATTCAGTCACGTTTGTCTTTTTTTTTTTTTTTTGTCTGTCCGTGGTCAAGATATCTCATGACCTACTGAATGAATTCAGATAAAACGTTTAAGGATGATTGATCTCATAACTCGCTCGAGCTGATTAGATTTTTTCGTTTTATTACTAATATTCTTTCGTGCGTTTCACGTGTCAAATATTAAATTACCCCTCCCCCAGATCGTTTTACGTCATTACACTGTCTAAAAAACATTTTTTTTTTAAATAAAAAAATAATCATCTATTGCTAATTGCTGAGAGAACGTCGGTATTGCCTTGGCGGATGTTTTCGATTCTTGACTGCTCTTTTTTATTAAATTGTCATTTAAAACAAAGGGCAACATAGAAGATGAAATGTTATGCTTACTTAATTTTACTTTGAATTTATTTTAATATCTAGTAAATATTGAACATTAACAAGAAACTGCGACGCAATATGAATTTTTGTGTTATACGTGGAATGAAGTTGCAGAATTATTTTCTCATACCCTTTTTAAGCCTAACATGGAGTATTTGAAAATAATCATGTTTTACTATATGTCACCTAATACAAGGCTGAAAAGCCACTTAAGAGTTGTGGTTGTTGTTCGAATAATCCAATAATCACATGTATGGTGAAAGAAGACAGGTGAAACAGAATGGTGATTTTCTAAGCGCAGCTTTGATGTGGTACGAGGCCGAAAGTATGAGGCATCCAGTCAGGATTGAACTCACTACTCAATTGTAATGATTTTAGTGAGACATGCTCGCTAATCCTTACACTACGTTGAGGAAGAATGATTGTAAGACAATCAAAGATTGAGAAACAGTTTCAAAAAATTAATACTCAAAAAATAAATATGATTTCAAAATTAAAAATATTATGGATTATTCATAATTGCATACATGAGTCCTAATATAAGCAACTATAAATAATTATTGACCAATTTTATCGTTGTGATATTTTTGCATTATATAAAGTATTAAGAATATAGTAACTAGGGTCCACAAATTGCAGGAGAGAGTTATCAATTATAATGTTCTGACTTAGAATACGCGGTTATCTCTCTTTAACTTGTTCTTAGTCTTTTTTATTTCTAAATGAACTTTTATCACATAAAATTTAGCGAGGAGCGGGTAAATTTTCATTCTGAAAATGTGGTACAGAGAAAAGAAATTTTGAACCATTTGGAAATAATCAAAGCAGCAGAACGTCCTCTGAAACCCGAAACTTTAGTGACATTGTTTTTTTTTAATACCAATTTTATTGTGAAAATATTGAATAGCAAAATAAAATAGAACATCATAGTTAAGGGATGTTTCAATTCGAAGGAAAGTCCTCTCTTTCTTTCCACAAACTTATTCTGTCATAAAATAACATCAATTCTTTATTTTATGTATTTTTTGTTTTGTTTTATTCAACAGTTTAGGTCGAGAAGCTCAACTCCAGCAAGACGCCTATCTGCTTGAATTCGCGCATTTCACAAATGACTTACAGTCGAGTGTGTAGCAAGTTTATTTTCCCCGACACGCAAAACTCTTTAGCGTTAGTCTTCATAAAACAGACAGAGGCTATTATTTAAATTTATATTAATGCCATTGTTTTTACTAAAAAAATAAAAAATAAAAATAAACAAAAATACCTAAATTGAACTTAAAGTATATCAATCTTTATTTCAAATATTTGAATTGTGATCGCCCTTATCATTATTTTCACAGGCAGATAGGTTTCTCAAGTTTAGCAACTGCTATCAATTCTTTGGCGTATCGATGCGAGAGCTTCTTTCTCCACACTGTTTTTGAAGTAGAATGGAACATCTTTATCTTAATGATGTTATTATATTCTCCTAAAGTTACATGTGACATCCATTTTAGTTGTCATGTATGTTAGCACCATGAATTTAAGCGTACTACCAGATTGATAAACTAACTCTCATTGTTTTACTGTTGAAATAGACGGATGTAACCGTAGGTTTATTCCAATAGTTTCTTTTCTTGCACCTTCCTGTAGAACTCTCACATAGTCTTCTTACTTCATGCCTCTTACGTTCTCAAAAATTTAAGTGCATCATCTTCTGTCTCCTTGTAACATGTTCTTTTATTGTACTCTCTTTTATTTTTACTTTCCTTTTACTAAAATTTCTTTCCAAGTGACACCATACTACTTAAGAGAATCTTACTTGGGGCAAAATGATTAAAAACAAAAGATAGTGTGCGCGTAGGCACGTTATGAGTTTTGTGAGTATGTGAATGTGCTTATATACATACACACACACACACATATATATATATATATATATATATATATATATATTAGAGCCTTGAATAAGTTCTTGTTGATTTTTCATGAAAAGTAATATTTTACTTACAAAAATTAATAAGAAATATGTCACTGAAAATATTTTCCATCGCTAGACACTACTTTTTCGCACCTTTCTGGTAGCATTTGAATCCCACGTCAGAAAATCGACACGTCTTTTCAGGCTAACTACGAGTCGAATGAAAGTGCTGCTCAGTCATGCCATATGACATCGATCGGAACAAGTGATAATCGAACTATGAATACGGCGAGTGGAGTAGGACTTCGCATTTAAGCGTTTTCATGTAGATTTTTACCCGTTTTGTAACATGTGACCTAGCGTCGTCATGTTGCACAATGACTTTGTCTTGTCTCTGCTCGGATAACGGCCGTTTTTTCTTCAATGCTCGACTCAAACGCATCAGTTAGAGCCGATAATGATCTCCCATGAAGGTTTCGGTCGGTTTGAGCAGCTCATAACAAACTACACCCAGCTGATCCCACCAAATGCAAAGCAGAAGATTCAAACCATGGATATTCGGTTCTGCTCCTGATGTTGATGAATGGCCGGGCTTACCCCACGATCTTCTATGCACAGGGTTATCGTAGTGTACCCCTTTTTATCGCTGGTCACGATACGATGTCGTTGAAGTAGCTGTTCACACGTGACAAGACGCCGTTCGAAGTCTCTCGGCTTCAACTCGTATGGCAAAAAATGTCCTTGCTTTTTTTTCATGCTTTCAAACGTTTCGAAACTCTTGTGTAATCAACTCCCAAAGACTCTGCAAGTTTAGCTGAGTACCTGATATGAGTCTTCACGAAGTAATGCCCCTAATCCTTCGGCTTCAATGTTTTCGTTGTGTCAGTGCATTCTTTATCTTCAACATCAAAATCATTATTTTTGACGCGTCTAAACCAATCTCAAAACCGCCGTAAGTCTCAACAAGGATTCTTTGCGCTGTAGCAGTAGATTTCTTTTAAAGAAAGTAGTGCAAGAAATATACGGCAAATACACTTTCTTTGACACAAAATCTGACATGTTTAACGCTACGAAAACAAAGTTGTTTACACTTCGGTGAAATGACAAGCACTGAATTTCAAACTTCCTTCGAGTACTTACTTATAGATATGTTATTATCTAAGACTGACCGTACACAGTTCTGAGAACGCCAACTGTTGGAAAACAGCAAGGGTTTTTTCAAGTACCTAATATAAAAACAATACGTGTTACTCGCTAATGAAGGTGATGGTAATAAAACAGTTTTCTTAAAAAGAAACATTAGGTATTCACTGACTGAGTAGCCAATGTTACTGTCGATTGAAATTTCTAAAATATTTCTTAAAAGTAGTTTTTAGTCAAATACGTTCACCATGTTTAATCTTTCTAGTATTAATGAGGGCTTCCTTTCTAACATCTTCTTAGAAGTAGTGTAGAACATCAACATTTTGATTATGTCATTATTTCCTTTTCAATTTATATGTAATATCCATTTCAGTTGCCACCGTTGTTAAAAGTCCGCAATTCATGTGTTTTCTTGTATCTCGTACATTTCTTTTTTATTTTATAACGACAGTCTACGCGTTTCTAAGAAGCATTGTCGTTGTTCAGACGTACAGGCTTAATTCATTCGAAACCATTTTTAACCAGTGATTTGAGAAAGTCATTGTATAAGATTTATAGTATAGATATTTCAGAACGAATTTGGCGTCATGCACGACATTTATATGAACGTCGCCATCTAAATAGTTTCTTTAAGAAAATAACTCAAATATTTTATCTTTGGTGTCAAATACAATTTTGGGTCAGGATTACTGATACCATGAAACTTCAGAAATTCTGTAAAATATAATTAGTAAAACGCAATACTAAGTACCTCCAATCAATTCTTAGATACCTAAATTTAAATTGAAAATTTAAAAATAATTAATCTATCTTCAAGCTTTAAAATTAGGTCTATTTGAAAGCCAAGGGATTGAAGTTAGTAATTCCAATAATCAAAATACACTGATGTATTTTAAACTGAAATTATATCGATTGGAATCCGAAATTTTTCGAAAAAATTTTTAAAAATATTCCGCCATTTTTTGATTTATGGACAGGTTATGTCAACAGTAGCCAACTTTCTGTTTAAAAAATCTTGAAAAAAAAATATATACATCAAAGACACTTTTTTAAAGTCAATTGTTTAAATTGAACCTTACCTTAATCTGATTTCACACAATAGTAATTCCTTACTTTATGAAATTTAAGACAGAAACTTATCTTAAATACAGTAGTCCTGTCATAACGTAATTCGAGCTGTTATTGAGTGAATATGTCAGCTACTGTTCTGGCAACACCCCAAGTATGGCGTCCGGAAGTGCCAAATTTTTATGTATCTAAAAACCGGTTTCTGTTTTTTAACTGCATAGCTAACCATAACATAATATTTTCATCAATTACATAATATTTTATACAATGTTCGTTTAGCATGATAGCTGGATGATTGAATATCCTTGCTAAATAAATAAAAATTGAAATTGCTTTTAAAATAATTTTACAATTTAATAACAAAGAATGAAATTAAAATAACCCAGTAAAGTTATGAAATATTATGCTAATTATTAATATTTTTATTATGCCTTATTCATATTAATTAGTAAGATAACTAGGTAAAAATATCTAATTTAATTTTTACATAACTGTAGATGTTATAAATAAGTATCTATATTTTTTGTACATGTCATACTGTATTTATGCAATATCTTGAAGAGAAAGGAATTTTGGGAATATTTTGTGGCCCTGAGTTTTCTTAATTGGCACTCCAATCCTCCTCACATTTTAGCTGCTTTTCCAGGTACAGGTATGTAGGTATCTCCCTTAATTTGATAACTAAGGGTAAAATAATTTTATAACATGTGTTTTGTACAACCATTTACAATTTAAAAATGAACATGAAAGTTGGAGTTAATCAGTAAAAATGCATAAATTCAACAGTAGGATTAGGCTATGAAATAAAATAGAAAAAAAATGTCTTTTTCATTCAATTGAAAAGAAAAAATGAAACCTTTTCCAAATTTGTTTTAATCTTAGCCTATCCACCATAAAATTGTAGTACATATTTGTTTCTTAAAAACATTCTGCAAACACAAATTGAAAGTAAACATTTTTATCCCTAATAATTTCTTTTATGAATCATTACCACATGCCAAATAAAAAAGAAGTTTTGATGTTTTTTCTAAATTCTATCAGGTAGATAGATTCACAATTAATATTAAAAATGATTAAACTAATAAGTTAAAAATATAAAAGTTACTTTAAATATTTAAATTCTGACTAGAAATGAGTTCTTTCTTGAGCGATTCAGAGACACGCATAAAAAGAATAGCAGTAAGATAAATACGGGAAAATTTTATGTAAGGGCGGACAACCCTTGAGTCACGTGACCTTTTACAGATTTATATCGTTTATGGGCACCCGTACTTACCAAAAACGGGAAATTAACATGCAAAAATAAACAGTTTTAATTAAATTACAAAAAAAAGCTTCTCTTTTAGAGTAACCTTTTAAATTTTTCGATTAATAGATATATTTGCCACACATTAATTAAAAAACATCTGAGAGACCTATAAGGAGAAAATTGTAAAAAACTTATGAAACTTTTTAAATTACTTAATAAAAAATATGAAAAATAAAAACAATTCTTGTAAAAATTCATTACAAACGGAAATTTTTTTTATTCAGACGATGATACAATTTTAATTTATGTTTATAAAAGTAATTAAAATTTTACCCAAATAAAAATTGGTATAGTTTTATTGCATTTTTGTTTTCCTAATTCAGAGCTGATTTTCTAAAAGGTAGCTTGTTTTGAAGAAAAAAGACAGTTGATTAGCTTTCCTTAATGACTCCTGAATTTAATGAAAACTATCTAATTTTCTGAACAAGTTGCATTTTTCGACATTTCTGGAAATTACATATTGGGGGGGGGGGTTAACAAATTAAAAAAAATATTTTTACCAATATTTTTTAAAAATAACTATTTCAAAAATCATTTCAGTCATTTGTGAATAAGTCCTGAAATTTTCATCAAAATCAGACGATTATTTGAGTTTTGCAAGAATTTCCAAATTAATGTGTCTTTCACAGTCAAAAAATGCCTTCGCGTAATATTACGCTGTTGACGTAATAAACTCTAGTGTCAATTTACCCCTTTCACTGACGAGAGTAAAAAAAGATTTTCTACCACTAAATGAGCCTTTCAGAACCTGTTAGAACAATTTTAAAAAATTGTAAAAATAATTGAAAAATACTTTGATCTATCCTCTTTATGATAGCATAAACATTTTGCCGAGAAAACTTTGTTTTTATTTAGTTTGAGGCCTTTTACTTCAGACTATGCTGATTTTCCCACGGTAAAATTGGAGGCACCTACGCAATACTATCTTTTGTCCATCTGAAAATACAAAATAATCTATCATATTAACGTATTTCCTTTTATGATTCATGATAAACCTGAAATATTAGGTAGAAAGTAAACAAGGATCAACCTGGGATTTTCCCGCCATACTGATACTGAAAAGGTTTAAAATTATGCAGTTATAAAGTTATAAAGTTGTTTGAAAGATAAGATAAAACATAATGAAAAAAAATGTAATCATATCCTTCAATATGGTGGAAAGGTTTAGTCCTCTACCTCATTCAGAAAAGGTCGGATTATCATTTATTGTAACCATTACAAAAATGACTTAATGAAAACCAATTTAAGTCCCATTCGGACAGCTTTGTGGGTTTGCTTCCCAATTGCTCAATCTTAACCTCTTCGAGGGTACATACATTATCTTTTCTACATATCCTTTTAATTTGCACGTCTTACCTCTACTGCTTACGTTCACGCAACAGCCTCATTCAGTAACTCTTTAACTGTATTAATATTTAGTCCCTGTATTATGTGAACAATACACACACGCACACACACACACACACACACACACACACACACACACACACACACACACACACACACATGAACATATATATATATATATGTGTGTGTGTGTGTGTGTGTGTATGTGTGTGTGTGCTTGTGTGTGTGTGTGTATATATATATATATATGTGTGTGTGTATATATATATATATATGAGAATTATACTAAAAATTATTAAACACCATAATTCCTCAAAAATACCTCAACAACCTGTAAAATTTATAATAGAAAATAGAAGACTTCAAACCTTGTTTCTAATAAAAAAAACTCCATCAAATCTAAATGATGACTAATATAGTGCATTAATTTCAATGTCCCATACAAGACTGCGTCTCTTGTCATAAATCAGTTACCTATATTAAACATACTGCCACTTCTTTGAGGAAAAGTACCACCTATCGAACCAAAATGCAATAAAAAATATTTATTAACCCATAGTTTACAAGAACCCCAAGAAAAATTCTGGTCAAAAATACTACTTCAATCACAATATCAAAAGCTTCTCGCTACAAGAGAGGCAATCTATATAAAATAATTCTCTCCTACCATCAACCTTACATTACTTAACAGTGAAAAAATTTTAAGTTTTTTTTTAAATAGAAAGGCTCTCACATAATTTGCAGATAATGTTTAAAGTATGCTTCTTTAAAAAACACAAAAAAATACGTTACAGTTAAAACAGGAGTAAAAAATAAAAACATCGGAAAGATAACACCCTTGAAAACAGCCAATAAATTGGCCGAAAGCGCTGGGAAAATTTAACATTATAGAACATTTTTACATTTCTTTTTGCCAGCAAAATTGAAACATGTAAGAATACTCAAAAAATTAAATAAAAAATTAAAATCTTCCTTGTCAGTCCTTTTTAACGAAACATATTTAAAAGAAATAGTAATGCCCATATATATATAAAGAGAGAGAGAGAGAGAGAGAGAGAGAGAGAGAGAGAGAGAGAGAGAGAGAGGGTGAGAGAAATATTAAAAGGTAAAGTAGAGAGACGGCGCAAAAGATTAGTGAATACAGTCTCGTTTTGAGGAATGGGAGTGCCGAGTTCGAATTCCAGTTGAATTCGTTTCATTCAAGCAGATGCTCTTTGAAAAAGTATGAATAAATCTTCTCTCCCTTCAACTTCGAGTAAATAGCAAGGCATACAGGTCCTATAGACATGTGAAGGGGAAGGAGGACTTTTTTAGCGTGTTATATACAATGTAAACAAATGTCAGTAGCCGGGAGTATATATATATATATATATATATATATATATATATAAATTCAGATAAAACTTACAGAGGAAATAGCCATTTTCAACATGCCTTTTCAAGAAATGCATTCTCAGGCCCTTTTAAACAAAGAATGAGAAAATTTTTATACACAGAGGTTTGCTCTAGTAAAGGAAGGTGTTGGGGATATTGGTTTTATAGGGTTAAGCTAGCGGAATTTTAGTAGTAATTCTTTTTTTAGTAGTGGGACGTATGTGACTTGACCCTTGAGTTAGTAGTTGTAGGTAGGTAGTGGGGAAGTAACTGCTTAGCCAAATTAAAAAAAAACTTCTTCATTGTGATTAATTGGAAGAATAGAATAATTATTTCAATTTATACTTACTTCTATGACGACACATACTAATCTCTCCCCTTATTTAGGTGTATATTCTGGGATTGAAATTTCAAAATTTTATTTTTTTCTCTCAAACATAGATTACATCTGTTTCCTTAAGCTAAGAAGTCCTTGCCTTGTCTATCAACTTTCATTTTATCTGTGGATTTAAGTTATTTTCTTTTAATTTCCCGTATTTTTGAGAAAGGGCTGTTTGATATCTTAAACTAAGGAGTGTCTGTGTGTATACAGCCTTCAAATTCCCGCCGAAACTCCGATATAAACATTATATTTCTCCTTATTTTCCTTAGGGTATATTGGGGCCTTATAGATTACATTTGCAGATCTACATTTACCCACAACCGGACAGTTATATCTGATCTACAATTACAGGGTGGGGTATAATCCTATTTTCTCTATTGGATTCACTACACTTCTTTAAGATTTGGTTATTGTGGAAGCTGATAATGTTATACATATTATTAGTACACGAATAACTAATCTTTATAGTTTTCCTATTGAATATTTTACTCTGGGGGTTATCTCTATGAAGATTTTTACTTATTAATTTAATTAAGATCTTACCAGTGTTAATAGTCGATAGTCTACAGAACGGGGTGGGGTGTTAAACCATATAATTTTTCTTTTGCTATGTTTATCTTTAGCCTTCTGCGATTCCGGATTACTAGTGGGTGTTAAATAAGCTAATTTATCTTTATATCCGCTATTTTGTAGGGTCTTATCTTATAGTTTTTTGTTACTCCTAAAGATTCTAAGACTAGAAGGTAATCGGTTAATTTTAATATTAACCGTCCTCGGTATTTGCGTTATATAATGACGTTAGGGTGGCTGAAATTAATATGGATATGGCGAAGAAATTTCATTGTCCTTATTGTACGAATTTAAAGGAATTATTATCAAGGTTGAGGGTAATTTCTAAGTAATTCCCTATCTTTAAATTGGAAGCCATTTCAATTTTGAATCCTAACATACTAGAGGTCTTAATGATTTTCATAGTCAAAGGGCCATTACTACTCGGGATGAACATAAGTTCATCATCTCAGTATATACCTACTTGTTTAGGATTCAAAACTTTCCCAAAGTTTCTAGGATATAGATGCAAATTATATCGTCAACCTGGGCTGAATCATATGCCCCCATGGGAACGTCAAACTTACTATTGTGACTTTTAGTCCAGGTAGAATCATTAAGGGTAAGGAGAGCTTTTCTCGCTGCTAGAATTATATTATTTTCTTCTTCGGTGATCTCTACTATAGTTTCTAGCGAAATTAATACATTTTACTAGGAGATCTCTCGATACAGAGGGATAGAAATCTATAATGTCAAATTTAAGAAATGCTGTTCGAGTTTTGTCTGCAATATTGTCAAGCCAATCGATAGTTTCGGTCAAATCATTCCAGTAGTTTGTATGGAGGGTGTGTTGGAGTTTAGAAGTTATATTTGTGATGATTTTTTTAGACTAATCCTAATTCACATTTTGTAGGATTATTAATCTAGATTGTATCCTATTATTGAAATTTGTTTTATGATCTTTTAACAGATGGTATGCGTTTCTAGTACTGACTTTACCTACTCTATCTTTAATGTTTAGCTTGCCTGGCAAATTTAGCCTTATCATATTCGATCTCATTAATTATATTTCCCTCTTTGACTAGTCTATATGTGTCAGTAATCTTATTAGTTAGAAGCTTCAGGTACTGGTAAGGGTTACATTTGTAAATATTCCTAGACTTGTCGGCCTTAACCTAAATTTCCTTCAAGTCTCTAATGGATTTAGAATCCTTTTTTAATGTTTTTTTTTAATTTCGTCTTGGATACAATATTAAACAGGTTCCTTTTTAAATAGATCCAGGAACTTACATGGAGGTGGCATATTCTGTAATTTCAGATTGTAGCTATCCAGTCTCGGCTGTTGGAGGGAAATAAGGTAGAATTTTACTGCCGTATATATATATATATATATATATATATATATATATAAAACATAGTGATGATCCACGTATACTGTCTTAATATGTATAGGAAAAACTATTAAAAATTTGTGAGTTTAAAAATGTATTTTTTGACAGTATTTGTTTATTTCTATTATTATATTTTATATTTCAGACCGCCCTCGCTCCTTCATCAGAAACAAATGATTTTAAAATTTGAATTAGAAACGTATTTCGCGAGAGCGTCTGTGGAGAGAGTCTGTTTACATCACGTGACGCGTTTGTTTACATCACGTGACGCGTCTCTGGAGAGAGTTTGTTTACATCAAGTGACGTAGAAAGCGTCAGATTTAAAAAAAAATATTTGTAAACGTAAACCTATCTTTAATAATACATATAAATTTGTTTTAGATAAATATTATTTTTTGAATGTATCTAAAAAAGTTTAGCTATTGAAATATTTGTAAAGATTCAAAACACCTAACTCCTTATTTAACCCTAGCTTGTGTGTATTTAATTTTAAAATCCAGTATTTTTCTTTCTTTCTGCGTGTGCGTGTAGAACTAAAATCGGAGTCTATCAGTAAACATTTGGAATTTTCTAATGTGTAACCCGGTTGATTGAAATAGACTGCTATTGGGGAATATTGATTATTCTGGCGTATGCTAAGTTTGTGATTATTGAAACGAAATCTAAAGCTATTACCAGATACGCCAATATATCCACTATTGAGACATATTGAACAGAAGAGGAAATATATAATGTTTTTGCTGTCACAGGTGAGGCGTGGTGGGTGCAGTTTGGTTTTGGTGTTGGGTACAGAGAATAATAGTGTGTCGTTTACTAAATGTTTTCAAATTAAATACCCGGGTTTCTGACATTTTAAATTCCCTCATAGGTTTGTATTTTTTAGATATTTGGTAGAAGTGAGGATAGTTGATAGGTTGGGTGTTTGTTTCATTGCATTTATGGGTGGTTTATCGAAAATGCCTTTAATTTTTTTGTTTGATTGGAGGTTATTGTAATCATTTTTAAAATTTTTGATGAGTGTGTGGGAATGTTGATTGTGGTTAAAAACCATGGAAATTCGGTTGTTGTTTTTTCTTTTCTTGTATGTGAGAAGTGTGTTACGATTTATGTAGATGGTTTTATTTAGTGCTTCTTTTATTATTTTTATTGGATATTTACATTTTAGAAATTGCTTTGTTAGGTTGTTAATGTTGTTTAGAAAATCTGGATGGTCTGAGCATATGCGTTTGATTCTTAGAAATGAGCTGTATACGATAGATATTTTTAATTTAAGGGGATGACAACTGTTAAAGTGTAGGAATTCATGTTGGGTTTGTGGGTTTGTTGTATAGACTGGTGGAAAGTGTATGTTTGTTTAATTTTATCATGACGTCTAAGAAAGGGACGGATGTGTATGAGTACTCCATGGTAAATTTAATTGTATTGTGGAAGTTGTTGCAGAAAGTAAAAAAGTTTTTTAATTTTTCTAATCCATCAGTCCATAATAAGAAAATGTCATCAATGTATCTAAAATAATGTGATGGCTTATATTGTGAATCGTCTAGTATCTTTCTTCCTAGAATGTGCATAAAGATATTGGCATAACTAGGTGCCATTTTCGTGGCCATTGCTCTGCCACTAATCTGTAAATAGTCTTTGTTGTTGAATTTAATATTATTATGTGTTAAAATGAAATTTATTAATTGGCATATATCTGTTATTTGGTTGTTAGGTAGTTTGCTTTTAAGGAACTCATGGCAAGCTGATACTCCTTCAACATGTGGAATGTTCGTGTACAGAGACGTAACATCCATCGTTACTAGGATATTATCATCGTGGACTAAGTTAATGTTTTGTAATTTGTTGAGAAAATCAGTAGTGTCTCTAATATAACTAGGTATGTCAGGCAATAAAGGTTTTAGGATATTGTCTATGTACCCAGATATAAGTTCTGTGAGGGTACCAATGCCTGATATTATGGGTTTGCCAGGTGGTGTGATTGTAAGGGCTTTTGAAATTTTATAGATCTCTTCATTATTTGATTGTTTAGTATGATGTGGGTTGGATCAAGAGGTGTTAGGGTGTTTTTCTGAAATGATTTTGGGGATTTTATATAGTTTTGGGATAGTGTAGAATGTTGCTGTTTTGTTTTTGATGAAGGACCGAGGGCGGTCTGAAATATAAAATATAATAATAGAAATAAACAAATACTGTCAAAAAATACATTTTTAAACTCACAACTTTTTAATAGTTTTTCCTATATATATATATATATATATATATATATATATATAAAGAGAGAGAGAGAGAGAAAGAGAGAGAGATAAACGAATGAAATTCTAGCAAGAAACACATTGGAATTTTCTCATTTTTTATCTCCTAAAGTACAATATTTTTTATCACATGGGAATAGTTTCTTTTCATCCTGTGGATAAGGCTGAATGAAAAGGCTGTAAGAATTGCCTGCGGTTTTTACCTATATTAGAAGTTGTTAAAGCCGAAAAGTTCTGGAAGGATGAAATTACAAAGATACTTGAAAGATAATGGAACAAAAAAGTAAATAAGCTGGTCGATAAAGTTAATGTTGACAATAAAAATAAATAGTCTTTTCTAGTTACTAAAAAATGGAAAACATGTTTTGGCGTTCCAATATTTTTGCCGCCTGTCCGTCGACGAAAGGAAAAGTTAAATATTGCTTCGATTATACAGGCCAGTAAAGAAATGTTTTCTTCGATCTCTAGTGCTATTTTTTTTTTTGCACATCTTTAAAAAAATGCCATTTCTTTCTAGTAATTCTGCGAAACATTCCTGAAAGGAGAATAAAAATAAGCTCTACTTTGATATGACTTTTTTGTCAATAGCGTTCCGCCTTAAGCCATAATGTGTAACGTTTAGATCAATAGCATTCTAAGGAGATGTCTTCAGAAATGCAGTAACAATGGCGCCTACACACACACACACACACACACACACACATATATATATATATATATATATATATATATAAACACATGCACTGATATAACCGGATGCACAAACAAGTAAGGCATATTTTTATAAATTATAGCGTATAAGCATATATATATATATATATATATATATATATATATATATATATACATATATATAAAGCCCCACGTAAATGAGATTAAAAAAGTTATACAAGCTATACATAACATACGTTATGGCGTATAACCCACTTTAATTTTAAAACGAATATTTATGAAGAAATATGTGCATAAACCTTGAAACATTTAATTGGCAAAAAACGATTAAAATAAAATTAAACACAAATACAAAATATTTCAAAGGTAGCGAAATTTAAATGTAACCGTAAACGATCTATATTATTTATTCTCATCAAATGAAGCAGTGTCAGTCATTTAGTATTAATTTCGAGCTTGTATTTCCTTTTGTCTTCACTTTTTATTGGATGAAGCATTTTTAACCATTATTATTAGTCCTAAAAATTCTCAAGGTCAACAAACAAGATGGGTTCCCTAATCACAAAAAACCCGCACACACATGTACAACTGACCAAGTAATCAACCTTCACACACAATTTTCTTCGAAATTCTAACCAAAAGATATACCCGACCAATAAAAACGTACATTCTAACACCTAATGCCATTAATTAACCATTTAACTTCACGCACCAAGTTCTTCAGAAGTCTAACGGTCAACACGGAAGACATGTTTCCTTTATTATCAATAAACACAACCAACCTTACAATAACAATGAACCAAATATAGATAGCGATGATTTCAGTTCTTGCTCATTCCTCCTGAGGAGATGTTAGATACCCAATGTCGCAACAACCATATGATTGTAGAGGACATATATAGACAAAAATTATGTACATGTTCTAAAACATAACTTATAATAAATATTCACAGCTCTATACATCATATATTGAGTACTGTTTTAAATTAATGTTTTGGACGGTGAAAAAAATTTCTTTCTTCGTTCTGTACTCACTCGGATATATATATATATATATATATATACAAATGAATATATACTCAAGTACATACGCATATACATATATTTTTCCGGTGTTAATAAAATGTAATATAATGTAATATAACAGTGCTATAAAGTATATATCAATAACTATACATATTATCTTACGACCATAATACGACTGGGAGTTTCATGCCCTTAGCATTCATCAGATGCTTATAATGAACTGACCCTTCCGGGATTTGAATTTGTTTTCTCGCGTTGTTCATGGTAGTTACATTCTGGGATGATGTTTTTAATATTTTGATTGCGTAGTTTAAATTTATTTATTCAAATACGTGAGGCCCAGATTAACATAGATTCTTATATGTAGACGTTTTTACAATATTTTTAAAAAAATTTTTTTAAAATTTTAATTTTTAGAATTTTTTATATCTTTTGTTTCCTCTAATATTAAAAAACAAGTAATCCTCTTAACACAACGGCACTCGTCGCAGCCTATTACTTCTATTTGTTATGACTTTTACCCAAGGAGCTACCTTGACATTCGCATGCAAAAATCAGCAGCCAGGAGATGTTGCTGACTACTGAACCCCTAGTATCAGTGTCACATTCGCCAAAATTGGCCTCCTTAGCTTTAGGGAATAGGAGCATGCTGTGTGCCTTTCATACCAGACGATGAGGAAGCTATAGCCGACCGTCGACAACGTTTCAGCCTGAGTTGATTCTGCCAAACGCTGTCGACGTTTCCGAGTTTTCTTAAAGTTTGCTCCTCGATTTTAAGTTTGCGGTGTCGAGACCCATTCCCACACTCAGCACCGCAACACATTAAACGTAAAATCTCTGCCTTATAAATATTCTACCAATTAATTTAATTTTAATTAACTTTAAGATTTTACCTTCCTATTTCATGTTAAAGTTTAACTTCAAATCAAATTAAATTATTCAAATAAAAAATTAAGAAATAGCATCCCAGTATTACAATATATAATTATCATGAACAACGTGAGAACCAAAAATTAAAATCCCGGTTTTGGTCAGTTCAGTATAAGCACCTGATGATTGCATAGCACATGAAACTTTGAATCGTGTTATAGACGTAAATATCCATATTTATTAAAATATATGTTATAGCACTGTTATATTACCTCTAGCACCGTTTTCTTCACACCAGAATATATATATATATATATATATATATATATATATATATATGCACACATGTAGGGTGTTTAAAATTTTTTAAGACAGAAATCTACCCAAAATTTGAAAACAATGTTTTCTTCATAGATGAAACTACGTCATTTCCACGTTAGAAAACTTTTCAATTAAAACTGCTTGATGTGCAAGTTATTACAGATAAAGAAACAAACAAAAATTATAGTATTAATCACACACAAATATTTATTTATATGCACACATATTGTGCAATATTCTGCACTATTCTCTATTTTATATTTTGAGGAAGACTGTTATTTCGAAATAAAAGGAATGTTAAAATAAAAAAATGTTTTTTCTTTTTTTACAAAACTGTAGTTCTCTCCCTTTGTCCCTAGTTTTCATCATTTTTGCTGTATTTTTGCGGGTTAAACATTGTTATTTAATGATCCGTTTTACAGTAAACGTTTATCATGTGTCTCTCATGGACTATTTTGGCCATTTGTATTGATTTTCTGCTGGTGTGGTGTAGTTTTCTCTCCACGAAAGGGTGTGGCAAGGGTTAGTGTGCCTTGATAATGACGCGCCATGAGTCGTCTTCTGAATGTTGATTTTGAATTTACATTGAAACAATCGCAGCTTCTTTCTCACGATTATTTTTTGCTTTCTATTTTTGTATTTTGTAGACGTTTCGTGTAGGTTTTTGTTTTTGCATTACGTGATCGGAAGTTAATATTTCGACTTTGCGCGAGTTTTGCCTAAACATGATCACTGCGTCGTTTTCAAGTCTTTATTTCAGTCTCGTATGTAACGCAAACAATAATTATTTTGTCTCTACGTATATTTAAATCGGTAAATAATGTGTGCATATAAATAAATATTTGTGTGTGATTAATACTATAATTTTTGTTTGTTTCTTTATCTGTAATAACTTGCACATCAAGCAGTTTTAATTGAAGTATTATAAATC
Organism: Ascarosepion bandense; assembly: GCA_037127315.1. NCBI lineage: Eukaryota > Metazoa > Mollusca > Cephalopoda > Sepiida > Sepiidae > Ascarosepion > Ascarosepion bandense. The sequence continues at coordinate 3,607,496 of JBBBDQ010001527.1, read as the reverse complement.
GTAAATAAATATTAACATTCGATATATATATATATATATATATATATATATATATATATCCAGGTGAAGAGAATCAACAGTTTTACAATTCCGAGTTCTTCAGCATTTAATTTTTTTTAAAGTGCTCAATACAACAAATATTGTAAAGCACAATATAATGAAATTTGTTTTTTTTTCATCTAAAATTAATATAGTTTACTTTGCGACACGGAAATTTTTATTTTTCGAAATTTTTACCTCGTCATCAGGCAATGTTTGATCATTGTTGTGAAAATGATTATCATTTGAATATAAGAAACAATACATATGTTATTTATGAATGTGGGAAGACAGAAAAATTTATGTGCGTTCAATTTAACTAATCAGAATATAGATTCACTTTAAATTTGAAAAAAGAAGTTTATATTTTGTGGGGATATGATTTCTTCTTTCAGTCTTAACGACCAAAGTGTCAGTTGATCAAAACCCTTGCCTAGCTTCCTTTTCCCTTGATGTATTCATTATTGTTATAAAATTTTTCTTTTAGTTTTTTCTAAATCTCATCATTTTCTAAAAAAAAAAGAAAGAAGAAAAAGAAAAGAAAGAAAACGTTTTATATTATTGATTTAACTTAACGGGACCTTTGAGTGTAATTATACTATTCTTATTTTGATTCAGAATGCATTTTATTCTTATTTTTCTAAAAGTCTTAATTTGTAAATAACATTTTTAATATTTATTTATTTATTTGTTAAAAACTTTAAAACTCATTTTGATATTTTTATAAAATTATATTATATTATTATTATATTCTAATATAATTCTTATTATCATAATACAATTTCGTAAATATATATTAAATTATTAAAAATTTAGATATCAATTTAATTATTTTAATATCCATTTAATTATTTTTTCTTAATATAAAACAAATTATTAGATATATGTAAGTTAATAAGCACTTTTATTTTTTATTTTTTAAGAAGAATCTTTTTAACCATATTCTAAAGTTAACATTTTGCAATGTTTACATATAACATTTTTTTCATTACGTTTATTTAATAAATTTTTATTGTTAAGTAATTCAATAATATATAGGTTTTTTTTATATAAACACAAGGGGCATGTGTTGTTTAAAGACTTACATATTGTAGTTTTTTTTTAAATCCATTTTAATGTGGGTCTTTTATTTGTTTCTTATAGATACCAATAATATTTCGATAGGGATGTTCTATGTCTGTACTTATTATTATTAAATGAAGACGTGTGTTGATAAAATCGTTTTTTCAGAGAGATTTTATTACTACCCACATACATCTTTACATTATTAGGGTTTTCCACTGAACAAATAGTACGTTGATAGACAATGGATTCGTTAAGGTACTTGTTTTCCAAAGGGCACTCTATAGGGTTTCTAAAATTACATTTATTATTGTCCAAATTGCTAATCTCAGTTATTAAATTATTCTTATTATCAATTAGGCTTAAATTTTTATTTAAAATATTATTATTAGGATTTTTATAATTTTTTCCAGATTATTCATACAGCTATAACTATATTTAAGAGTATTTTTTATTTAAAATCTTACTTAATGAACTATTATTCTGAAAGTGTTTCTTAATCAACGCGAGGAATTTCTTTTCTAATTTACTGCTAATCATTTGGTTGAAAGGGGTGTATACCAAATAATATTTCTATTCCTATTTTTCTTCGGGGATTGATCTTTTGGAATTTTTTTAAAACCCAACTCATATGGTCTGATGATTGCGCCTAGCATGAAACAGTCTGTCGCTTTTGAGTTTTGACTTCATTCTTCTGTTTTATATTTACATACGCTCTATCTCTGATATTGAGCACTTTATTTTATTAATATAGCACAACTTAAAATTAAAACTATATATATATATATATATATATTAAGAGAGAGATAGACAGAGAGATAGAGACAGATAGACAGAGAGATAGAAAAACGAGTCAGAGAAAGACGATAAAGAGGGAAATGGAGATAGATAGATAGATAGATAGAGAGAGAGAGAGAGAGAGAGAGAGAGAGAGAGAGAGAGAGAGAAACAAATGAAAACACAAAGAACAAACGAAGAGGAAGTAGGGAGAAACGGAATGAAACAGAAGAAGATAAAGAAAACTAAAAACGGAACCAGAGAAAGAATAAAAAAGAAGGAAACAAAGCAGAAAAAAGAAAGAGAGGGAGAAAGAAAGAGAAATAAATTGGAACGAGATAGAGAGAATAAATTGGAATGAGAGAGAGAAAAAGAGTGAGCGAGTAAAAGGAAAATGGTGGAAAAGAAAGACAAAAATAATAAAAAAAATAGCAAGTGAAAAGTTAAGAGAATAGAAAGAAATACATGTAGATAAATTGTGATAAAACGATAGGGAAGATATAACATGTAGCGTGATTCCCCACTGAAATGAAAGTTCATAACTAAGGGTTTTTATTCACACCGACTTCATGATATTATCACAAATTTACCTGTACCAAATGAAAGAAAGTAAACAAACCACGACAGTGACCAAGCTGTAATTTTTTAAGGGTTCACTTGTTTATTTTCACTTGATCAATTTCATCAAGAAATAATTACACCGGCGGCATCAGTCATTTTTCCAATTCAGCCATTAAATAACTTGTAGTCATGTATCATCCATTAAGTTCTGATCAGTGACGTTCACCTATGTGTGAACAAAGTCCAATTTAGCATTGGCCATCATAAGTTTGTTAATGAATGACCTCGTCGATATTGCTTACCGAAAGCAGTTCGATAATGACATTGGCAATATTAACTTGGTGCCTTTGTCCAATTTCGTGTTTTTATGACACTGCGCTTAGCAGGTGATGGACATTGTTTCAGTTCAGCAAATAACATTAGACAGGATAATAACACAGACAACAATAGAGCTAAATTAGGTGTAGCCGAATCTGACACAAGGTCTAATATATGAGGAAACCTCAACGAAAGTAAGCTTTTAACAGAAAACAAAATAATTTAAGGACAAGATAATTTTTTTTCAATTAAAATTTGTAGAAATGTGGCAGAGGTAACTTAAGTCAATTAAACTTGCACTCTTTTTTCATTATATATATATATATATATATATATATATATATATATATATATATATATAACTAAACTTATTTATAAACAGAACTTTGTCTCTGTGTGTGTGTGTGTCCGTTACCTATAGACTCCGAAACGGCTGAACCGATTTTCTGGAAAATTTACACAGTTGTACTATGTGTCTGCGAGTTTTCTTAGCTAGGTTTTGTATCGAGGTACCCCCGATAAATATGGAAAATCGATAATCTAAAAAATTGGGTTATAGAAGGAGTGCTCCGATTTTAATCAAATTTGATACACTCATAGACAAAGATATAAGAAACGATATTCAGAGGTTTCAAGGTTGCAGTTTTTACAATAGTGCAGAAAATCGATATATATATATATACCCTTTCCTGTTTATTGAACAGGAGTAGATGTGAATTCATTGTTTCCTATTTAGGATGTGGCTTACCAGCTTTTTTCTTCAACGGTCCTAATGATTTAATTTTGGGATTTTTGGTGAACTGCGAATTTTCATTTTGAGCGTCTGGATTGGAAGTTTTCTGGTTGCTGTATTCTTGCTGGAAGAACGGAGACCAAACACTTAGACTTAGAGAGATTGATCTTGTCAACACTCGCGTAATATCTACACGTATGTAACTGCATTTGGTTTAGATGGGCAACCCTGCGGCCACATTATGCTTTAGTTTTACGCATCAGCCAACCGGTTTGTATTGACTTCGACGATGGACAGTGTTATATTGTACTTTTCCACTTTAAAAATTAAAATAATAACCTTATGACAGTTTTAATTTAAAGAAATAAGAGTAAAACAGCAAAGAAAAATCTCTCTTCCCTTAACCTTTCTTTCTCGAATATCTGTGATATTCGTACCAATTTCTGGGGTATAGAATCTATTCTTTTGAAATGTTCTCCATATATTTTACCGCTTGACAAAACTACTTAAACTTTTTTGTTTCTGCCCTCGAGTTATCTGTTTCAGGCTATTTTCTTCTTTGTCAAAAAAAGATTTTAGGATCCATATGCATGGCCTTGGTGTTCAGTTTCTTCCAGTGGATAGGGAATGGTCTCTTGATTCCCCGGATGTCTTTTTATGTGCTTGTCAGGTGGCTTAGTCATTCTAATGGAACTAAATTTGCCAGTACTCAGACTTTCAAGTTGCTCAGTTTCGTCTCTTTCTTCATGGCAATTTGGATCACGCTCTAGTTTCGGTTATAAGGTCTTTTTAGTCGTCTATTTCTGTTAATAGCGTACTGACTGTGATTCATTTCGTGACATTCTTCGAGACGCATGAAAGTTAGCTTTTGTTTTGTTTCGGAAATAATAGATGAAACCACGAACTTCTCCTAGTTTTACACTTGTCTGTCTAGCCTCTAAAGCGTACAGAATCACTCTTTTCGGTTTTACCAACGTGATAGTTTTGATCAAAACAGTACGCGTCGTTGTAATTGTAAATGTGTCCTCAGTAAAGCCAGGTCTTTGTTCACTGACAGAATGAGGCATTGTATCGCTTCTGACAATTTCCGTTTTCTTAATAGATTGCTAATAGTGTGTTATATTCCTTTTCACTTCACTAAATTTGAGGTTTTAACGTTATCTGCTGATCAAGCAGAATGCTTTGCTCGCAAAAGTTTTCAAATTCTACTCTTGATTGATCTTTGCCTGATTTTTTTCTTAGAACTGAGTTTCTACTGAGTTATATGTAACACTACTTAAGAAATGTACTCCTGAACATGTTAGTTTTCTTACTTATTAGTACCTTTCAGCTTCTTGATTTCCTGCTTGTTGGAAATCCACTTCCATTGTTCCTGTTTTTAGTAACTCTAGTAAATAGTCAGATGCTTCTATCAGCCTTGTTGATATATATACACTACCGGCATAATTATTAGGCTACCTCAATTTATTAAAAGAAATGATGTATTTCATACTATTTTTAGTATTTATTGCCAAGTGGATAGTTGTAAATGAAAATAGAATAGTTCTTTTGTTATTATTACTTTTACGAGGCAGCCAGAAAGTCCTTGCTTCAGCCATCCAATGAGAAGAGACTTGCATGGGGAAGAGAGCACAAAAACTGGACCTCAGAGCAGTTCATTTGATGCATCATGTTATTGTGCAGTATTAACAATAACCCATTCTCTTTTAATTTAGAATTATCCACTTGGCAATAAATACTAAAAATAGTATGAAATACATAATTTTCTTTATAAAACTGGGTTGTCGTAATAATTATGGCCGGTAGTATATATATATATATATATATATATATATATATATATATATATATGTGTGTGTGTGTGTGTGTGTGTGTGTGTGTGTGTGTGTGTGTGTGTGCATAAATGTAGACACTGAAGTCAACCCTCAAAGGAGACAGTCTGTTTTATGCTAAATGGAATCGTTAGACCACGCGTTTAGCATAAAAAAGACTGTCGCCTCTAGGTGTTGACTTCAACGTCCAATTTTTATTTTTACATACGCTCTATCCAAATATATAGCATACACGTTTTCACCCGAATATATAGCATACATTAAATCTATATTTTATCATATATATATATATATGTATATATATATATATATATATATATATATGTGTGTGTGTGTGTGTGTGTGTGTGTTTGTGTGTGTGTGTGTAAGTGTGTGTGTGTGTGTGTTTGTGTGTATACGTGCGTGTGTATCTGTGCATGTGTGTGTGTTTTTACGATGAGTATACAGGAAGAAAAATGCACCAAGTTTAATAAAAACAAAGTATTATCATCAAAGTCTTATGTTATTATTAATAGGAAAAACCGGATAATTTTTTGATGATAAAATTAGATTTTTGAATGCTTTTTTAGATCCTTCAAATTTTAGTTAAAATGTTTTTTCTTGTGTCAGGGGCTGGTCATTAATCAGTTCATAAAGTTTTAGCGTCATTTCTGGACTATAAAATACATCGGTGTGGAAATTTTGGCAAAATCAAATACTTGTTGCATTTTAATTAAACGTTCAGGATTTATTTACAAATTAATAAATTTGAGAAAGGCTTCATTTTTCTTAAGTCTTTGTAAAAAAGGTTTTTACATCTGTTATGCCCCTCTTATTTAATTTCATGAGGGCTTAATCCTTATATCAGTTAGTTATAAGCAGACATCTTTGGAGAAACGTCAATTTTTGTTTTGTAAAACAGGAATACTATTTATCGAAAATTGCTTTGAATCTTCAAATAGTTAATGTAAAGAAAATAAGGCATTATCTAATTAGAAAAAAACTTGTAATTGATTTTATGAAGATATTATCTTAAATGTTTTTTGATGGAGATTGAATTTTACAAAAATTCTTTTCATTTATTTAAAATTTTTTCATTGAATAGTTTATGAGGTTTAAATTTTTTTAAAATTCTGTATTAATGTGTATAGGTTGTTTGGTGTTATTATTAAAATCGTTGTTTACTATTCATAGATAGTAAAGCTTAATACAATTCAGTGACTTACAGTACCTGAAGTATTTTTAAAAGAAATTTGAACTTTTTTGCGTGTGTTAGAACGTACCCATTTTTGTAAATCTGGGCGAAAAGCATCTCTTAAAATAATACCATCAATAATATATATTATTCATAAAGCAATTTAATTTTTTTCTAATTAAATAATATAAAAATAAGAGTAGTAACTATAATAAAGAAAAATAAAGTATATATGCAATAAAGCACTAGATTATTTAGACTATTTTAGTAAATTTTCAAGAATACTAGGAATTAAAAAGTTGTCAATAATTCATAAATACACCCACCTGCTGGTTAAAAGTGCTTTTTTTGCCATATTTTATACTAAAAAGTAAAATTTTCTTTAATTAATATTAATTAAAATTCAGTCAGCTAATCTTTCTCAAATAAAATTTGTTTTATTTCTGAAAGATTTTTAAATAAAGAGAATCATGATGCATTGAGATATTCTTCAAAAAGGCTGTTTCTAGCGATTTAAAAAAAGAATGGCAATCAATTTAAATTCGGCTTAAAATACAACAAAGTATTTTACTTATTGAAGATATGAAATTTAATCTATTAGCCTTAAAACGTAAATAAAAGATGAAAAAAATGATTTAAGTTTAAATCTGCTGTATCGTTTTCATCGAATGTACATAGATACACACACACATACATCGAATGTACATAGATACACACACAAACAAACAAAGACACATACACATATATATAAATATAAGTATGGAATTGCGATATATGAATTTGCATATCAAGAAAAAAATTTGTGGAAAGATGTATGACAAAATAGAAAAAAGTTTTTGTTTGACGGCTTTCGTCCTTCAAGACTACAGACTGAATTTTTTACCAACCATAAATGAACGAAACGCGTCATGCGAAAACTTTGTTCCACTTTGTTATATATATATATATATATATATATATATATATATATATATATATATATATATATATGTTGTTTAATTACATAGTTTTTGGTTATAATAAAATAAGACCAGTGCACATTTGTATTAAAAAGTGTTCAATACAATTATATTTTGAACTTTTGAATATTTTCCATTTGTAAACGAGTTAATACGCGACTTAGGCTTCTACCATGAGTGGTGTCTTCAGGCGATTTTCAATAACAGATTTTACTGTAAAATCAGTTATTGAAAATTGCCTGAAGACACCACTTACAGTAGAAACCTAAGTTGCGTAATAACTCATTTACAAATGTAATATATATATATATATATATATATATATATATGAAGGAAAACTCAACACGTCATTTAAATTGGTTATAAATTGTAATTCATTTCAATAAACTTAATTAGCTCATTTCATCAGACCACGCATTATTCGTTTCATTTGGTACACTTTTTTTGTATGGGAATAAGCATTTCTTTTAACTGAAGAAGAAAATAAGTAAAAAGGATAAGGACAGAGAAATTGGCTTCATCACAGTTGGGGGTATCCAGACCAGTCGCGAAGATGTTGACCACCAAGTCATTAAACGCCCACTTTCAATTACATGGATACGTATGTATGTGTAAGCCCACAAATTAACACACCCATGTACACTCACTTATATCCGCATACACACATGCGCACACATCCACATATGCGGCTTTGTTTATACTTATACATACCTATAGACTTACATCTACTCATGCTCACATACGAATCATGCGTTCGTATACTCACATATATATTTTATAAAGACGGGATTTCCACGCGTATAAATAGTGTTATATATATCTAAGCATGCTAACGATTCTCAAACATACTCACAAATTACGCATTTATTTTCATACTTACACACATCCTCACATCCTCAAATCCATACGCATAACTACTCATAGATGCTCCCGCACCCATATATGCGTGTGTGTGCTCATACAAATGTATTCTTCATACATACATTCATCTATGTATATCCACATATAATTATTGTGCTCATACACACGCAAATTTATGAGGAGCGGATCTACGCACACACGCAAACACACACACACACACACACACACACACACACACACACACACACACACACACACACACACACACACATACATACATACATATATATATATATATATATATATATATATATATATATATATATATATATATATAAATAAACAACTTTTTATATACCCGTATGCATAAAGACAATGTACGCTTATGTACACATATCCATCTAGTTTTCACTCCCAAACGAGCTGGTATATTTCACATTTCATACATCTTAACAAACATTACACATATATATCTACATATACCGGCATATATGATTCGGATCTTGATATTAACCTGTACACATATGAGTAGAATGATCAATACATGAAGGTATAATGAGTTCAAGAATGCACAGCCGACTATATATATATATATATAGGGTGGGTATGGATGGAATAATATTCCGTATCCAAAGAAACAGTGCTCAATACAAAGTAGAGCTAATAATATTTATTTAGAAGTCATAACATAAGTATGTTATAATATCACTCAAAAAATTAGCCAGTTTGTTTCGACACTATCCGTGTCTTATATATATATATATATATATATATATATATATATATATATATATTCTATTAAATATAAGAGACAATGAATGTCTATTATATTTAATCATGAGCCGTTCTAAACGTCGTATTTTTGCTTTAATTTCAGTTGAAAATAAAGACAAAAATTCTCCAACATTTGGATAATTATTTATTGGTTTTCTTCTAAGCTTTCGCCTCACATGAAGCCATCTTCAGAGAGGTAGTTTAAACTGAAATATTATAAAATCCACCATCACCGACGATTTTATTTTGTGTTGACATAAAACTCCGCTTGGCAACGGCAATAGTTACCAAAAATAATAAACGCAGTTCTTAAGTTTGCGATGCGGTTTTATGACGTCACACCGCGGGATAGCGCGAAATGACAACAAAACCATGTAGTCAAATGTAATGTAATATGTTATTTCCTGTTTTAAATGTTGGAGAATTTTTGTCTTTATTTTCAACTGAAATTAAAGCAAAAATACGACGTTTAGAACGGCTCATGATTAAACATAATAGACATTCATTGTCTCTTATATTTAATAGAATATGTTTAGAAAATTACTTGCTGCCTCGATATACTATATATATATATATATATATATATATATATATGTGTGTGTGTGTGTGTGTGTGTGTGTGTGTTTGTGTGTGTGTGAACATTTGGGAGAAAATTATTTTATTATTAGCATTTTATCATCTTCTCTCTTATTAAAATAAAGTCGACAGTATTCAACCAAGGCGAACTTTTACTAGTGAGTTTCACGTATCAGTCAGCGCAAAGTAGGTACCATGTTTTGTTGTCTGTAAATTATGCAGTTAGCATTTACGCTGCAGCGTAACGTCTACCTTTCTCCTGCTGCTTCATCACACTGTCAGTTAATTGGCTTTGTCAATTTAGGATGAGATTTAATATTACAATCTCATGCTCATATCACAAGGATTTCAAAAAAAGAAAAACACATCTGAATTGAGTATAAATGATAGATTTAATAGATCAATAACCTAATAGGAAAATGGTGCCATCTACACGAAAAGAAGGAAAGAATGAAAACCAATAAGAAAAAGAAAGGTGAAAAATCATGACTTATAAATATTTATAAGTTATAAATATTTATAAGTTATAAATATTCATAGTCGTTGATTGTTATTAGTCGGCCAAATTCCGGCCAAGGTCCAATCGATTGCTTTTGAGTTGTTTTTTAATATATGATCTGGTCCAGTCGGAGTGAATCCAAAGATATTCCTACAGAAGGAATCTTGCAAGAAACAAGTAAGTAAAAAAATAAAATCTGATATATCCTTCTGGTGTCAGTTTGGGACAGACGCCTTATTTTTATTCCCAAATTTCTGAAATGCAATTACAAGCAATAATTTTTGAAAGTGAAACTTCCAGTGAAATTTCTCTCATTTCATCTGAAATCAAGAAATTGCGAACTTTAAAAGAATGCCCATAATATATGAAGCAAAGAATGCGTCCTTTTAATCGATAATAGACTGGCAATAATTTAAACGGATAATTTCGTTTTTTACAATCAACTACCTAAACTATACGTTTGAAAGTGAACTTTCCATTAAATTATGTTAGAAATATTTCATCTCGAGTCAAGAAAATGAGTGTTAAGGAATATGATCACAACATATAGAAAGAAAGCGCCATTTTAACCTTTATATTGCAGATATCAGATTAAACTGAAATCTGCTATTTCTTCATATAACTAAATTGTAATTTTGAAAATTGATCATTTTACCAAAATATTTTAGAAAATTGACAAAGTTTGATCTAAAATCAAGAAAGTATGAACGTCAAGCAGAATGGTCACTGTATACGGAAAAAGGTGACAGTTTAATCCATATTCTCATGGCTTAAGATTAAAGTGACGCCTTTTTACTCATATACTTATAACTATAAAGTACAATTTTGGAAAACAAAAACGTAAGTGAAATAGGTTTGAAAATGTCTAAATTTCACCTGAAATCAAGGTAATATGAACATTAAGCAACGTCGTTAAAATATATGGAAAAATAAACAGACACCAGAGGATATGAATTAAAACATATCAATTAAGGAAAAATAAATATTTGTTGGAAAAAAACAATAAACAAATTAACAGCTATTGTCATACCATTTACTACAGAGAATATTAACTTCATAAGATCGAGATAAAATCACACGAATTAACATTCTATATGGATGTCCTAATCACAATGCCACAACTGTTGCGGGTTTAAAAATATAGAATTCCAAAAGAATATAATATTTTTGACAAAATTATTTATTTCATGTAAACATATATTTTAAAAAATCAACATTACTGTTTATTATGTAAAGTCAAATTGTGAGCAATATACATTAAAGGCTGATAGAAAATATTTGTTTAACGATGCTATATTAATTGATGGTGGGGGACACAGGGAAGAACTTTGGCGTCATGCAAATTTACAAATAATGAGAAGAAATTATATTAAATAGAGTATCTAAACTGCAAAACTGAGAATTAGGGTTCAGTGAATAATTGGATAAGCGCACGTACAATTTCTACGCTATGCGAATAGAAACTGCGGAGAAAGAGAATAGGACAATTTTCACGGTTTTTGATCTGAATCTTACAGAAGTTAGAAAAATGAGATTGACAATGACTAAGAAAATTTGCAGCGGAAAAAAAAAGACACAGCTTGAATAAGAAACATAAAACTATGAACAATTTCGTCGAGATTTAGAGAGACAAAAGAATTGGAGTAGATAGACTAATTGGAGTAGATAGACTAATTGGAGTAGATAGACTAAACTATCGCCCGGTTCACACTCCACCCACATCTATTGAACAGGTGAAGAGGCTCATCCCTTGTTTCCTGTTTAGGATGTGGTTTCCGGCTTTCTCTTTTCCATTCTTTTTACCCTTACGTAGCCCCCTGCGCATCAGTGGCATTACCGCCTTGCTTGGGGTGATATGATTAAAAAAAAAAAATACCTTTTTTCATTTTTCCTTTTTTTCTTCTTCTCATTTGCATTCACTCATTGTGCTTCCATCATTTATTCCTTTCTCGCTCTTTTTTGTGTCGTTGTTCTTACTTAACAATTATTTTCATTCACTCTTCATTCTCTAATCTTCACTAATAAGAATCTATTTCTTTTTTCTTTCTTTTTTTCTGTCCACTCCTTACTTTCTTCATTCGCTTATCTTTTTCTTTTTCTTTCTTTCCACATCTCTCTCTCTCTCTCTCTCTCTCTCTGTAATTCTCTCATCTTATTCGTTATCCATCTTAATTCTCTTGCTGTATTTTTCAAAATGGAAACATTGCGACCATTTCTTTCTTGCGGTCTTAATTACAGACATTGTAAACGCCGTGATAAGGAGACTGATAGACATCGATCATGTTTTACATCAGAAACAAATATGTTATTTTTATTTAGATTCGAAATTTTTCTTTTCATCGACTGTGTCTCAGAGATTTATTGACTAAAGACACTTCAATATTTTAATCAAAGCAGACGAAATGGAAAATGGATTGCTGCAACGACACCGTTTCTCAGCATCCCACCACACCGAGTAAAATGATTCCAATAAAGCAAATTATTGAGCAATCATCGATTTAAGTAAATCATTGGTTACAAGCAAGTTTACTATTTGTACCGAGTGGCTTGTGTTCAAATCAGTCGACGAATCGGTCTCCGTTATCGCAGAAGATAATTATTCATGTGTTGCTTGGAACTGGGATATTTTTTATATGATGTCATATCCGGTGAACTATCCTGTTAACTATCTTCGGAACTACCTCACCGTGTCGGCGAAAATTTTATCCTCTGTAGTAGGGCGAGTCTCCATCAAAAAGAATCAACCTTCTGATTGAATATTTACAGATATTACGGACCATTATCAGCTATTTTGACTCTTGTGAATTTTCGCCGAAATACTACTAAACGGATTTCTGTCTACCAAGTTTTATTCTTGTGAAAAAACTCGGCCAATGTCTATATTTTTACACTTGTATAAACAGGATCAGTCTACCTTTCTGATAAAACTGCAAACTTGACCTAACTATAACATTCTGACACGAGTAAGACGCGGACCAGTGCCTTTCTTTTTTCTTCCAGCCCAAATCGAAACCGTGTTTATATTTTTGACTCGTGCAAACTCGTCTATGTCTACCTTCATTTATTTTGGTGCAAATCCGTCTCGCGTCCCGTTTTTGGACTCAGGTGTAAACCGAATCTATGTCTACATTTTGACTCTAGGTTTAAACTGTTTACCCTTGTATTAATTCGTTGTGATTCTATCCTATAAGACTTATATCTGTCCTATATGACATATATCAAATAACCCAACAGGCTTGACATCTCATTACATTAAGCAACACAATCTTAGTATCATTTAATTCAGTGATTTCACTGCCTTTCATTACGACTTGAAAATTGTCTTGGGTCACTGCCCAATTCGTCACCAGACTAAAAAGATCAAAATCAAAGAATATTTCGACAATAATTTCCATACTGGTTACGAAGAAAATAACTGGTAAATTAAAAATTGTAATTTTACTGAGACATTTCACAATTATTAGTTACTGTCAACGTGATGTACGTAATGATTCCGACAATAAATCTTGCCGAGTGCTGTAACATACAACTCTTTCGCAACCTATATGAATAGCACTGAGACAGAAACAGGGATTATTATAACACTTTTAAACTTGAGAGAAAAAAGCATGATGTAAGGCATTTATGATCGATGTTAAACGTTAATGAATAAATGACGGTGACTTTTTGCGATACCTACAAGGTCCCTTAATAGGAAGAACTTGAATTTTGCAGACAAGCGAGTAAAAGACAATCAGATTTATCACCCAGAAAACTGGCAAGTTTCGAGTGAAAATGTAGCAGAATAAAATGAAAAAAATATGGTTGAAAAAGTTATGTGGGAATGTTTAAATATTATCTTCACTTAAGAAGCGTGACGAAGCTATTTTTGACACACGCACGCACACACACACACACACACACACACACACACACACACACACACACACACACACACACACACACACACACATATATACTACGCACTGTGCATGTATCGGCTCCAGTCACTTTCCGACAGCCGCGTGTAGCTTCCTGTGGTTTCTCGGCAAATACTTTCAAGGTAATTGTTCTGATGAACGTTTTTCTCGGTACATAGACTTTATGAATATTAATACTAGACTGGCGGCAGGGTTACATAATTTTACATTTGAAAGAGTTAGATGTAACCGTAAGTTCTATGTTAACGTTTTCTTCTATCGTACTTCTCAGCTGTGTAACATTTTTTAGCCTTCTTGCTCCCTAGACAACGTAGATCTTTAAACATTTAAATGAAATATCAATCGTTATCTTCTGTCTTCTTAATTCTTGTGCTTTTATTGTTCTTACTTCTAAATAGTTTTTTCTCATATTCTCTAACATTCAGAAACGATTTGCGTTTCTGTGAGTTTATTTCTTTGTTTAGGGTGAAATGAACACACACACACACACACACACACACACACACACACACACACACACACACACACACACACACACACAAGCACTTATATATATAGTGATTTACCGAGCGCAGCTTAGATGCGGCACAAGGCCAAAATATGAAGCACCTAGTGAGAATCGAACTTACTAAACAACTGCAATGATTCTAGCGAAACAAGCTTGATAACTATTGCACCCATTCGAGGTGCCCTTCACATATATATATATGGATGTGTTTGGGTGTGTGTTTGTATTGTGTGTTTATATTATTTGTTTGCATAACTAATTAAACTATTATGTCAAAATCTAACCCTTAATTCAACTTTATAATTTTATATCAGAATATCGTAACCAAGTAGAAACATATCCTTGTACTGAATTCATCATCAACTCTAGAAGCTGATATGTGTATGAGAAATTAAGACCGCATATTAGCAAATACTAATGCTTCTCACGCTGTTGAGTAAAAATCACCAGTCAACATAACCACGAGTTTGCTAGTTAGCTAGTTTCAGGAATTTCTCTAGCAGTTATTGTCACTGTAAATTGACTAGCAGCCTTGTATTTGTCTAGGTAAAGCGGAGTAATTATAGATGCTAACAACGGAAATCAGTCGAGATGCGCCAAAAAATTCTGAATTATTATTATTGTATTCTTTCGAATTATTTTAGTCTATCGATCTCGGTTGAAAACAAAAGCGACGACATTAGATGGATTTTATTTGCTCTCTTAAAAACTAAATTATTTTTCCATTTAATTTTTAATTGAAATAAAAAATTAATCTGAAAGTCAGTCTCTCATTTTCTTCGTTTGTTTTTATAAGAGCATTTCCTTCTTTTATTATTACACAGAAAGCATTAATGTATAAATATGTGTTTGAATATTTCACGTCATTATTTTTCATGTGTTTTTTGCTTTAATTATGGTTATGATGGCTGGCGATAAAACATGAGACTTGGTTTACGATGACTGCGGATGGGACATATACTGTCAATTGTAAATCTGAGAAAATTACGCAGTGTAATTTTCACTTTTTTTAATTTAGTTTTATACGTGGTAAAGTTGACTGGCAATTCTTCTTCTTCTTCTTCTTCTTCTTCTTCTTCTTCTTCTTCATGCTGTATCCCTTCAGAACGTGGGCTATCATAGCTTTCTATAGCACATTATTCTTTGTAGCTCTTGACAATATTTGTCTTTTTACTCTCCATCTCACTGTCTCTCTTGCCATTCATTTACACAAGCTCATAAGGCAGATTATTCGCTGTTCCCTTCTGTTCCAGTTACCTTCAGTGTGCCCTGTGAGTTTTGAATTTGTCAACCCTTCTTCCCACATAACGTGTCCTCGGTATTTCAACTATCTTATTTAAATTCATATAAGTTTCTAGGTCAGAAAACCTAGCCCAAACCAAGTCAGAATAGATAGAGTTCAGGCAGTACAAGTACCTTTTTGTTTCCATTTTTATGAAAACTTCCTCATTGTTCACATGTACTGTTCATATTATTCGCAGCATCTTGCTTTAGAACAACATCTCTTTTGCCCAGCAACGCCACTTTGTGAGTGATATTTATGCTGATGCCATTTTGGATTAATAACAATAAACACTACAGGCGAATTCGGTCTACAAAATGAATTATAAGTTGAATTACCTTTCTTTATACTAATATTCATCGAATATATGAACCAAGAACCACTAAAGGTAAACATTATTATGTGGGGCTGTATTAATGTAAAAATGCAAGGGTTGTAGTCCATGAGGTTACATAAGAAAGTTAACGGTTGACCCTAAACTCAAGAGGTCAAGATTATAGTGATTTGGAAAACATCCTGCCGGAAATCTGTTCGACAAAGCAGCGTTTCTTGGGAAATGGAATTTGCTTCTTAATGGAATACGAAAAGAATGAAGAGGATTTAATTCTTGTGTATGTGGCATGGTAGGTCTAAGCTGGAAAGGTCGAGGCTGGTTTCCTACATGATCGGGAATAGCCGTAAGCTTAACTTAGTCTAGTGCCAAGCTAGAACTGTAATTATTGCCAGTGAGCATATAATCAATTGATATAACAATGCACTGCTATATTAACCATTAGACAAAATTACAGTGGATTATGATCAAGAAACCGGGATAAGATTATTCTCAGTTTTTATTTTTTGCATATATTATGAGGGTATATGAAAGGTATTTTTATAGATTATCATTAAATGGTGTATTTCATAGCAGTCAGTCAGTCAGTTAAGTGCCATACGTGATACTCGCTTGGACGATCCTGTCTCGAAAGAGTCATGAATGACTGAGCAGAAGATTATCCCGAAGTAGGTCGCTATTACTTTTTGCAGTAGACTGGTTGCCAGCCAAGGCTATAAAACTCAATCTGTCCTGTTATCTAATCCATAACTGGAGGAAAGTGACGGATTAATACCTTTTCCAATTTACGCGTAAGTGAATGCAAGGAATTCAACTGGAATTTGAACTCGGGTTCCCGATTTTTCGTTTCGAGTCGATATCTACTCCACCACAACGCACATCCTGTATTTCATATACACACCTAAATATATAGAATTCCAGTTTATTATTATTGTTTCCTTTTTAGGATTGGGTTTCTGGTGCTTTCAACTGTTCATTCTTTTTCTCTTCCAGTAGCTACTTGCGTCTTAGTGGCATTATCACCTTGCTTGGCGTGATTTGAAAAATGTTACTGTACTATTTATTATCTTGAACAAGTATTTTGATAGAATGATTTTATTAATTTAAGCCGATTGCAGCATTAGCTGCTCGATCAATGAACGCTGAATGTTTCTTTATAAGGAAACGACTAATATTACCATTAATATTTACTGTGATTTTTGTTCAGATAACCTAAGATTTTGGCAGTTTTATACTTTAATTTAATGTGAGTTTAAAAGTCAAATGCTATGAGAGATCATCTTTGTTAGGTCAGTTTCTGAACGCCATGGATATAAATTCCGCTCTGATGATCAAAATGCAAGGTCCTTTTGCCGAAAATGGTATTCTCTTAGTTTCCTTACGTTCGCATATTTAAATGTTGGCTTCATGTTGGTTTAATTAAATGAGGATAATGACACCAGATAACTTGTCTCTCGTGGCTAAAAAATGTTACGCATTTCTCACTGGTATTTATCTCGGATTTCGCACTCAGTTAAGAGCCCGGAGAAAAGAAAACTGATTCTCTCAGTAGGGATTTTTTTCGCCACTTGGAACTTTTTAACCTCATACACCTTATGCCGTACAATAAAAGAAATCGAATCGAAATCTGAGGAATCTGGATCTAACTCACCCTCCAGCCATGATCACTAGGTTTAAAGTGAGGAAATATCTTGATATTACGAATGTAATATGTATGTGTAAAATGTTACATTATTTACATTGTTCAGATTATTGTCCTCCTCATTGCCATGTTTACGATGTTTCGGTTATTGTACACCCCGGCCTTCTTCAGATTCTAGAAATGTTGAAATTCCTAGCACCTGAAGAAAGCCTGAAGCCTAATGATATTGCTTATATTATTTTTATTAGTGATTTTTAACGTCGTTCTATAGAGTTAGATAAAATAGTGTCTTCTTCAAGGCCTAAAGATTCATTCTCTTGAAGCCATTTTGAATCGCTACTCTAAGAAAATGGTTATCTATAGATGAAGGCATAGACATTTATGGACATACTTGGATGCCATAAATAGCACCCATATGAGAGTCGAGAGCTACTGAGATTGTGGCTAGAATTTCTTTGGTTAATTATTTAACGCCTTTAACGGTGTTAAAAAATGTGTTCAATAAAACATGAGCCATTCTATTTAAAGAGGTCAGTGTTTGAGCCCAAGGGGCTTCCTAGTCCGTAAGTGAAATTTAATGAACTGAATTAAAGCAAAGACTATCTTCAATGTTGCCAATATATTTACCTACCTTGGGAACAAAATGATCAATCAGCAGGATACATTGTTTATACAGGATGCGATAAGTAAATTGTCGATAATTTTATTTTTGTGCATGCGCTTTGTTTATATTTTGTCGACTTCACAGTATAGTTGGGCCAGTTGGGCACCATCTATGAGAAAAAGAGCACCATGACTCAATTCACTTCGCTAGAAATATGGAAACGGCATGCTGTATTGCCTGGCATTCGCGCTTGAAGCTCCAATATGAACATTTTGGTTGTCAATTTTAAAACAAAGCAGAGCATTCGGAAAGAGTTGGATGAGTCTAATGGTGATTAAGAAGGTGTTTGAAGTAACAACATGTGATTGCAAAGTTATGCTTCCCTTCATCTTCCAACAAGGCCTTAGAGTCAACATGGAGGTCTACATCAAGTGCCTTTAAGAAGTAATGCTACCATAGGTCAAGATGTTGGCTGCTGAAAGACTCTATATGTGTCAATAAAACTTTACACCATACCACACAAGCAGAAGCACCCAATCATGGCTATCAGACAATTTCTGCGACCTCATACACTTGGCCACCAAACTCCCTAGACTGCAGCTCACTTTATTATTATGCGTGGAGTGAAGTTAAGCAAGAGATGAACACAAATATTTGTAACACCAAAGATGAACACGGCAAGGATTATGGCAGCATTCAAAAACTTAAGCAAGGAGATTGGCCAGTGGAGATTCAAGAGATTTCGAAATCAAATGAAACCAATGAAAATTTGATTGAATAAATTTACTATTTATTATTTCAAGATATTTTTGTGTAATTTTGGGAAATATATTTGGTAAATATGAGAAGTTATTTTCATTTTTGCTCAATTTAGACGAGAATTAATCCATCCTACTCTGTATAAAATACTTGTTTCTTATTAATATAAATTTATGTTTCGTGGGTGGACGCATTTGAGTTGCTATAGCTGAGTTTTTTTAAAATTTCATAACCACTGAAATTAATAAAAATCGTTTAAAGAAATATTGCTTCTCCAACAGGAATCGAACATGTATTCAGTTTTTCCTCATTTCTGTTACGTCGGAGGAAAAAAAAACTTTAAAAAATTACTGTGTAATACATAAAATATAAATAGGATAGCAATCTAATAAGAATTATTAGTCAGTTGAATAAGTTATTTAACACAAAAACAAAAGCAGTCTCGTTTGGTGACTACAATAGCAATTCGAGTTTGCTTGGTGGTTAAAATAGCAGCTTATTTCTAATGACGTCTGATGTCGACTTTTAAGGCTGAATTAAAGAATTCACAACTTGGAAGATTCTTAATTCATTCAGTTTGTTCCAGACAATGTAAATATTGGTGAATAAAAATAATGCCTTAAAGATCTAAAGAGTCTTGATGTAATTCGACCACCAGTGATAATTAGTGAATTGAAATATTAAAATGAAAATATTGTTATATAAATATTTAATCGAACTAGTATCATCAAGTTGGTCGTTTACACGACGCCCTTTCGGCTTTTTCCGGTCTTTCTTTCGGAGTGTGTGTGCGTTGTAGTTTTTAGCCATCTAGGAATTGAAATAGAATTTCAGATAAAGAAAGTCATTGATGTTACAAATATAATAATAATTATTCATTAAATCCTAATTTTTCACTGTGGAGTGGGGGAGAAGAATTTCCCACTCTGCCACCTTTTTCCCTCAGGCGCATGGTTGCAAGCCTATCGCTTTACACTTTCGCTATATTCAAGGCAAATATTCAGATGAGCTTCATTTTTTAGTTACGCCAGTTCAGACAGTTACAGCTAGGAAACACCATGCCATTTCCAGGGAGTCGAATCGACCTCATTGTCTTTTTGTTCGAAGGACAAAGAAGACATTCCTTTCAGACATTCCTTTCAGACATTCAAGTTCATATCGCATACCTTATTCATCATTGCCATTTTG
This sequence comes from Ascarosepion bandense, assembly GCA_037127315.1. Taxonomy (NCBI): domain Eukaryota; kingdom Metazoa; phylum Mollusca; class Cephalopoda; order Sepiida; family Sepiidae; genus Ascarosepion; species Ascarosepion bandense. The sequence continues at coordinate 3,587,097 of JBBBDQ010001527.1, read as the reverse complement.
ACAGTAACCACATGTCATGAATGGATCTCGTTACATAAAAATTAGTATAAAAATAGAAATAAATTATTTAGCTTAATAATAACAAGGCAACAAACGTCTTATGAAATACAAAAGCAAACTCAGTATATCCAGTTTCGTGGATGCGAGTAACTGCATACGATTAACCAATTCATGACGTTTAGAGTTGTATCTTATTTATTATTTCGAATATTGATTTTATTAGTATTCATGCTCAACCCACTAGAAAGTTTGGCATAAGACGGTCTTCTTCCTTGCATCTATCTTAGCGCCATATTAAGTTGATCTTAGTTAATAGCAACAAGTCAAAGTTATTACACGTCTAGAAAAAGGAGGCGAAGAATGATAATATATCCAGAAGAATGTCTGAGTTGTTTAAGTATTAAGATAGTTTCATTCACTTCCGAATCAAGTCAAAAGAAAAAAATAACTTGAAAAAGCAAAACGACCTTTCATTTAATTATATCTCGAAAATCGTGGTTACATAGGATAATATAAATTTTATTATTTAGGCAAGCTAATAATTTTTTTCTGATTTAAATCTGCTAGCAGTCACAGAAAGAAAAAACATGCTATTACACAACGTCGAAGTGCACGTTAGGCATAGTTATAAGGTGAAATTGTATATATATATATATATATATATATATACATGTGTGTGTGTGTGTGTGTGTGTGAATTTTTCAAAGAAGCATTATGGCAAACCAATCGCAACTCTATCGCTGCTTCAATGACAAATGTTTTGATGAGCTCCATTCTTTAGTTCCAGCACACACACACACACACACACACACACACACACACACACACACACACATATATATATATATATATTTATATAATCACTCGTACCCAAGGATGCCGGTATAATTTACTAGGGCGGGTAGCTAATCCTTATTGTAGGCGCCTACACAAGCGCATTTGCACTTGTTTGTGTTTGACATTTACATAACCGAATTCTGATTTATACTGTAACTACGTTGGACAGACCTTAGTTACAGTCTCTGGGAGAGTGCGCGTTATCTAGCGTGATCAATAGTTTGAACCAACCCATCATCCTCAGTACACGATTATCAACGGGTATCAAGTCTACTCAAGTATGATTTTCAGGGATCGCTTTATATATATATATATTTGTGTCTCTGCGTTTGTGTTTATGTGTATGGGTTTTTATGCATGATGCATATAATAAAATAAAGATTGTGATAATTATATGGATCAAGTTTCGATAACAGAATAACATTTCGAAAGAAAAAAATTATACCACGTCGTTTCGATATTTTTGCAACTTCCTAAATAAAAGTCAAGACTTATAAATGTTTTAATATATTTTTTCAAGCTGTAAAGGTACGCTTACAAAGAAAAGTATAAACATTCATGTAAAAAATAATCGACAAAAAAACGAATAAAATCAAACTACAGGAACTTTTAAATTTACTGCATAAACTGAGATGTACAATCAAATTTTTAAAATGACATTCCACGTCGGAAATAAAGAAGAAATTGTGTGAATCAGGCGATTTTGCGTTTCAGGCAGCCATTTTTGATTTTGAATTTTATTTATAATGGGAACAACATTGCAAGAAAAGGTTACAAAATAAGAAAATTTTCTTTAAAATTTGAAGATTGGAAACTAAGAAAAAGTTGACGCAGTAAATGATGGGTGTAGGCAAATATATAATTTTGATAACAATACAGAAGATATGCAGGTGTTCAATTTTTCTAGGCAAACTGTAAAATTCGAAAGCTGAATGAGAAAATGAAATTTCTAAGAACTGAAAATTTGAAATGTCGAAGGTAAGATTAACAGGTGATAAATAAAAATAAAATAAAAATATGATTAGAAGGAAAAGATGAGAACAAAATTGGGGAAACAAGTCGGGAATGAGTAAAAGAAAGGAAAAGGAAGCAGAGTTGGAAAGTGGAATAATTATACAGGTAAAAAATCGATAGCTACATAAAAGGAGTGTTGAAAAGATCTTTAGCTACATAAAAGGAGTGCTGAAAAGATCTCAGTCTAACCTAATTTCCCAAATCAAACCGAATTGCTGTGTATAAAATCGAGGAGAAAATATATGATAACAATAAAAACAAACAGCCACATAGGTTATTAGAAACATATCGCATTTCTAAAATATCAAATATCTGATAGGGCAGTTGACTGTCATAAGTCCAGGAAAGAAAAAAGCAGAATGTAGCAGTGCTCGTGAATTCTCAAATCAGCAATTAGGCTGAAAAGAGATTTTTTGGTATATTTCTCTAAAATTCTTCAGTGTGAATTTTCAACACATCAATGGGCATGCAAGGCTAGGATTAGAAGGATTATGTCATTCACTCTACCCCATAATTGACAAGTAGTCGATAAAATTTCCCTACTAGGGACAATAAAAGTAGCCCAAACAAACAATAAGTGTTGTGCTATTTGTAAGTAGATTAAAACCTTTCTTCTAGTGATAAGATAGACAGAGCGAATTTGGGGTAATGGCCTAAAGACAGCCGTAAACATTTACGACGCGATCGATAGGAGCCACTACTGACCAACGTCTGTAATCGACAAACATTAGCTCAGGCCACGTACATTAACACATATGATGTTGTGACTATGTCACAAAGATAAACATCAACACATTTCCTCTTGGGCAGACCAGAGTTTTTTTTATGTTTCAATTTGAACACACCCATCTCATTTTGAGAGAACTACTTTCGGGAAAAATTATTTGGTATTAGTGCTTTCTGTGTCAAAATGATAGCAATCTAATAAAAATTACCGGTCAAATGAAAAAAATTATTTGACGCGAAAACAAAAGCAGTCTTGTTCTGTGACTAAAACAGAAATAAAAATAAATTAAAATACATTTTAATTACTAAATGAAATTACATTTTTTGTGCCACATCTTTTCACGAATTCCTGTCCCTTGTTTTTCTAAGTACTCCTTTATCATCACCCTCTGTCCATTTTGTCCCACCTTAAACTTGGTATTTAACTGAATCCTTCATAATCGTAGAATGTGGCACAAGGCCGATTTTACGCTTTCCGATTGTGAACGCAAAATTTCTTCGTAGACAACGCATGCCTATTTACTCCAGACGAGACTCTGCCTTTGGGAATAGCCTCGTCTTGGTTCCTCTCTATCTGAAGGCGTAGACTACGACAAAGACAAAAGTTTGATCTCTTAAACTCGTTGTACAGTTTACTTACTTTTCCCCTCATTTTATTACATACATTCTGTAAAATCTTCCAGTACTTCTTTCCTGATGATCTGTCCCAGAAATATCATCTGTTTTGTGATTATTTACATCATTTATATTCGAACAATTGTCTTCATTTTTTTTTATTAAAATGTTTCAATCGTTCTGCCTTTTGGCCTTCATCAAGTGTATATCGGACTGGACAACATACAGGGAATTCGGAACTGAGTTCGACCGAGGACGGGCAATATTTGAACAGTAATTAAAATAAGAATTAGACAATAGCCCGAAACATGACCAGTGGAAGGAGAACAGATTATCCCTGTAGATTAAATAAAAGGTTTAGTTCAGAATTTTATGTAGATTGATATACACCTGAGGAAATTGTTCTTATTGTCAAGAAAGACTTTGCTTGTAGTTTCATTAATTTCCCTGTTACTTAAGTGTTCAGTCCATTAGATTCTCAGAAATAACTGTAGAGCCACAGCCCTACCGGTTGAAAATTCTTCTTTATCAGTGAGAAATGTATCTGGTATTCATTGCTGTTTAAGAGATTCGATGATACCTTTATGTTCATCCATTTTCTTTTATTTCTAACGATATTTTCCTGTTTCTTCATAGTTTGTTTAATTTCCGAACGGCATTTTTCGTTATTTCTATGCGCTTTATATTTTTAGGTCACATTTTTAAACTAAACCTATAATAAAAATTAAAATCTTTTTTGTATTTCAGGTGTGGAAATTGTAATTAGCCGAAATTGATAGGAAGAAAAGCATATAAAATATGTAGATAAAACATAAGCTTTTTCAAATATTAAGAAATTAGTAGATATTATTCAAATACAACTTTATAAATAGAACGATCACATATAAATTACGGAGAAGATTAAAACAGTTGATTTGTTCGCAAATTCAGGATGTTTTCTTCACTATTCTATAATTTTCTATATTTCTTTCAAACTTCCCATGCGAATTTTCCCTCCAGAAAAATCTTTTCCCCTAGCAAATAGAAACTATTTTATAATTATGAATTTATTTTAATTTCGGACAATGATATAATTTTATACCAGGTCAGTTTCATATGAGATTATAACTCTTCAAAATACCTAGTCGGAACATATTGTGCTATGAAGGGCCGATAAATTCAGAGAACCTGCATCTTACTCGCATGGTACACTCCGATGACATATCCATTTTCATGTCCTGTTGCAGAAAAGTTGAAGTGATACAGAAGGCACTTGAACGCTACAAGAAGGTCACTAGAGTTAAGATTAATCGCAGTAAGTCTTCCGGTTGCGGTTAGGTGCTTGGAAGGGCGTTGTTATTCGGGGTCGGATATCCAACCGGAAGTTCTGGCAAAGGTAGAAGCGTTGGTCCGCATTTGGCTTCCAAGGTAGTTGTCTTTAAATGTTAGGGATGAGATGTGTTCTGTGAACATCTTTCCTTTCTTCTTGTACTGATTGTCAGTATTCCTTCTCTACGAGGACTGCAGGAAGGTGATCAAGCACTTACTTTTCTCCCTCTTGTTCGATGGACAAAAACTGATGTTTCGCAAAGCCGTCTATGTCCAGCGTCCGTGTCATGGGGCGAGAGGCTGAGAATGCCACATTTGGTGAGTCACCGACACGCCTCGAGGTTGGTTTTCAATATACAATGACAGCAGATTCGCTGACTCTGGCCTCACTTCTCTCATTTTTAGGATTGAGCACAGTCGTAAACCATGGAAGTAGTCTAAATTCTTCACCTAGTATCAAGAAAACTTGCGTACTACTCCAGAGAGCGTTCACAGCCTAGAAGGATATTGTTTTGTGCTATAATTAGTGGAGGCGGTCGCGTCGGAAGCGCTTTGTGGGCAGCTTGGCTTGTCGGTATCCGAGTTGCGCTCTTTTTTTATCCAGGAAGCCAACAGTAAATTTCCTCAGCAACCTTGAGTTTTCATTTACGTGGCGCTATCTCTTAATAAAGTAGCCTTCAGAGTAGACTGGACAGATATGCTTGGTTGTCATCGGCGTGATCTTGATTTATAAGAATTATCTGCACTGCGTTTTACCATTGTTCTCAGGCACGCCAGTTATTGGGATATATCGGAGAGTTGACAGCTCGTATTAATCCCGAATATCTAGTGTTCTTAGATTTTGCATACGCCTGTTATAATGTGATCTGAGGCGAAAAGGATGGTCTTTCTAACGTTGCTAGCCGTGGTAAAAATGCGTGAACAACGCGGATTGACGGAATTTTACGATACCAATGTCCTCATCAGGATCTAGTTGGATTCTTTGGGAATCTGCTAAAGATGAACATCGGAAGTGATATCAAGTGCTTGCTTTTGAAAAATCAGTGAAAGACTGATAAAAACCGAGGGCCTGGTTTGATATTCTTTATTAGTCTCCTTTCGATGCAACGGGGCGGTTTCCTGACGGGCCATTTTCTGGTTAAGATAGAATTCTTTCGTTCATCTAGTTAATTAGAGTAATTGTCGTTCCCTACTTGTTTCCTGCATTCGTTTTTGTTATGAGCAAGATTTCCAACCTTTCCAGTTTGTTTTGCCTTCTTTTTTTATCTTTACTGGATCAACCTTTGATTTTCCTATTCTGTAATATATTTTGCCTTTCCCTCTCCTCTCATGAATGAACTGCTTGATTTTGTTTATTGGCAGAATACAGTGGCTACTGTTATTTTTCTGTGAAGTAAACAAGTCCTACTAACATATTTTATTTTAGTTTGAATGTTTTGTAGTATCTTGTTTTTACTAACACCTCATTTCAAGACATATAATTTTGTAAAAAAGAAAAAGGAAAAACGAAAACAGAAAAAAAGGAAGAAATAAAGGATAATTTGTACATTATCAAGTATTTATATCGTAGTGTTTGTGTAGTATCCTTGTAAATATATAGCATTTTGTGGTATATGTTGAATCTTTTCATGTTTTAAAACAATGTTGTTCTTTTTCAGGTGACATTTTAAAAATAAATGATGAAAATGATATATTTTAGAAAATATAGGATGAATTCATGGTTATTCTTAGGGAAGGGTGGTTGAGGAAGTTAAACATATTGATTGTGGGTGTGTCAGTATTGCACAATCAAAAGTGATAATTAGTTTTAACTATGGAGTTGAAAATTTGGGTCGCGAAAGAGAACAATGTAGCTCAATGTCAAGACATGACACTTTTTAATTTTGTCTGGGTAAGATACATACTAAAAACATATATTAGGTTGGATTTTTAAAAGATTTGATTTTGTACTATTTCGTCTGTTGAAGGGACTGGATTGTTTGGGTTAAAATTAGAATTAAGTAATTATAGTATACTAAGGTTTATTGGAGTTATGAAAACCAAATTAGTATTATATGGGTTATTAATTTTAGTAAAAAACGAACTTCCATTTAGTTGACTAATCCAAAGTGAAATTTTCCAATATTGTTAGTGTAAAGAAATCGGAGAGCCGAGTTCGAATTCCAGTTGAATTCATTGCGTTCACTTGGGCGCGGGTCCCCTTGGGAAGGGTATTGATCCGACTATTCCTTCCAGTTATGGGTTGGGTAGCAGAACAGATTGGGTTCTGTGGCCTTGGCTGGCAGCCGGTCTGCCGCAGAAGGCAATGGCGGCCTGCTGCGGGGTGGTCTTCTGCCCAGTCAGTCGTGTCTCTTTCGAGACGTGGTCGCCCGGACGTGTTTCATATATGGCACTTAACTGACTGACTAGTATAAAGTGAAAATTAAAAGAAAAAAATATAAGTAATAAAAAAGACACTACAATGTCTTATGGTTCACCACACACACACACACACACACACACACACACACACACACACACACACACACACACACACACATATATATATATATATATATATATATATATAGACAGTGTAAAAAATGTTGAAGGATCTTCATAAAACTTGAAGATAAATATCTCAGAAGTTTTCTAACATTAGGAAGATATTCAATAGAAATAACTTAAAAAAACTGTAATTGTTTAATGAATATGGAGAAGTTAATATCAAATCATTCTTTAACTTGGTTATTTTTAATTTTGTGTGTATTATTGCATGCATATATAGCCTCTTATAATTGTGTATAATTTGTTCCAGGAGAGGCAACTTAAGTTAAAAAATGACTTAAGTCAAATTTACTTGTCTCCGAGTTTACTTGTCACTAGGTTAAATCACAAACAACCATTCTCAGTTCTGTATTTTATTTATAAACATATATATGGTCAACAAGAATCTATTTTAAGCTTATAAACAAATATGAAAGTTGGTTTTCTGTGCAGGGCCTGGAAGTTTTTTCTATCTGAATCTATCCTGCACATATATAAATCTACCATCCGCCCGTGCATTGAATAATGCTGCCATATCTGGTCGGGTGCTCCTGCTATTCTCCTCGGGCTTCTCGACAAGGTACAGCGGAGGGTCTGTAATGTGATCGATACCAACTTGGCAGACCGCCTGCAGTCTCTCTCTCACCGGCGCGACGTGGCTTCCCTGTGTCTCTTCTATAAATACTTTCACGGCTTCTGCTCCGATGAACTTAGATCACTGCTGCCCCCTAGATATGAATTTGCACGAGAAACTAGATTAGCAACTAGATCCCACCCTTTTACAGTGAAACCGATAAAATGCAACCGCAACTACCACTCCAACAGTTTCTTTTCTCACACTTCCCGACTGTGGAATTCCCTTCCACATGAATGCTTCCCCGACGGCTACAACTTCCAGGAGTTTAAATGTAAGGTCAATAGACACCTCCTAACACATTAACTCACTCCCATTCTTTCAAACATTCTTCCCATCTGCCCAACCCTCATCCTCGGTATCTTTACCCGTCTATCACCTTCCTTCTGACATTTCCTACATCTAACCACTCCTACTCTTTACCTTCCCCTATGTAGCCCCATGCGCAATAGTGGCAGTGGAATGCCTTGCTTGGGGTGAAATGATTAAAAAAAATGAGAGCATAAGTTATAAATGAACAATTATAATTAAATACATTTTAAAGAGAAATATTTGCAGTGTTTATATAATACTGTCAGTTCATTTCTATGATTTAGTAGTACTTTATTTTTAGGGAACCTTATAATCTACATCTTTTCATTCAGACACTGAGGGCAGATGTCATAGAATGATTTACAGGTTTTTGTTTTTTCGAAATTTTTCATGTTACTTTGGGAGGTTTATTTATATCTTTTAACTATCAGAACTACCGAGAAAAGGATGTCTGGTTTCGATACGCGTTATTTTTTAAGGAAGTTAAATGCAAATACCACCTCTGCTTAAAAGTGTTCTTAGTAGATCTAATGTAAACTTTATTAATAGTTGGGTTTTCATTTGATGATTTAGTATATTGTTAAACAACATAATTTGTTAGACATCTAACAGTGGACAATTGTTAGAATTTCGACCATTACATAAATTTGTATTATTGTTATTTTCATTATTTGGATATTTCTTGTTACTTTGGTGTAGGTGCTGATTTAAGATTTTATTATTTTCATTTTTTAATATCTTTTTAGATTATGTGAGCAACTATAACCTAATTTAAGGGTATTTTTATTAAAAATTTTACTTAGAGGGTTATTATTAGGGAAATGTTTCTTAATGAAATTGAGGAACTTCAGCCGTAACTTAATGCAAACCATTTGGTTAAATGGGGTTGTATACCAAATACTTTTTCTATTTCTATTTTTCTTCTTATAGTCATATTTTTTATGTATTTGATATCATGGTTTTTATAACCACTATTCTTTAGGGCATTCATTCATCTATTTTTCTTTCTATGTAGGAATGAAATTTAGTTGACTTTGTTTATGGGAATTTATTTATTCTTATTGTTCATTATGTGACTGTAGGTAGCCCAGGAAAAATTTCTTTTAGTATCTTTATATGGAAACGCAGCCTGATTCTTAGCAGTTGATCATGCCCTCGAAAAGTAATTATCGCTATTTTCCTTTCTGTGCAATGTTTCCGTCTATTTTCTCCTCTAGGGGAAATATTATTTATATATTCAAAAGGAGAAGCGAGAGAAGAAAGCAAAAAATAAAGACGAGGAAATCTTATTGAATAGATATTATTAAGGAAAGAAGTGTTTTGTAACAGGAGAAAATAAAATGGAATGAATCAGCAGAGGGCAGAGAAAGTTTTGAAAGGAAGCGATCACAAGGGGTAAAAAGAGAAAAAATTTGAAGATAAAATGCTGGCTATTTGCTAGTTCACATCTGGAAATGATGATAAAGTTTTCATTGGCAAAACCTTTGCGAAAATACTTGTTTACTTCCTGCTCTAAGGGTACTTCCGGTGCGCTTGGGCCAATATTAGACACCATTATGGTTAAAACGGATAAGAAGAATCAGCCAATAGTCAACAGCGATAATATTTTCTGAGGGTTTTTTTATTTCAATTTTATTTTATTACGAAGGGAAAACGTAGAGAAAAAAAGTAATAACTAAAGATGAAGTAATAAGTACCTAACTCTGTGTGAAACAATCTCAATATAATTTAAGAGAATATGAAATAATTTTAAAGAAAATGCAGATTGGCGAGCAAATTTTACGACACATAAACCTGTTTTCTTTAATTATGGAGATGATTGCTACCGTCGGTTGAATTGCTACCCTTTGTTGAAAATTATGAAACCTTTCTCTCAAACCTTCAGAAAATAGTTTTATCACGTACAATAATTGTAATCATTTTTTCTAGTAATGCTGGCGGCTTCCTTTCTAACATTTTGTTTGAAGTAGTGTGAACAGTCAACATCTTGTGCCATTATTTTCTCTTCGAGTTACACGTGCTATCCATTTTAATTGTTATTGTTGAAAGTCGTCATGTAATGTGTGTTCTCTTATTTGGTAGAGTTCTCTATTTGCGAATCCGTAGCGCCAGCCATAAATCTCAAAGAAGAATATATGTCTAACTAGTGAAATAGTAACTTTTTAAAAAGTCTGCATATTAGATACAATAATATTTTGCTTTAATTTTTGAAATTCTTTTCTGTCAATGTTAAAATCCATACCCTTCTGGTAATGTCTGATATTTTATAATTATCTTGTTCCAGTTTGATATTCCTTAGTTTAAATGATCTAAGAAAAGTAAATAATCGTAATGGTATTATTAGCCATTTCCTTATAAAGAAACATTAATTAAATGATAAGCCAGTACTGCTGTCAAATTGAAATTTATAAAATCTTTCTCTTCAAACAATGTTTCAGGAAAATAGGTTTGTCAAGCCTAGTAACTGTCATCGCTCTTTCCATTACTGATGGATGACATAAATATTTATTTTTATACTTGAGTTTATAGGTATAGACCGTGTTTATAGTTGTTTATTTTGACAAATAAGGTGCATATACTTCAGTCCATAGATACAAATAAGTCGTGTTAATACATGTTTATAGGTAGATACAGGTAGATACTGGAATTTTTTTATTGAGTCTATAGATATAGATAACTCATATTTATACTTGCTTATGGCATAAATAGACTTAGGTCGTTGCAAGCATTCATCCGGTAGACTAACTTTCTTTTAGAGGTGGGAAGTTGTTGTATTCAAAGCAGCACGAACATTTTAAGATAAATTTGAATAAAACAAAATGAAATCGAAAAATGTGTCGAATGACGCTAAATAAGTTGATGAGAAACGAAGAACTGAAAAACATATTATCGCGCTGCATCCCATGAAATGATGATGATAATGACGATGATGACAACCACCATGATGACGATGATAATGATTGAATCTCTTATATATTTTAAGAGTTTACACAATTCTAAAGCCATTTGCTTGACATTTCCTCTAGAATTCAGTAGCCAGAGGTTTGGGGTCAAGCATGGTCAACGAAGGATTAGTTGCAATGAATGAACAGGAGAAGTTCAAGTGCAAGTAATGTTCTTTTATGGCACGTGAAATATCCAATGTCAGTGTTTTCTTCTCCCAAGGGAGTTGCCAGAAACGTCTGCTTTGTTTTTAAGAAAGAATTAAATAAAAACTAAGAGAAGAAAAAGACCAAGACAAAAAGATCAATGAAAGAAAAAAGATAATAAAATGAGAAGAAGAAGAAGAAGAAGAAGAAGAAGAAGAAGAAGAAGAAGAAGAATGTGGGCAAAAGAAAAACGAATAAAAATGTGGAAAGAAAAATAATATTGAGAGACGAAAATATTGAATAAAGAAGAATGAAAGAACAAGAAAAGAAAGAGAAGAAAGGAACGAAATGGCGAAAGGGAGTAGTAACATAAAAATAAAAATGAGAAAATGAGAAAAGAATTGAAGGACAAAAGAAAAAAAAATGAAAAGTACAATAAGAAATGGAGAATAAGTGAATAAACTTAAAATTTCAAAAAGAAAACTCCTCGATGAAAGGTATGAGAGCAGAAGAGTAGGAAGAATACGAGAAATAAAATAAATCTGATCGAAGAAAGAGTAAAACAAAATGAATGAGAATGAAGTGAAAAGAAAAATATCGGACGACGAATGTTAAAAAAGAAGAATGAAAGAAAGAAAAGGAAAAAAAGAATTATCGATGAAATAACAAAAATGGTGAGTAGAAAACATAGACAAAACAAAACGTGAAGCAGACGTCGAAAATGAAAGAAAAGAAAAATGGTCAAATAGAAAGGGGTGAAGAATGAAAAGGAAGAAAAATCAAAATAAAAAGAAAAAATAATATTGAAAAGATGTACGAGTATAGCAGAGATGATAAAAATAATCACGAACTTGAAGAGAAAGTCTTATTAAAAATAAAGCCAAATATAAGCAGACGACAATAGGATGTGTAGATACCGAAGTAACAGGAGATATATTGTTAAATATTTTTAGAAAAAATAGAGAAAAAAACAGATGCCAGAAAAGCCGAGTTATAAAATGCAGACGCGCATTTCGGTATTCTGTTGAAGTTGTTATCAATATCGAGATTAAATAAACTAGAACTATCCCAGGTACGATATTTGTCTTCTATTGCGATAGGATCACTCTCATATTTTTCTTTAACCTTTTTCTTTTGCTTGGCCGTATGAATTATTTTGTTATATTTAGGGATTCATGGCAACTTTTTCTCTTAAACATCGTCAGTTCTTCATTCATCAATAAAACGAGATCCGTCTAAAATATATTGAGAAAAAACAAAAAACAAAAACAGAAATAAACCAGCAAAAAACAAACAAACAAAGAAGATGCCGTAAACAATTTTGAATTTTATCAATGCTGGAAAGTAGGGATTGAGCAACTTCGGTTCATCTATGGCAGCAATTCTCCAATTTTTGATAATAGTCTGGTTAAACAAAAAATGGATTATTGCTGTTAATATTTGGGATGAAACTGATGAATAAAACATTTCCAGCCTTGATAATTTTTCAAAATCACTTACACATACTTAGGAGGAAGGCTTATCTTTTACTCACCATAATTTTTTCGATAGACACAACGTTGCAAGCCTGGTACTACTTTAACGCTATTTCTATGGCAAATGTTCTGACAAGCTAAATTCTAGTAGGTCCTTTACTGCTTGGATATGCCTTGCTACTTCTACGAATTTGGATCAGGCTTATATCCGGTGTATTCCAAAAGCTTGAAAAACTCAGACAGCATTTTTTAAGAATTGTCACGTTTTTGGAATACACACGGGTGTGAATGGTTTCCATAAAACTTTAATCTCGAACTCATCATGTCAGGGATCAATCGTCATCTTTTCTCTCTATTCACATAGTCTTCTTACCATCTTCTTTTAAATTCAGTCACGTATCTCATTTATCATTGCCATTTGAGTGACTCTCGGGTCTTGTATTGACTAAAATGAAATAAAAACGAGTAAATAAACTTATAAATAATTATTCACAAAGTTTGGAAAATGCACAAAGCAAAGTTTCCAAAGCAACAAAGATGAAGAAAAGTTCTGATTAATATATGGAATAGCGAAAATATTTCCTTTCAGAACCTCAGTTAAAAGAGGAAGACCGTAGAATTTAACATCCGGAGCATTCTATCATCAACAAAAAAGACGGTTTCCATCTACTTGATTTTATATATAATAAAAACTTTGACAGCATAGAAAGAACGAAGAATATATCAAGCTGAACGCTTTGTTAAAAAATTGCAAATAGAATAAACATAGGCCAGCATAATTGGTAATTAACGAGAAAAGTTAATTTTGACATACAGGATAAGCAAAGAATATATCTACCGAAAGAACAAGAATGGTTAATAAAAATGTGAAAGAAAAATTCTTCAACACCGAGCCTACGACAATGTAGGAACGTTCAGTAATAAATTTATTCAAAGACAAAAACGATGAGGTTCAAAATAAGTTGAATAAGATAATTATTTTAATCTGAACTTAAAAATAATTCCTGCTAATTTTGTTTTTGACTGAGAAAAAAATTTGGGCGATTATTTGATTTTTCATGGTATGTAGTTTTCACTTCACTCATCTAGCATATATATATATATATATATATATATATATATATATATATATATATATATATATATATATGAATAAATATAGTTTTAAGGTGTACTATATTTATAGGATAAAGTACTCAATATCAGAGATAGAGCGTATGCAAATATAAAAGAGTGAACATTCAATTCAACACTCAGGGGCGACAGACTGTTTCGTGCTAAGCGCAATTATCAGGCCACATGTGTTGTGTTTTTCTTCTGCTATTTATATATACGTGTCAGTGGAGCATTGTGGGTCATCCTTGTAACGGTTGTTTTGGTGGGGAGTGGCTTGATTATTTATTTATTTGAGTAAATCTATTTGACTTGTTATTTGTTTATTCTTTTATTTTTCGATGATTAATTAATTTATTTGGATTTGTTATTTATTAATTATTTTTTTATTACTTTTTTATTTTTATTTTGATTTGTTGTTACTTTATTTATTTATTTATTTATAATATTTTATTTATTATTTATCTATTAGAATGGATGTTATATCATCGGCGGTTTGTTAATTTGTGTATCATTTGCTCCTTATTATTAGTTTTCTATTTTTAAGTAACGTAGCAAAAATTCGTTTTTATATCTGCATTTTGATATTAGTTCAGATCGTTTATTTAGTAGTTTGTTTTGGTCAGGGAAGGTAATAATAGCTATTTTTTCATCCAGGCAGAATCTGCAAGTTTTCGATTGATTGTTGTAGGCTGATGTTTTTTTTCGTATTTTCCATGTTATTTTTTGGGTGATTTGTGTTTTGTTTTTGACTTGCCAGATGTACTTAGAAAGCATTGTGCTGTTCGCGCATTTTCTATTTGTGAAGGATGTTTTATGTGTCTAATGTATTTGTTTCTAGGGTCCTTCTGTTACTCCTATGTATATTTTTTCCGCATTCTCTAGTGATTTTACCGTTGCTTGGTGTAGTATGTTGTTTTGTAAACAATTACCGTTTAATGGACATTCATTCCTTATTCTGCAGTTACACGTGGGTGTGGTTTGTTCGGGTTGTTTGTTGATATTTTTTCTGTTGTACCTTTTTAATATTTGTGCCATGTTCTCGGTGCAGCTGTAGCTGATTTTCACTGCGTTTTTGTTAAATATTTTGTGAAGAGGGCTTGATTGCGGGAAGTGTTTGTGTAGGAGCTTGAAGAATATTTTTCCTGTGTTAGTTTTTACGTTTTTACTCAAACCATATGGTATTTCATTTCCTGTTATTATTTTTTTTCTCTGTGGTGAGTATTACCGGGAAATCCGCTATCTTTTAGGGCTTTTTCATAGTCTTTCATAGCTTTGTTGAATATGGTTTCATTGCTGGAGTTGTCTGAAAGCCTATGTTCAATTGATTTTCGTATCTGCCTAACTATAGATGGTAGGTGATTAGAAAAAGTGTGTATATACAGTGGTTTGTCGTTGGGTTTTCTGTATGGTTTATGTGCCGTTAAAAGTAACATCTAGGAAATCAACTTCATTTAGGTTAGTTTTTATGTATATTTCGAATCTATTATTTTTGAAAATCTTTCTAATTGCTTTTCTGGTTTTGTCCGTGTTACAGTTTCTTAAGATTATTAGATCGTGGTTCCTGTAGAGTCCTGTATCATTTTTATCTATTATTTTATTTAGTTCATGTAGTAAATATATGCCTATAGTTTCGCAGGTCTCTGCAATGTCGAAGCTTCCAATAGTAGTAACAAAGATGCCGTCTTTCTTTATCCATGTGTTTTCATTGTTGAATAGTAGTGATATGCAGGAGTGTTTAATGATATCGATTTCATTTGTGTTTATTTTTATTTGCTCCTGGGCTAAGGTGATGGCCTTATCTAGCATGAATTCTGTTATAGTTACGTAGAATTCTTTTATGTCTAATTATACAAATTGGCAATTATGATTATGCTTCAATTTCTTACGATGTTAGTTAAGTCTTTTTCGAAGTCGTCTAATTCTTTTTGCTGTGGGGGGCATTTTCTAGTTTGGTATATATATATATATATATATATATATATATATATATATGAATGCATGTATGGTGGTTTATGATGAAATTTTGTTTGGCCCCAAAATATTTTGCGTCAGCCGGGATTAAATCTGATTTTTATCAAATCCAGACACTATTGTCTCGACTGTTGATTAATTGTCCTACATCCATTGTCTGCGATGTACGTTACTCTAAGGAAGCGCACGATAAATGTAACGTTGCACGAACACACTGGCAAGCTTTACAGAAAGATCACGGATATTGTTGCCGTCAGTCAAGAAAAATCAATCCAAAACGTAAATGAAAATGGGATCGGAAAAGAAGAACTACGCCAAGGGACGACTTATCAGGGAAAATGTCAAGGATCCGAGGAAAACATTATACATTTTGTTTCATTAATTTCATTGTATAATAACGTATGTGTTTTTGTTTAAGTAAGTATGTGTATGTATGGTAAGAATTTTTATCTCTATATGATGGTAGTTGCTTGCATGTTGATTTGGGGACGTTTTTACGTAACACGATTTGTCGTTGTGGTAGTACAATGTAGACGTATTTTAGATTCTTTAAGTTTAGAATAAAAAAATGGTGATGTAATATATTATGTTTATAGATGTCACGAGACTTATCAGCATTCCCTCGAGTTATTTTCTACGTCTGTATTCTTTTTTAATTAGAGTCGCTTTTATAGAATCAAAGTTATTACTCATTTTGTTCCTGTGAGCGAGTTTAAAGAGTTTTGTCAATTAAATGAAAATATAATTCTTTCTTTCTTTCTTTCTTTCTTTCTTTCTTTCTTTCTATATTCTCTGACGAAGCTTTAATAAAGGCGAAACATGTTAAATTTATACACGCACCCTCTTATATATATATATATATATATATATATATATATATATATATAATTATTCATATTCATTCTCTCGCTAGTCGGTAGAGCACTTTAGAGAGGGATAAATTTCATGTTAAACGGTGATTACTTATAATTTTACACTACGTTCTTTGGTTACTGATTTGAACGCAGTTTGATTCAGTTATCAAATTGAACGCTTTCAGTTACCGGGAATGTTTACATTCTGTGTAAGTTGCCTGTCTTTGCCGTTATGCAGATGGGTCAGTGATAAGATGTTTGTCTAATGACAAATTAGTTGGATTTCGATCTCAGCTTGAAGCTAAACGGATAATCTAGCTGCACTGAAGTGAAGAGCTGTGACACAGCGAAACAGGATTGTCTGCAGATGATTATATATATATATATATATATATATATATATATATATATATATATATTATTTTTAGTTTAGGTTTAATGAAAAGAATATCTAACTTTAACTGAGCGGGTTCATGCCAACTGTTGAAATTTTTGTGAAGGCATTCTTATCCTCACTCCTCACTCACTTTTCATGTGCTGTTGTTTACCGACCTTTTTCTTATTTACATACAGCTTAGTGTAATTTAAAAACATGGAGCTTGATGTTATTCGATATATTTGTATGTGAGTGATTCTATAAATGGATAACTGTCGTTGATTGCTCTATTTTCACCCCGATATAGAACACTTTACGATAAAAAAATCTGTTTGCCAAATACCTTTTATCTGTAAAACTAGCGAAAAAAAATCATGACGCTAAATACAATCACAAATCAATACTATATATAAAGAGTGCTGAAATGCTATGTGATATCAGTTTTTCAATATGACAGTGAATGCTGAACAAGTTTCTCAGAGATGAAGTGAAGACTTGAAGTAACAGAGATATGATTTTACAGAAAAATGTGCGTTGTGGCTCAGTGGATATCGACTCAGAACGAGAAATCGGAGAGCCGAGTTCGAATTCCAGCTGAATTCCTTGCATTCACTTACGCGCAAATACCCTTGGGGAAGGTATTAATCCCTCTATTGCTACCAGAGATGGCAGCCCAATCATCATTTTACAACCTTGATAGTATTCAAAATCGTTTTATGAGGAAATACCTTTTTCTAGTCTGCAATCTCATAGACACAGCGTTACTAGACTATCGTTACTTCCATGGCAAACTCCAGAGAACCGCTATTATTTATTTTCACTAGTTCAAGCGTTTATAGCTCGGATACGCCATAACATTTCTAGTAGCCGGCTCAACATTCATTTCCTCAAGGTTTCAAGTATAAAACAAAATCTTTGAACCAGGCAGCTGCATCCCAAGAACTACGGCTGCGTTGTGGAGCATTGGATATCGGCTCGGAACGAGAAATCTGGGAGCCGAGTTCGAATTCCAGCCGAATTCATTGCATTCACTTACGCGCAAATACCCTTAGGAAAGGTATTAATCCGTCTATTCCTTCCAGTTATGGGTTAAATAACAGGATATATTGGGCTCTATAGCCTTGGTCGGCAACCAGTCTACCGCAGAAAGCAATGTCAACCTACTGCGATATAATCTTCTGCCCAGTCAGTCATGTCTATTTCGAGACATGATCGCCCAAGCGTGTATCACGTATGGCACTTAACTGACTGACTAAGAATACCATGGAAGGAACATGTGAGCAATGAGGAAGATTTAAGGAAAATAGAAAAAACAAATTGTCAGAAAGAAACAATTGAAATTTCTGATACGCATATTTAAGAAAGTGGGCTTAGAGAATTTGACACTCACAAAGACACACTGAAAATAAGAACGACAGCGGGGAAACAATCAGTTACCTCCATAAAAATTAATGTAAGCAGATGACAGAGGAGATAGTACTAGAGAAAGTAAAAAAAGGCAAGAATGGATGTGCGTTGTGTTGCAGTGGATAATATAGGAAGTAGTTGAGAGCCATGATCGTTCACCTGCACCTAGTAGATTTTACCCTTTATGTGTGTGTAAGCGTTTACTATTAGAACAACAAAAAAGAATATTGACTGTATTTATTTTCATTTATGCTTCATGTCAAAACAGCTTATTTTTAATAGGTAACCCCTAAATTGAAATAAAGAAAAGAACATGCTTTACTACGAAAAAAAATATTTTGAAGGGATACTCAAAAACATTATCCGATCGATAAATATTTTAATATTTTAATATCTCGAGTTTTTATTAGACCCATACTTCAGTTAAGTGCCATACGTGATACACGATTGGGCGATCATGTCTCGAAAGAAACATGACTGATTGGGTAAAGTTTTTTTCGCAGTTTTTTTCGCTGTGGTAGACTGGGTACAAACTAAGTTTATAGAACTCCATTTGTTCTGCTATTTAACCTGTAACTGGAGGGAGAAACAATTAATACTTTTCCAAAGGCTATTATCACATAAGTGAATGCAACGAATTTAGCTGGAATTCGAACTCAGCTATCTGATTTCTCGTTCCAAGTCGATATCCACTGCAACACAACGCACATCCATTCTTAAAGAATCTAAAATCTGCACACTTGTGGTCGATGTAACTTTCATTTTATCATTCATTTCCACACCAAACATCTCCTGACTCCCTAGAAGTGTGATACGCAAACCCACAGACACATTATCGTCTCACTACGATCTCACTACCATCGTTAGGAATTATACACACGGACATTACTAGACAGATAAAAATGCCCTCTCAAATACAATTGTGCACATTCCCGCTTGCACGCGCTTACACACACACACACACACACACACACACACACACACACACACACACACACACACACACACACGTTACCATCACATGAGAAAGACACTTGATGTTTCCTTGACCAATGAAGGGCAGACAACGCGAAACGAAAGTACCAGAACTTTCTCTTCTGTAATTCATTTCCCCCAAATTCTGATGATGAAAAATGTTAAACTTATAAACGTTTATATTTGTTACTGATCGTATCATTCTGTAACATTCTCAATCCATGTCTGATCCCAGTTCATGACTCCCAAAGATGCGAATAATAAAATTAAATGTTTAGTAGTGCCGGTCTTTCAAAACTAACCCATTTTGGCAGCTCTGGTGTATACGTCAGTGAGAATTGGAAGATTAATTTCTGTTCACGCTGACGGTTATCTGATAAAATATTTTTCATCGAAAATAACCACAAGGGAAGTGAGGGCTGTCTAGACGTTAGAACCCGGAGTCCTACCCAGATTAAACGCACATTTTTGAGACATTCTTCAAAGACGCTCATAGCTGAAAACAACACAAAAAATACGTTGTGTCAAATGAAAATAGCAAGGCTGAGGTCAGAAGGCAATCAATTTCCCGGTGGCTGTTTTTTGTCGTCTATCAAATCAATAATTATTGGCCTAGTACTGATGAAAAGGTGGAATTCAATCAACAATTTTGAACTTAATTTTTAATGTTTATAGACATTTTATGTGCCGTCTCTCTTCAGGACATTGGTAAACATAGCTCTTTACAACTTTTCCTTCTTTGTTGCTCAAAGTAATATTTGTATCCGTTACTATCGCTTTCATTCTATGTTCTAGCATCCATTAGCACGTTATGAAGGTAACTGGGTATTTACCTATGTCTTTCCTACTGAGGCGAGATATGGCACAAGGCCTTTTTTAAAGTGAGGTTTCCGAGGGCGTATGCTCAAGTAAATATTTTCCGTAGACCCCCGCCTAAGCGGGATCGGATCTCGTCTACATTTCCCCTGACCAGATTCTGCGATTCGATAGGTTACTGTTTGTTTTCCTCTGATCTGTGAGTGTCAAATTCTTCATCCTAGTTTTTTCACTATGTGTTATAGAAATTTCAGCTGCCCGTGTAAACATGTGTCAACGGTCAGTTATTGCTCAAGCGCTCTTGCGATTTTCTTTTCAGAGACGCCTCAGGCACCAGGGATTGACCCTAGACCCCTGGTGAGTGAGAGGTATTTTATGAAGGGGTGGACCTCTAGCACACGAGATTATATTTATGTTGGTGTTATCATTTACATGTACCAGCATGTTTCATATCTTGCCCGTTTTAGCAGTTGTTGTTTATCGGCTATAACCAATTTAGATATACAACTTATACAGGGTGGGAATAAAATCACTTTACAGTTACTTGTGTGGGGAATTATCAAAGATTACGTTTTTGAAAAGAAACCGAGAAATATGATGACCTTAAGCAATTTATTCGACATGCATTTGCAGACTAAAGCAGTTAGAACCATTTGTGTCGTGACATTAGTTGAAGCGTTCTCTCGCGTTATAAGGAATGCATTGAAGCAGGTGGTTTGCAGTTCCAATAGTATCGGTAATTGATTTACTATTGTTTACCATAGCATTTTATAGTTACTAACCAGAATTAGCCAGAAACATTTTAATAATAAATTACTGGATTGTTGATTAATTTCTTTCTGTTCGTTGTTATAAGTAACTGTATCGTGACTTTATTGCCACCTTGTATACTTACTTAGTAACAGTAGTTAATATTTTTGATTAGTATAAATAATCAGTTTCTTTTTTAAATAATCTTATAAGTTGTACACATTCTGATGTGGTATCCGATTTAGTATTTAGATCACAGTTTGACAGTAAAAAGAAATAAGCAAATTATCCATGAAAGTAAGCAATACTGACATTTGACTTGTCTCTTTTGAAAATATAATAAATTTGTAATGCTAGAAAAGCAATGTGTAATTAGGCAGGATGTTAGAATAATCTAGATTTTATACTGGGAGAAAACGGTATCCATAAGGATGTGTTATGAATTGAGTGCATAAAATAGAAAGTGGTGGCTGACAAGGATGGGTCTCCTCACCGGATTTATTCACTTTTTGCAGCGAGGATGGATAAGTAAGGGAACTGGAAATAGTGTTTTGTATCGGGTGGGGTGGGGGCATAATCTGAACAAAATAAGTTACACAGATAACGCTAAATTGATGACACGTACAAAAAGAAAACTAAATAACCACTTAGACAAGGTAGTGAAGGATAGCGACAAGAAAGAACTAATCATAAATTGTAAGAAAACAAAGTATTGTTTCCTTTTTATTTTTCCTCTGTGTGTCTTGTCCTTTCAGGACATAGGCGATCATGGCTTTCCACGTCTTCCTATCCCTGGTTGCTCTTTGCACGCTTTCTTCTGTTACACCACGCAACCCTCGTTCTGTCATCCACCTGTTCAGGCCCTTCAAATATGTTATTCGCTGCTTTCTCCTGTCTCCTTTTCCTTCTATCTGGCCTGTTAGTATCAGGTTCTCCAAGCCCTCCTTTCTCAAAGTAGTTGGAAATTGTGGCACCAAAATTAGAAGCCCCATTTTAATGTGATCATGAACGTTCCACAGGTGCGCAGTACATAAAGCAACAACAACAACAACAACAATAACAAATATAAATAAAATATGTTTACTTGCCGTATACAAAATAAACTACTACGGAAAGGTTTAAACGTATCAGACAACTTTATTTTACGGCAGACGGAAATCTTTCAAATAAAGAAAAGAAAGCGTAGCACCGTAGCGCCGTGGAGCATAAGAAAGGGCCTTGTTCGAGCAATGGCTGTTACCATTGCTAGTATTTAATATCTTCAAATATAATCAGAGTGGCTGTGAACCGTCTCTGGCCATTTCGGTAATGAAAAGGTTAATTAAACGATATCGATTTTCATAGGCGATTTTATGCTCGACATTTCGCGATAAAAGGCAGTGCTTACGACGCAAATTTAATATTAGAAAAAAACAAACTTTCTTTTTAAACAGTGACAAATGTAAAAGGATTTCATTTTCAAACCGGCGTTTAATTAATAGCAATGATTACATCGATTCAGTATATGGCGACAACATGGAATTATTGTGTTTAGGTGTCTGCATAACAGTCTGTGAGAAAGGCAGTTCAGTTCCGTCTATTGCAAAGAATTAAAGAAAAATAGTTTAATTAATTACAGTTATCAAGAGACAGCGAAAAGGTCAATTCAATAATCACGCTTCGAAAACGTGGTCGCATGCGCAAAAGTAAATATATTAGATGTACTTTTCTTGATGTATTTGTCAGTATTTTCGGAATATCTATTTATCTATGCCTGTTTATATGCATTAATGGACACACACACACACACACACACACACACATATATATATATATATATATATATATATATATATATATATACACATATATTTGAAAAAAAAACAGTCCGCGAGTTTATATTTTGAAAAGCTTAGATAGAAGCACTCTAAAGAATTTTCCGTCGGAAAAAGTTACTTTCGCTTTTAATAAGTGTGTCATGATTCAGATGGAATTTGTTATTGAATTCATTTCTATGTATGGCTAATGCATTTGGTAACTTGTTGTGTATATAATCCTGTTATCTTTAGACATAGTTTCTTTTAATTTCTGCAAATTTCCCCAGTGTGGTGTAAGGAGAAGTTGTGACTCCTTATTTCATATATACCTGCTTCAGAAAAATTTGAACACTGATTTTATCTAGTCCTTATCTAGATGGAGCGACTGGCGGTTTTATGAGTGTCCACTGTGTCGTCATTAAAATCAAGAAGTGAAAGTTTCAAAAAACTACTCGCTGACTATAACTAGGGAAAAGAAACTAAAGTATATGATCAAATTAAATTTTTTGGGGTCAAGTGACTCTAAGTTGGAAGGTTTGAAATTCCGGGAATGTGGAGTTATATTCATGCCAATTTATAGGTTAATCAGATTAAACTTAAAATTAAAAGAAATATTGGAAAGAAGCGGAGTTCTCGTTGGTCAACGAGCCGATCTAGTCCGTTTGTTCGACTTGTGAGCAGCAGTAGTATTAGCAGAAACAATGTTGTCTTAAGTTCCAAGTGAACTGATCCATAAATAAAGAACTCTTTTTATCGAACCCAACATATTTTTTCTTTCACTCTAGAGCGATATCTCGGGACGGCTGTATTTGAGATACCCTCCTTTCCGTGCGATATCTAAATTTTCAGTCTCCTTGCTGAACATTAATCAGTCACCGGTGGTTGAATGCTCTCAGAGGGACTCCGGCTATTGTTCATAACTTTACCGAACCTCTAGTTAACATGAGAATACTTGAAAGCCAAGATTTGAATGCTGATTTTTAAGCTGAAAAGTCTGTGTCACTATGGTGCTTACTTCCTATTCCCTATGATCTGTTGTAGACTAAGCAAAAACGTTGTCAACTATCGCTATTCAATTGTTGGAGAACACCCCCGCCCCATGGAAGGGACTGAATCAATAGTTTTTTTTCTTTTTTTTTCAAACATCACTTTAATATTACTAAAATATTTTTTTCGCTCAAATATTTTTCCATCACGTAAAAAGATCTGCAAAAGATACAGAAAGAAAAATAAAAGAATTCGTTGGAAAAAATACATCTGAAGATGTTCAAAAAATAGAGATAATTTGTCGGTTATACTCGTTTAAAAGTCGTTATCGGTCGGCACTGACAAAATGCCGGATGCGCATGCGCCAGCCACAATAAGGAAAAAGCTGAAATGGAAAAAATGTGCATCTTTGATTACCAATAAAAAGAAAAACGAGGAATCGAGAAGAAGAAAGCAATTTTAGTCTTGTCATAATTCAAACAATATTGTGTTTTTCTGTTATTTTTTATCTCTTTAGACTTAAGTCTGAATGCTCTGTGTACTTAAAGCAAAAAGATTACATTTTGATGACCGTATCTCTGTTAATCAATCCAGAATCTCTGTGTTCGTATTTCTCTTCCCCACACTATCTTTGTTTTGCTATGTCTATTCTATGTAAATACAAGCCATAAAAAATCCTGTTAAAGCACTTAAAATCAACAAGTTATGGTTGTTATCTGACTTAAATTTTGTTGGATATAAAAGGAACAATTTTCTAAATATTTACTAAGTCTGGCACAGGGTTAAATCTACAAAGTTATTTTACAGTTAATCTGAATAAAATAAAAAATAAGTTTGCTGAAGTGGCACTTTGTTTGTAGAATTGTAAACTTGTGTCACATTCCAAACGAAAGGTGAAGATTGGCTGATAGCAATTCACCAGCAAAATAAACTTCTGCGAAATTTTCAGTCTGACCGATATGAAGGGAAAAAACCTCACAAATTCAATGACCAGACAACTGATGTCAACTTCCAGAAGAGCAACCAAAAGACTTTCTTCTAACATTTTTCGGCTTTAGAACTGTTCCAGTTTCTTGAATCCCTGTCACCTACAATTTTCACAATATTAAATGCAACGTCAAATAACATTTCCTAACTTTTGTTCTTTTATTGTACATTTCTGTCTGAGTAATCCAGTGCGTTTTAGGGCAGTAAGTCGTCTTGCTTGTGGTGAAATGATTAAAAGAAAAAAAAGAAAGAAAAAATTCTAAATCGAGTTTGACGTTAATGTTTCTTTTTTCATTTGTCATTACAAAGGCACAGTTTTTATTTTCTATCTTTGTAAACTTTCTGCAGGTTCGGAAATTATGATTATGAATTAGGATATAATAGTTCTGAGTGTCAATTGAGATACGATACTGTAAACTTTTCTATTCAGAATCATCCACAAGTTCTCAACCAGGCTAGGCTCGGTCGAGCAAGCCTGCCACATGAAACGTCTTCTAAACACAATTCAATAAGATATTTAATAGTCTTCTTTCTTAAAGCGTTTAGATCCTTCTTGAACCACATCACTGTGCTTTCCTATAATCCTACCCTAAATCATCAGATTATATTTTAACTGTGATCTTAACCTGGATGAAGAGGTTTTTACCATTAGCCACCAAGAAGTTATTCATTAGTTTTGTACTCTAATCAATAGCACGGCATTTGTCAGAGAAAATCGGTCATCATGTTTATTTGGCCCATTTTTCTATTGGGTGTTTTTCAAGAGATTTCATGTGTTTTACTATTTTATTTAGGACTAGACAACTTGTGGTTTGGACATTTTGATATTTTTGAAATTTTATCTCTTGTCAAAGACTGAATATCTGTTTCAACTCCTTAACTTATTCCAACCAAATCTGACATAGGGTTAGCTGAGAATAGTTAGCCAATGATTAATATATATATATATATATATATATATATATATATATATATATATATATATATATATTATTAAGCAGCTATTGGTCAAAGTCAAATTATATCAGTAAACTTGTACTAAAAAGTGCCCAATGCACCCGGACATTATTTCGGAGCTTTCATTTAGCAAATTTTCTCGTTCTAAAAATAATACTATAACCAACTTCTTTTCTTGGCACTATCTGAAGACGTCACCAAATTTGAACCAAGTTTCCTCGAATTATTTTTATTTGCTTATTTATTTGAGGTTTATATTCTAGTTTATTTTATGACCATTTTCATTTTAAGCCTTTCGTAATCGTCTTTATTAATCGTAAATTGTTTTTTAAGAGGAATTTCTAGATAACTATTTCGAAATTTCTCTCATAAAACAATTTTTGACCAATAGAAATCAAGTTGTTTTCCTCTAAGGAAAACGCCAGAATCTCGTCATTTTGAAGAAAATTGTGCACCTTGCTGTTCTACTACACATCTTATTCACAGCTGACATTTCACCTACACGTTACTATTTATTTCGATCTCTACACAATGCTCTAAATCGGAAAATCTTACATTTTCTGTAAGCCTCTAAAAAACCACTTAGACCAGTTCATTCCCCACCACAGAAAGATCGCAAGTTATGAGAGGATAGAATAATGAAGCTACCTCAGACATCACAAAAAGTAGTTAAACAAAATTACGTGGATGTGGTCAAATAAATCTACGTACTTATTTATAAATATCTCAGAAATTCGCTTAAAAGAACGTTACGGAATTTTTGTTCAGAGCCAATAATTATCTGTTAACTACGAATTACGAATTATTTTAAACCTTTAGACCAACCATTGTTAATTGTTATCGCGACACTTGCGAGATGTTGACTTTCCACATTACATTAAACAAAAGTTAGAAAGAAAACTTATATGATTCAAAGAAAAGGCAATAACATTTAGTGGACTTGAGAAATCTGTTGTTTTGAAAAACTGTTTTAAGAGATATTTTATAAATTTCAAGTGACCATAACGCTAAGTTTTCGCTCAATAAATGCCAAACTTTTCCTGTAGGGAAACGATTAGTCATAACATTACTATTATTATTTAAAATTCATGGTATTCTATAAAAATAACTGCCATTTGTTCATAGAGACAAAGATCGAATCGAATTTGATTTTAACTGCACAGATATAAATTGTCATCATTCAGCAGATTTAATATATTTTATATTTGAACCATTTTTTATATATTATTTCATAATATTTTTTATAAATAATTATTCTATAAATTAAATATCTTATCAATAATCTTTTATTATAGTATGTTATATCATTTAATTATAATATTTTAAATTATTATATTATGTATACTAAACTGAGTCTATACATAAAAGTAGGTATCTCCAAAAAGTCGCTGGAAAAACAGCATAGTATGAAGGAAAAAGGCCCCAAACTAAATAAAAACAAAAATTAATCGGCAAAGTGTTTATATTATCATTAAAAGGATAGAACAAAGCATTTTTTAATTATTTTTTAAATTTTTGAATGATTTCGAACACGTTCGAAATTTTTGTAGAAAATCTTTTTTCTTCTTACGTTAGTGCGAGACCTAAAAAACGTAATATTACGCAATGCACTATTTTGACCGTGAAAGACACATTAATGTGGAAATTGTTGCAAAAATCAAATAATGGTCGGATTTTGATGAAAGTTTCAGGACTTATTCATAATTGACTGAAATCAATTGTGAAAGAATTATTTTTATAAAATATTAGTAAAAATATTTTTTATATGTTATCGTCTAATTTCCAGAAATGCGTAAAAATTCAACATTGGGCCACAATAAACCTAATATAATTAAATTCAGGAGTCATTGGAAAATGCTAATCAACTGTTTTTTTTTCAATCGTCACGATTTTCTAAAACGTAGGTCTGAATTGCAAAAAATGCAATAACTATGCCAATTTTTATTTGGATAAACTTTTGATTGCTTTTATGAACAATATAAATTATCTGAAATGAAAAAAAAATTCAATGAATAATGAATTTTTACAAGAATTATTTTCATGTTTTAAATTTTTTTATAATAATATATAAAGTTTCAAAAATATTTTAAAATTTCTTCCTTAACTGGGCGGGCTAAGGTATTAAATTAATGTATGAAGACTACATTTAATAATCGAAAATTGAAAAGCTTAATACAAATGATTGACCCCTGTCAATTTTTAAAATAATTAAAACATTTTAATTGTGTGCATTTTAATTGCCCGTATCTTATTTATACGGATAGCAGTACGTGATATTTATCATTAAAGTAACTTTTACATTTTAATTCCTAATTTTCTAATTTTGTTAAAAAAATAATTGTGAAATTCACAATATGTGGAGGTACCTAAAAAGAATATGAAAAATAGATAATAAAATAAAAATTAATAAATGTCATAAAATTTAATAAATTTTTGAGTTACCACTGCCGTTATTTTCATTGTTATTAAATTGTACAATTTTTTAAAAGAAAGTTTTATATTATTTAATTTTTTTATTTTTCATAAAACATCTTTAAACGTAAGCCCACAAAGCTAAACTAACAAAAATTCCATAATACATTGGATAATTGCTGAAAACTGTGTTAAATTTTTAATTTTAACATAGTTAAAAATAAATAAAAACGATTTGTATGAATAAGGTTTATACCAAATTCGTCTTCCATACTTGGCATTTTTTGACCGGCTACTGTAACTCATATCATTAACGCCTCCTTGACAAGTGTTGACAGATGCGATAACAAGGATACCATAATTGAGAAACTCTTTTTTTGAAATATTTCAGGTAGTAAGAAATTAATTCTTGTTTGAAGTAAACTTAAGGTAAGTTTAAAGTCAGTAATTTAAATAAAATAATGTGTCAGTGAGGTGTATTTTATTTTTGTAAGATTTTTTAAAACTTTTAAAACGGCTTCTGCTTAAAATCGATGAAAAATGTCGGAAAATTTGAAATTTTAACCACTTTTTAAAAAAATCTACAAATGTTTTTAGTCCGATCAATATAATTTCGGTTTGAAATACACCAGGATATTTTGCTTACTGGAATTAGTAAATTTAATCCCTTTTCTTTCAATTAAAGCTAATTTTAAAGCTTGAAGATAACTTTAAATTTAGGTATAGAAAAATGAGTGGAGGTACCTACATAAAAGTTACGTTCACATACTTTTTACTGCTACCAGCATAATTGTGTAAACAGACTTTAACTTAAAATTTCTATCATATCAATTTCTGTCAGATGGTTGAGTATTCGTAATGACAATATCCACGGGATAATGAGTTGATTACTGCATAACAGGGCCTTCATACATGACAAGTCACATCAGCTCGTTAACAAAGACTCCATTAAAATTACAGACGATATTGATTAATGATGAATTTTTTATTGATTGTTGAAAGGCCATTATTATTATTATTATTATTATTATTATTATTATTATTATTATTATTATTGACTACCAAATTTACCGGTGTGATCACATTCGGAAATAGTTTTGAAAGAATTTTCTTTTTTATAATTTAGTCACATTTTTCAGAATCTTTATAAAATGATAGCATTACGCTTTTAAGTTTTGCTGAAAACATGAAACAAAAACAAAAAAAAGATAAATAAACGAAAGTATAAATAAAACGGGCAAATTAATAAATAGCTAAATAAATAATAAATTATTCCCGGGTATAATTCCAAAGATGGCTAACTTTTGCAGAATCAAGCGACGACTTTAAAATTCAAAAGAATTCTAAAACGGTGATAATTACAAAAAATGAGCTTGCGTATTTACAAAATGATTTATTAAATTTAAAAAAAAATGTTTTATTTTTGTAGACTTAAAAAATCTACTTTTCAGAGTTTATTTATTTTTGACTAAACTGTATTCTAATTTTACATGTCATTCACATAGGAATTTGAATATCTGTTAGGCAAACTGTTTTCAAAATATCAAAAATATACAAAATATACAGGTTGTGATGGGTAAATTGTTGCCATTTTACTATTTTAAATTTTGTGCATGTGCATTTTGTTTTCCTTTTGTCGACTGTAGAGTATAGTAGGATCAGTTGAGCACCATTTGTGAGAAAAACAGAACCATGATACAATTAATTCCGCTAGAAATTTGGAAATAGCGTACTGTACAACTAAGCATTCGCGCCGGAAGTTCAAATATAAATATTTTAAAGTGTTTGAGTGTCAATCTGAGGACAGTGTAGAGGATTCGGAAAAAGTTGGATGAGTCTGATAGTGATTACAAAGGTGTTTGAAGCGATCCTTTCTGATGGCGATGTTATACCTTCATTGATCTTCCCACAGGGCCTTAGACTGAGCATGGTGGCCTAAATCAAATGCCTTGAGAAATAATGATGTCCTGGGTCAAGAGGGTGGCTGCTGGACGACCTATATCTAGCAACAGGACTCTTCACCTTGCTACACAGGCAGTAGAACCCAGCCATCGCTGTCAGACAATTTCTGCGACCACATCAGTCCTCATATCTAGCCACCTATCTCACCAGACTGCAACCCCTTGATTATTATGTGTGAGGCTCAGTTGGACGAGAGACCAACAAAAACTCCTTGTAACACCCAATATCAAATGAAGGCAGCATACCCGATGATGCCTGGAGTCCGTGGTTGAAAACCAATGGCGTTTTTATTGAATAAATTTACTCTTTAAATTTTCAATATATTTTTGTGTAAATATATATTAAAATGAGATGTCAGTGTTACTTTCACTTTTGCATGATTTATCCATCGCACCCTTATGCAAATTTTTAGTGCGCTCACTTAAATATCCTACAAAAGATTCATAAACAGAAGAAAGCCAGTTTAACACGCTGTGATATTTTGCACACTCCGAATACATACATATGCATCATCACCATCAGCAACAGAAAAATCATCAGCATCAGCATAATTATCATCAGAGCCGTTTTGATTGAAGAGTCACTGCAATTCAGCCTGATTTCTCATCTTCAGAAACTTTGCAAATATATCTCATCAGCTCTCTCTAAAGCTTCCTGTCTTGCCTTGTATCACGCAATTGCTACAGAAGCTCTCTCTCTCTCTCTCTCTCTCTCTCTCTCTCTCTCTCTCTTTATTACGGGGAATGATAGCAATTTATTGATAGTTCTTTTGATTTCGTTCTTCAATGACCATACTACGGTTGTTAGTCAAATGCTTAAGGATGTTATTCTTCCATTTGCTATTGGTGACAAAACCGTTTTCATATTTACTGTTTCCAAATATCTTAAATTGTGCTGTCTAACTTCCATATTAATACCAATTCCTTCTTTGATTTTGGTTTCTTGGAGACACTATATATCGATGTCATTACCATTGACTCCCAGAGTCAATAATTCTATTTTTTTTTACAAATCCTCTGATATTAAATCTTCTAATAGTCAAATTTCATATGCATTTACAACGTTTTAATTAAGAATTTACCAACATTTAACGGTTGACAACCGGAGAAGGCATTACCTTCTCCGCCAAAGAAGACATATTTTCGATTTTGTACAAAAAGGCGATCCGAATCTTAACGTATATTTTTAACGTTTATTTTCAATATTCATTCTGTATAGTTTATTAATTTTCTCATCATTTAGCATTTATAGAGCTGCTTTAACAACTCATCCGCATATAATAAATTTGATTATATATTTGACGATTATTTTACATTACCTATTATATGTTATTTCTATTACATATTGAATATATTTTTAATAATAATAATAATAAGGATTCTGTCAGAAAAAAAAACATCTATAAACAAGTGAATTCGGACAAGTGCCAGAGGGCAGAAAATGTTACCAACCCAATAAGCAATTTTGGAATGCTTGCTAAAAAGAAAACAAAAAAACACACGCGTCGCTATTATAAAGTGGCCTCTCATCTTCCTAAGTCTTTAAACGACCCATTCCCATGTGTCTATATGAAAAACTTATATTAAATTTCTTAATAATAAAAAAACGTAGGGAAATAAATGTCATATAAGTATTGCAAAATGTTCACCTTAGAATATGGTTAAAAAGGTTCTTCATAAAAGAATATCCATTAACTTACATATATCTAATAGTATTGTGATATATTAATAATTAAATAGATATTAAAATTCTTAATGTAATAAAATGCTAGAATCGAAATAAAAATAGTATAATTATACTCAAAAGTCCCTTTAAGACAGATCAAAAATATAAAATATTTTCTTTCGTTCTTTTTTGTTTTAAAAAAAGGCTGGAATACAGAGAAAGCTAAGATAATAAGCTTGTAACAATAATGGATACATCATCACCGAAAAAAAGCAGTCTAGACGATACCTCGATTGATTGACACTTTTCCCGTTAAGATTGAAAGAAGAAAGCCTGTATTCGCGGAAAATATATCCTATATTTTAAATTTAAATGTTGAACTCTATTCTGATTAGTTAAATTAAACGCACGCATAAATTTTTCTGTCTTCCCACATTCATACTAACGAATTGTTTGCTACATTCAAAAGAAAATCATTTTCACAACAATGAGCTAACATTGCCTTATGACGAGATAAAATATACAAAAAAAAAAAAGATTTTCATGTCGCAATTTAAACTATAGTAATTTTTAAAGAAAACGTATTTAATTATATATATATATGTATATATATCTGCACATAGTTCCTGTAGAGGAAGTATGTTCAAATATTTAAATACATATTTGCTTTGAAATTTAAGCATTAATTAACAAAATAGTTAAACAAGAAATAATTAAAAAGTAATGTACTTATATTTTCCAAAATAAACCCTAACTTAAGAAAACCCCAGTACAGGAAAATAAACTGCTCTAAAATCCTAAAAAAATTGTCTCTGATACCGGAAATGATATTGTTACATTATCTTTTATACTTGGAGTCGATAGTGTAAATAAAGAAAAGAAACAGAGGGTAGTGAAAGAAAGAGAGATTGAGAGAGAGAGAGAGAGAGAGAGAGAGAGAGAGAGAGAGAGAGAGAAGGGGAGTTAGGAGACAGGGAACTGAAAGAAAAGGAGAAACAACCATTAAATTTGACAAATATACACACACACATGCACCCGCCACGCATATACATGTGCGCGCACGCACGCACGCACACACGCGCGCACTCAAAAGTGAAGAAAACATTACAACAATAAGAAGAAAATTATATCAAACTTAGTATCAAGAAAACATAAAGTGAGGAAAATGGCACTTAATTGCTAAAATGGCATACGTTTGGGTTGTAAAAGGAATCATTTTCCTTTTTCTATATTTAATCGACCGCGGGTGATTAAAGCGACAAACTTTAATCAGCCAATTAAGATTTTAATCGACTGAGTCGATCAGGCGAATGAAATCTCAAAGGCTATATATATATATATATATATGTGTGTGTGTGTGTGTGTGTGTGTGTGTGAGCATCACATTATTTAATCAAGCGGGTAAATTCATATGTAGTCGTTTAAGGTATATCATCAATGGGAAATTCTAACAGCAACAGGTTAAATCTGCACAAAAGTGTAATTTGCGGTCAGTATATCCGGGGCTGTGATGACAGAGCTTCGGCGGATGGAGGGCTTTCTAGACTGAGTCAGGGGCTGGAGAGAATGGTCCCTCAATGGAATCAACGGCTGAGTCTTCGTGAATAAGGTGTCAACAAAACGATTTGGAGGACATCACTGATTTGAATTTTTTTTTGCTATCTCTACTAATAGTTCATGTAGCAATGACAAATATTGTTTTGAAAAATAAATCAACTAGTTTATCTATAGAATCTGATGTATCACAGTACTCGATACAACGGATAAAATATTAGTTGTAAACAACAAAAGAATTTACCTATTAAACAAGAAAAGTAAACATTCCATCTGCTGCATTATTAATAGTTCACAATTATAAAACCAAATGCACACACACACACACACACACACACACACA
Source organism: Ascarosepion bandense (assembly GCA_037127315.1). Classification (NCBI taxonomy): domain Eukaryota; kingdom Metazoa; phylum Mollusca; class Cephalopoda; order Sepiida; family Sepiidae; genus Ascarosepion; species Ascarosepion bandense. Next base: position 3,553,633 of record JBBBDQ010001527.1, on the reverse strand, counting down.
CACACACACACACACACATATATATATATATATATATTGTTCAGTTACGATGATGTTTAGCGCCAAGAATGTCGGAATTTTCATTGGTACTTCGCCATCACGAATTACTGTGCCATGCAAGAGTGGCAGCTAGGTCTCATAATTTTACCACCGAAACTGTTAGTTGTAACCATAGTTGCTATAATTGTTTCTTCTCTCGCATTTCCCGTTTGTAGAACTTTCTTCCGGTTTCTTGCTTTACTGTCAACTATGATCTTGTTTCTTTCTCTGTCTCTCACAATGTTTTTCTCTCTGCTTCTATCTCTTTGTTCTCTCTCGCTGTTTTTCTCTCTCTGTTTTTTTCTCTCTCTATTTCGCACGCTCTCTCTCCACACACACACACACACACACACACACACACACACACACACACACACACACACACATATATATATATATATATATATATATTTACGGGGTGATTGAAAGGTAACTCCCCATTTTAACTATAATTGTTACATGAAACGGATATGAGAGGAAAGCGTTTAGCATGAGGTTTTATTTAAAATTCGAAATTGGTACTTGATTTCCCCACCAAAAAGGGCCACAGACTTTCTCATGATTAAATAATGAGATCAGGTTATTAATGCATTTCGTTGTATTTCTTTTGTTTCGCGTTATTTTTTAATATCTGAAAATGTGTTCTTTACAAAATTCACTAATGAACAGAAATTTGTAGTCAAGGGAAACAACCTTGAATTGCCTGTTAAAATGCTTGGCCATAAATGAAACCTTAAAAGAGAGAATAAGTGTGACAGTAGAGTTAAACGTCATATATTAATCCCACTATATAAAACGCAATGTGTGTATTCATACTCATACACTTATATGAGTGTGCGTGTTTGTAACACATTTCAACATTACAAATATTTATTATTTACTTTCTGTTATCGTAGGAATGATATCTTCTCAATTTAAAGAATTCTTTTAACTTAATATTTCGGAAGTATAGAACATAAAGAAGGTGATAGAGAACAACGTTAAGTTTTTGTACTTCATAAGTGCAATGTAATTGCAAAATTGCTTAGTTATTTCCGCCATTTTCGACGGCGCAGGTAAACAAGAAAATTTTATAAACTATATCAATAAATGAACATGTGACCCCATCATACTGCATATATACAAAACGCACTGTGTGGCATATACACATACTTTTGTCTGTAACATATTTTAAGTCACGAATGCTATCGTTGTTCAATCATAATTGTTCATAAATGTTTTTGTTTCGTTTAATAATCGAGAAATATAGAATATAAACACGAAAATGCAGAGTAACTTAAAGCTTTTACTAGTACAATTAAATTGCAAAATTACTTGAAACGTTTAGTATATTTCATAAATGCACAGCTAAATTCATACGTATTATATAACATACAAACACGCGCACACACAGACATATATATGTGCCTGCGTGTGCGCGCTTGTGTGTATATTATATAATGCATATGAATTTAGCTTTATATATATAATGCCATTGATTTGCTTTTTGTGCTTTTATCAAATTTTATTTCTATAAAGCCCGAAAATATTATTAGATTGTAAAATGATTTTAGAGATAATAATGGTTATTACTGATACAATTTCTACTTATTAACCCATGGCGACGGAAAAAGATTTAAATTCATGCTTTTCTCAAGATTATTTACGCTTAAGAGAATATAACAAACTCGACTGAAATTGGAACTTGGCTCTCTGATTTGCAATTCTGACTGTGTATACATGACACCAGCCGTGTATCCAACCTTCGCAATCGGTCAGACATTTCTATGTCACAAATTTTACCTTTATTCATGTGAGCTCATAGGAATCATAGTTGTTCATAAATGTTTTCCTTTCGTTCAATATTTAAGAACTATTGAATGAAAACAAGAAAATTCAGAACAACCTAATGCTTTCACAGTAGAATTAAATGGTCAAATTACTTAAATTCCACGCCATTATTCGATGGCACGTATCGCATTCTTCTTCTTCACTCAAACGAATATGTTGAATGATAGTTTCGGTTATCATTATACTTTTTGATAGAAAGATAATATTATCAGTCCTGATCTGGCATCTCGAATTGAGTCATTTTTCTGACACCGTGAGGTAGCTTCTCCCTTTTTTCTATAAATATTTTCGTGGCAAATGTTCTAATGAGTTCTCCTCCTTGCTACCTCAATAATATGAATTTAAGTGTACTACTAGATTGGCAAATAGGTCCCCAATGTTTTTGTTGTTGAAATAGCACGATGTAAATATAGTTTCTATTTTAATTGTTGCTTTTCCTTAAGGTCTCGCCTGTGGAGCTCTCTTCCAATTTCTTGCTTCTTCAAAAATTTTAAATGCAATTCGTATCGCCATGTTATCTCTTCCTTTTATTGTACTTTCTCCTCACTAAAGCCTTCTCATTCTCTGTCATTCGCTGCAACTTGTGTCTAAGTGGCATTATTGCCTTGCTTTGTGTGAAATATTTAAAATAAAAGGCAATTCAGTTTGACTTGGTACAATTAGTAGACACACGTCTTACTAATGTTTGCAGTATCTTACATTAGTAACTGTATAACCTTGTTTGATATGCAAGTAATGTAACAGATATAGGCGCGGAAAGTGAAATTGTCGAGGCTATGTTCAATTTCAGACGAATACTCATGGAAAAAGCATGAATATGTTGTATTGCCTCTCATTAGGTTGAATGTAGATTGTTGTTTCTAGATTTGGGTGATAACCAGTCTCGGAGTATAAAAACTTTGAATTCGAAATCAGGAGGGATTGGAAGCTGTCTATTGCACTCAGTAAAATCATACTTGCTACAAAAACTACCTTAAAATAACAGAGCAGACTGAGTCATCTAGCCTTGCTTTGCAGTTAGTTTAGAAAAAAAAAAGAAGAAAATATTCAGTTCCAAACCGGTTGTCTCTAGATAACCATAGTAGCAAAACTCAGTGTTTTAAGGCTTTTGCAGTGTTTGTCACAGGTGAGTCTAATAGAACCGAGGTTGGGCGAGAAGAAGGCTAGGGAGATAAGTTAACAAAAAGCAGGACGTTGTGGCGGGTCATAATCAATAACCACAGACTGAAGAAGATAGGTTGTTATAAAATATTGCGATTTCAAAGTATGTGTAACTATTTAAAAGTGTGTTTCTGTGTGAGTTCATGAGTGTGTAATGAGCAGAGAGAGAAAGATATATATAGAGAGAGAAAGAGAGAAAGAGATAGAGAGAGAGAGAAAAAAAGAGAGAAGGCGTCTTTGGGTTGAAGACAGACATGTAGCATTTCATATCTTGGGTGTGCTACTAATAATTTACAGACCCTCCCAAATATTAAATAGCAGTAATTACTGTAATAATATATCGACGAACACAACAAGAAGGACCGTCTTTATGAAGCTTATAATTTCCACATTAATCAAATTCAGTTCTTATAGTGTTTAACAAAATAAATGGCATTATGAAACGAGATTAAACTTAAAAACAAAACGAACCGAAAGAACTCCAACGTATCAAGCAGGAGAAAACAACAAAAGATCAATTTTTTACAAAAAGTTGGAAAACATTGTTAATCGTTATCGTAGTCGTTTCTTTTGGCTAGTATGATTATTTCTCTAGTCTTACTCATTGGCTAAGATAGTTGCATATGGCAGAGAATTAGTTATCAAACATAGGCAAAATCTAATAGGTAACATATTTGGGCTGATGCTATTTCGCCCTTACTTTATAGCCATATTTATGTTGATTTGCAGAGGAAGACTTTTTCTACTCTGCAAACTCTTTCTCCAAAGACGTTGTGTTGCATCTACTGACCTCAAGTCCAGATCATATACGCAATCTATTGCTAAAGAAACTTGCAAAATGGACGGCGCATTTTATCTATTATTGTGTCCTATCTATAGGGATGAACTCTTCCTCCTTCAATAAATACTAACCTGCATGACTTCTGAAGAGATGGTCAAGAGTCAGTCTAGAGACAGTTCGAACGTACACTTCTATCTGCTGACGTTCTCTTACTTTGTATGCATGATTTGTTATTCTAATACACTGGTTGAACCCATTTTCTTGTTTCTGTATCTTTCTTCCTGGTTCTAATAGGTCACAACAACTTGGCGACAAAGATTCGCCTCAACTTGGCGACAAAAATGAGATGGCGAAGATTTACGACAAAGATTTGTGCGAAGATTTGCAAGAACTACCGGGATGAAAAAGAAACACTCTTAAAACACGGGCAAACGTGTTTTCGTAAAGTAAAAGAACTACGTATTATTGCCAGTGGAAGTACGAAAAATCTTTCCCGGAAATGCGACTCCCAACGCTATATTTATCTTTACAAGAAATTAGACGAAAAATGGAGTATTGCTACCAGAGATGGCAGCCCAATCATCATTTTACAACCTTGATAGTATTCAAAATCGTTTTATGAGGAAATACCTTTTTCTAGTCTGCAATCTCATAGACACAACGTTACTAGACTATCGTTACTTCCATGGCAAACTCCAGAGAACCGCTATTATTTATTTTCACTAGTTCAAGCGTTTATAGCTCGGATACGCCATAACATTTCTAGTAGCCGGCTCAACATTCATTTCCTCAAGGTTTCAAGTATAAAACAAAATCTTTGAACCAGGCAGCTGCATCCCAAGAACTACGGCTGCGTTGTGGAGCATTGGATATCGGCTCGGAACGAGAAATCTGGGAGCCGAGTTCGAATTCCAGCCGAATTCATTGCATTCACTTACGCGCAAATACCCTTAGGAAAGGTATTAATCCGTCTATTCCTTCCAGTTATGGGTTAAATAACAGGACAGATTGGGTTCTATAGCCTTGGTCGGCAACCGGTCTACCGCAGAAAGCAATGGCAACCTACTGCGGGATAATCTTCTGCCCAGTCAGTCATGTTTCTTTCGAGACATGATCGCCCAAGCGTGTTTCACGTATGGCACTTAAACTGACTGCCTTCTGCATAAATGCTTCCCTAAACACTACATGTATAGATTCTACTGAACCATACACTAATAAATGGTTTGCAGAACACTATATTTATAAATGTTTCCATGAAAACTACATTTATAAGTACATCCCTCAACACTACATTTATACCTGAACATGACATTTATAAATGATTATCTGAACACGGCATTTATAAATGTTTCTCTAAAGAATTACATTTATAAATTCTTTTACTGAACACTACACTTAAAAATAGTTCGCAGAACACTACATCTATAACTACTTCCCTGAACACTACATTAATAAATGATTCCCTGAAAACCACATTTACAAATTTATAAATTGTTGACTGATCACCACATTTATAAATGTTTTCCGGAAATAAAATGCTTCTATGAACACTATGAACACTATAAATGCTTCTATGAACACTACATCCACAAATACTTTCCTGACCACTGCATTTATAAATGATACCCTGAATACTACATTTACAAATGCTTTTTTGAACACTACTTTAATAAAATCTTTTTACGAAAATAGTTTTTCCGGTAATTAGATTTTTCGAATCCACTGTTATATCTCTTTTTAGCACTGATGGAAGTTTCCTTCCAAACGTTATGCATGAAAGTATTAAGAAAGTATTAAGAAACAGTAAAAAATAGGTAAAATAATAATAGTAGTGCTGAACTGCTATGGCATATAAATTCACCAATATGGTTGTGAATTATTAACAATTACCTCAAAGATGAAGAGGTGATTGTGGTAACAGAGATGTAGTCCTACAGTGAATATCATGAACAGAACATTTAAGGATGTTTTATAGAAAATAGAAACAAAAATGTCAATTTATAAAATCAGAAAGAGACAGTTGACATTTCTAGGAAAATATAGAAGAAAGAAGGCTTAGAGAATCTGAAACTAAAATGATAATATTATTCAATATATTATATTGAAATCAATAGCGGCCGAAAGAAACATTGCGTAGTTAGCTTAATGAGCGAACGTAAATGTGTGGTTTCTGAGGTATAGTAAAGGGTTAAATACTGCATAGAACGCTGAGGAGAGCCATGATCACTTCTACCTTGAAGGAATACAGATACAAAAGAAAAATGGTGCTTTTCAGTAAGGTAATTTCATTTGTTTCTTCAACTACTGGGGACTTGACTTAACCGGGCGCTTAACATATTCGACCTTTTGTCAGATGAAGTTAACAGCAAATAATCTGCAAATGAAAAATTGCTGTGAGCCTTTTGTTAATCAGTAATGTGTGGAATGAAAAATGAATTTCGTGTAAGACTATCAATTTAGAATGATATGAATGATATGTGGGCGTGTCTCTCCGAAACTGTGTCTCGAACTGAATTAATGATATGTGGGTGTGTCTCTCCGAAGCTGTGTCTCGAACTGAATTAACAGTTAGAATGAACGAAGCACATTCTTCGTATTCAAAAACGCATCATTTGATTACATTAAATTACTTAGCAGTATTAAATGTCTGTTTTCCGTTCTATCAATGCATTTTTAAAATAAAGTCTCCACAAAGGTGCAACAAAACTTTCAAACGGGACGTGCAGATGCACTGGAAGAATGAATTCTAAATATGCTGTTCTTATTTTTTTCTTCTTTGTCTGTTTCTATTCTCTTTCGAATTTTCCTTTGTTACTTCATAAGATTTATCTGCCCTTTAGTGCTTGGTTATCGTTTACTGGACACACCGTAGAGGTAGACATGGACTTGAAGAAAATAAATGGAATCAGAATATTTGATGAAAGTTATGATGCTATCTGTATTTTGACAAGTATAACTAATTGAACAATCGGTTAAGAATCGTTACTTCATTATCTGTCCTGGGTATGACTATAAACTATATCCGGCAGCAAGCAAGATAATGAACTCAAAACTCCTCGGGTCAAGTCGTTGAATCTAATCAATCCACTGAACCATGCATTTTCGAGACGAAGAAAAACTTTGAGAGTTAAGTCAAAGAGAGATAATTGATACGGAGTCATCTGATAAGGGCACCACTTGTGGAACTAGAACAATGTAAAAGTGCTGGTGACTTAAGGTTTGGGAGTTCGGTATCTGGATACAGCAGTGGTGAGAGGGTTAAGTTAGAGTTAAGTTAAACGGAAATACCTCAGATATTCGGAAGTAACATGACTCATGGAAAGAGAACAGTCAAAATAAAGGGTTCAGTTCAAAATCCCAATCATTTGAAGAAGGTTTTAGCGTACAGTGACCGAAACGTCGTGAATGTAATAACAAAGTTGAAGACAGTAGTCAGAACAATGTAAATATTGTAAATAATTACAATACTTTATCTCAGACATATAGACAAATAGAATATTTTATTTAAAAGCAAAACGAAAAGAAACCGTTCAAAGCTACAGTCTGTTTTCTTTTGGACAGAATTTAGTTGACTTTTCTTATTTTGCACTTAGTTAAAAGCGTAGATGCCCAAACAAAAGTGTCCGTCAGGAACATTCCTTTGCATTTTTTCTAAAATATCATAACATTCACCGTTTGTATAAAACCATTTGAGTATTTTTATGGCCATGCATAAACTCAAATATATTACGTCCGTGGCTTAATGATGAATAAGCTAAAGTTGAGCCATAATTTCCATTTCTAGAAACTATTTGTAGTGAAGAAAACGCTATCTTAGCTTCTAATTATATGTGGCAATTAAAAATAAATTTCAAGGATACTAAAATATCTCAATTTATATCCAACAGTGGCAGTAAGTAGATTAAAGGGAGATTTTCCTACTCCATAATAATGCAAGGCGGTATACAGCAAAAATAATTCAGGTCAAATTTTTGAAGCCGGTAGGTCTGTTCTATCCTAGCTACCATATTCACCTGACCATACTCCAGCGGATCATTACGTTTTGTGATCACGGCAAATTGTTTGAATTTGAGAATTTTTTTCAAAAACAAAACAAAATATAAAGCAAAAAAAAAAAAACAAATTCAAGAGGTCGTCAAAAACACTATCAAATAAAAACCTGTGGAATTTTACTGAAAATGTATCGAAGCCTTGTCTGAGAAACGGCTACAAACCGTTGCAACAAACTGTGACAATATAATTTAATAAAACATAACTGTCATTCTGAGAAATAAAATAGGTAAATGAATTAATTATATATGACAAACAAATATATATTTTACTGAACAAAAATCTATTCTTGAACATAATCTTATTCCTTGTTATGTCACTTAATTCATTTGTGAACATTATTCTCACAGATCCCCAAAATTATATTACGTTTTTTGGAAAATAATGACCAATTTAGAATCAATATTTACTACAAAATTAATGTATTTAAACAGGGTTTTAATTATTCAGAATAGGAAACTTGAGTATTTATACTTTACTGCTATAAGTTAAAGTATTTACAATAAATCTCTAAAGGTTTCGAAGCTAACAAACCATTGAATGCACATTCTGCATCTTATTTATAAAGAATGTGTTTTCATTTAAGTTATAGTCAAGATGTTTGTAAAAGTGACACCCAGGGAGCGAGAGATCGGGAGAATATGGTGAATATGTCAAAGTCTCGTATCCCAATTCAGTGAGCTTCTGCAATGTCACCCTGACAACATGTGGCTGAGCATTGTCATGAAGTGGAATTGAACTTCGTCGATTATTTCATAACTTAATGTACATTTTATATATATTCATATAGATAGGTGTGAGTTTGTAACCCTGGGTTTCACGCTTTTGCGATCGTCAGACAAACTGATTAAATTTTTTTAAAAATTGGTTATATTCGTGTATAACCGACTTTAAAACAAAAAATAACAATACAGCCTTAAATAAAATAATAGCAATTCTTACCTACCATAGTTTCACACAGAACCCATCAAAAGTACATATGTACGTACGAGAAATCGACAACTATTCGCGCGTCGACGTTGACATCGCTACACCATTCGAATACGCCAACCGAATGAGTATGTATGTGCGCAACGGCACACATATGCATATATATACCGAACCCCGCACAATTCGCATGTGTATGTTTATGCAAGCCTCAGTGACCGAACGCGCGTGCGTGCGTGCGTGCGTGTGTGTGTGTGTGTGTGTGTGTGTCCTTGCGCGCGTTGATGGGTGTACAAATGTATATATATGTATATGTCTGCGTCTGTCGTGACGACAGATTTCCCCCCACTTCCACAAAAATACACGAATATAACTAATTTTAAAAAAAAATTAGTTTGTCTGACGATCGCAAAAGCGTGAAACCCATATTTACAAACTCACACCTGTCTATATGAATATGTCTGCTCTATCACTGATATTGAGCGCTTTTAAATAAGTACCACGCATATATAATATGTAAACAATATAATATATATAACAAATTGCATATTTATATATATATATATTGATATTTATAATTATATACATACACTTTTCACACACACACACACACACTTATATATATATATATATATATATATATATATATACTTAGAGTAAACATCAGCAGTGATGCTTCTGATTAGGGTCCAGAAAGATCGAATGGATAACACCAAAGACTGACTACCAGAAAGTCACCATAATCATCTGTTGGAGCAATTTTGGTTCTGAAACGTGTTTGGGTACGTCGTTATGATCAAGCCATTGAGCCGATCGTTTATGATTATCACAAAGGATCGATTTCTCATTACATGTCACTATAATCTTCGGTTGATGCAATTTTGGTTTTGAAACGTAATTAGAACCTTCGTTATGATCAAGCCATTGAGCCGATTGTTTATGGTTGTCACAAAAGATCCATTTCTCATCACATGTCACTACTCGATCACGAAATAGATCATTCGTATTTTGCGGATCCAACATCGAGCACACTTGAAAATATCGAACTCTTTGCCTGGAACATATTCATCGAGCTTCTCCAGTCTTTAAATATCCGTATGAATGCGTTATTTTATGACTGTGTTTAGCTTGCTAGTATGCAAGTATTATATATAAAAAGCATTATTTCACGTTAGGAAGGAGATAAATTTTATCCAATATATTCCACAATCAAGGGAGAGAATCAACCAGCCGGAAGCATTGATGAAAGTTTGATGAAGAGATTTAACGTCAAAAATAAAAATATAGAATCGTGAAGGTGTATGAAATTTTTTTAAATAACTTCCATAAATAAGCCCATATATTTATAATTATTCGAATTTATGTTGTAGGTATTGATTTTAGCTTACTGATAAAAAGTGAAGGGTATATGAATATTCAAGTCAATCTCGATGTTTAGAATTATCTCTCATCCAACCTTTTTTTTCTTTTCGATTTTTCGTTTGTGATGATTTCGATATCTGATATTATTAAAGCTTCTTTTAATGCGTCCAACGTCATGTTTTCATTTTCATTTTGTCCATATATTTCGCCTTTACATTCAAATCATTCAGGCGTCTGTCCTGTTGAAATTTAGGTGCTGCCTTGGCCCCCTTCATTTACTTTATAATCTATAAGTAACCGGAAGGTGGTTGTCCCCCGCAGTCGGTACTTGGGTATGTTTTGCAGTATAATACTGTATTGTTTATTCTCGTAGTGAAATGATCAATTTTTTGTTCCCCTCCTTGGCTTCTCCATATACGTCTACGATGTTCTTGAAACCGGGTGTTTTACATGATCATTCACCATGCATCACCGGGGCCATTTTTCTCGGTATTCAACACGGGTTCCTAGATCGAATTTGCCAACCAATTAGCCATCTCGCTCCTTTCCTTCTGTGACATTCGGGTCTTTCAAGACGATTGTAATTTCTTATGATTTGCATTGAGGTTTTATGTTGTCTTGCGTACAATAAAACTTTTCAATTTATTATTTTGTATTTTGTTTATATAGGTGCATATACAACAATAGTGAGTATGTTGGACGACTTTGCCTTTAGTCAAATGACAAGAATTCTTTCAAACAACACATGACTCAATAAATCCCGGATATAACTATTAAAAGAACTTTTTAAAAAATTCGACTTTATTCATCAACATGGGCTCCTTCTATGGTGATACACTGATTCCAGTTCTTCTCTAACAATTCGATGTGCTTTTTGTAGAACGATTTGTCTTTGGCCTCAAAATACGTCTCACTTTCCGATATCACTTCTTCATTAGAGCCGAATCTATTTCCCTGAAACATTCTTTTGGGGTTTACGAACAGCGAGTAGTGGATGCGGAAGTAATTCGAAGTGCAATTCATGCAGTATTGCCATCGTTAGGATCAACGTGTGACATGGTGCGTTGTCTTGGTTTTTTCTTCTTCATTTCTGTCAGTTTTTTGGTTATTTTTCCTTAAAACGCACCAATAATGCTATATAATATTTGCCATTGGTGGTTCTTTTTTCTCAAGGTAATCACTGAACAAAATACATTGCACATCCCAAAATACGGAGCCTGAACCCATGTCTGCTGATGTTTACGTCTTTGGTCGCTTTGGACGACTTTCACCTGCTGCTGTCTACTCAGCTGACTGCTGATTTGACTTCAGAGTACTGCATCCATGTTCTATCCATTCTCACATATTTACGCAAAAAACTCTTTGTAGTTGCGTTGAAACAGTTGCAAACATCGCTCTGAATTGTCGATACTTTGTTGTTTTTGATCGACTGTAAGCAAATGCGGCACCCACTTTTAACACAGCTTTCTCATTGACAAATGTTCATGCAAAATAGTGAACACACTGCCTTCTGATATGGTAAACTTCTCTGCTATCTCAGGCAACCTCAATTTACAATCAAGTTTTTTTTTTGCTTGAGCTGAGCATTCAGCACCATTTGTGTTTTTATGATGCGTTTAAAGTCAGCATACCACCTCTTAACCGTTGTTTCCGTCGGAGAAGAGTCTGAATAACACTTATCAAGCCATTGCTTTGTTTGAAAGTATTTTTCCCATCAGAAAGAAATACTTTGTGAACACATTAAAATCAGATTATTCCATTGTTTTGAAAATTTGCAACAGTAGCTTCACTTAAATAACTGTAATTTGTAAACTAATAATCTGATTAGACCCAAATTTTTTCACGTGTCTTTTATAGGTTAGTACTTCATAAAAATTTCATGGATTTTTTATTTGTGCGCTGTCTATATGTCATACCCGGGACTTATTGAGTGAAGTATTAATTGACGGCATCCCAGAATTAATTTCTTTCTCTCATCGTCTAATATCAGCTTTACTACTCTTTCAATATTTTTTCGCCGGGGTAATATCCTGTTTTATGTCACTGACAAAACCTCCATTGCTTGCATACCTTGTTTCGTATACGCCTAAAATATTACCCTTTAACCTGTTAATTTTCTGCTTTATATCTTTAACTGACTACATTCATTTAGTGTTCTAATACTCCATGTTCCGAGAATTATGTTTCTATGATGCGAACTGCCATCTGATAACGTTCCGGTGACACCTGTCTCATGTTTTCCTTTATCAGGCGAGGGATCAATTCCAGGGAGTTTGAAAACCCTTTTTTTGTTAACAATCGTTGGATGTCTGTCAGGTGTATTCTGTTACAATGTGCCTCTTTGCTGTGGGAAGAGTTTAATTCCAATAGACCCTTTTCACGCCGTTATCTTTCATAATTTGATTATTATAAATTAATTAGCGAGGTACAATTAAAATAAAATATACACCCAAAAATTTAGAAACTTTACAAAATCCTTCTGCCGGCAGAAAGAAAGTTTCCGTAATGATAAAGAGACTGATTCCAAAATATCTTTTTTTATACTTTTTACCGACATATTTTACAGAAAAATATATATAACTACATTATGAAAGAATAATAAACAATAACAAAATTTATTCACATTTCTTTATTAGACCTGAAACTACCTCACTTAGTATCCTCCATAAAGTATCCTATCTTTCACTTATCCTACACTAAATTCTAAATTGTTTAAATTCTGAAAAGCAAACGGCATTTTTACTTTTGTATAAAGATACCTGTTGTAAAAGAAAATTCTAACATTTGCGTTAATAAAGTCAATCATATGACGAAACGCCCCGGCTAAGATAAGTTTTATCTTTTGTCTTTATTTATATTTTCTTCTCACATATATACTTTTAGTTATACTTGAATGTTTACACACACACACACACACACACACACACACACACACACACACACACACACACAAGTATATATATTGTCGTAGACATCTCGCTATTCGAGAGGCTTTTGTATCAAATATTGTTCTTCTGCCATTAACCTTTATTGTTTGTGTATTTGCGTGTGTCTGTGTGTGTGTGTGTGTGTCTGTGTGTGTGTCTGTGCCCGTTACCTATAGACTCCGAAACAGATGAACCGATTTTCTTGAAAATTTACACAGTTGTACTATAAGCGTCTGTGAGTGTTCTTAGCTATATTTTGTGTAGAGGTATGCTTGATAAATATCGAAAATCGATAATCGAAAAAATCGGGTTAGAGAAGGAGTGGTCCGATTTTAATCAAATTTGATACACTCATAGACAAAGACATAAGAAATGATATTCAGAAGTTTCAAGGTTGCAGTTCTTACAATAGTGCAGAAAATCGATAATATATATATTTATATATATATATATATATATAAGGCAAGATGTTTGTGTGTGTGTCTGTTTATCTGCCTGTATGTCTGTATTTTCATTCAGCCCTTTTATTTTAGTTTTTGCTTCGGATTTGGCTCTAAGTAAGTATAATTGTAGTTCTTAGTCTCAGCCATGATACCACTTACTCAGAGGACTTATTTAGCCTTCAATATTCAGTTTACGACGAAAAAAAACTTATTTGATATCGATACCAGGAAATCAAAATTTGACTTACATCCATTCATTTTTCTTTCAGTCTACGGTTTCGCTTTAACTGGAAACAACTACTGCTTTTTAGTCTTTCATGCCAACGTTCAAAGAGTCTGAGCTCCAGGACTATGGATTAGTTTTAAAGCTTTCATTACACCCGAGCAACGCTGGGCTATACTGCTAGTGTATATATATATATATATATATATATATATATATATATATATATATATATATTCAGATACTTTAATCCAAGTGGAAAAAGCAGGAAGGTAAATTCCAAAAATCCGATCCTAATTAATATTAAAAATTTTATTTTAATATTAAAGAATGATACAGGAAGAGAGCTTCAGGCAATGAAATATTACAGAGCAAATATAAATTAAAATAGGATTAATTCAAGGATGTTGGATGACCATTTGGATATGAAAATCCCCACGAGGGATAACACATCACCTCAGCAACAAAAAGTTTCTGAATAGATTTTTTTGTTGCTGAGGTGATGTGTTATCCACCGTGGGGATTTTCATATCGAAATGGTCATCCAACATCCTTGAATTAATCCTATTTTAATTTATATATATATATATATATATATATATATATATCTATATATGATGTCAAATCTATAAGCGGAGAGGATAATCCAAATAAATCTATTTAATATAAATAGTGGTAGATATATTAAGAGATAGATACATGCAGACAACTCAATCCAAAGTAATATGATATGCATTAAAAGAAAAGTCAACACATCATCTAAATAAACTATAATTTATTTCGATTAATAAGTTATTTTTACTGCATCTTATCAGACCACAAGTTAAAACATCAATTCTATTTTATTTAAATTTATTAATAAAAATAATGTTCAAACAAATAACCATACATCAAACAAATAAATTTAAATAAATATGTCAGTTAATTCTAAATTCGTAAATTTCCGTATAATTTCTTAATATTGTCCTCGATTGCGTTTGTTTGCATTAGGCTACGATCCTGACAGAGTTAAATGTTCGAAAAGAAATCAGAAGAATATGTGTTTCGAAAGCTCAATGCAGACTTTGATTACCATATTTTCTGTGATTAAATGGTAAGACAACCCAGATTTAATGGTGGCTTCTGCAAGCATGCAGATTTGAATCCTGGTGGAAGATTGATATCTTCTAAACAAGATTTCTCAACACCGGTTCCCGTAGGATTATCGAAGTCAAGCAACGCCGATCTTGGTCAGTATCAAGATGGGAGACCGGTTGGGCCTATCAGGTACTGTGAGCTTGGATTTACGTATAATAGATAATAAATAGGAATTGTTAATTAGTGAGCTGAGTTCCAATTCCAGCTGGTTTGGCTATATTGACTTTCCGAGGGAAAGGTTTCAATCCACATCTACTGCCTCAGCTATGTGTTTATTTCCATATTTTGATAAGGTCTCCACAGACCGATACTTAAAAAAACCCAGCTCTTTGAGGAATCGACTATGACGTATGAGTGCCTTAGTAGGAACGTTAATAACCACAGTGTTATACAACTACTTTAATTGAAGACATGTCAAAAATCACAAGTGTTACGTACCCAAGAGTAAATTGAATGCAAATTATCGTGTTATGTAGCTCGCTAAAGATTACATAACACTAGGTGTCCTTGGCTTAGTCTGACGCAAGATAACCTGTATAGAATAACTAGTAGGGATTGAACCTCGTACCCAGTGGTGAGATTCTGTTATAAGAAATTATAAGCCGTACATCACGGCAAGTTGCCCATGAAGAGTGATTGCTGTTATTACTTACAAGAAACCGATGCAAATATATTGTGAAAGCGAAAAGAATGATTCAAGATTAATCAGTGAGATCGACAAATAGAAGGAAAGATAATCAAATAATATGGAGTCGAAAGAAATCATGTACAATGCACAAAAGCGTTGTGACAAAAGAAGAACCTTTGAAGACGAAAAATCCTCAAAGAACGAACGAAAGAAAGAAGAAAAGTAGAAAGAACAAACAAAGTGAAAACAGAAAGAAAATGAGAAGAGCAGGAAAGAAAACAGACACACAAGAAAAGAATAGGCAGAAATGAAAGAGGTTTTCAATATATTAAGTATTGTTTTCTGAGGCATCGTATTGTGCGTTTGTTAATTAATATTAAAAATGCATATATTCTCTCTTTCTATTTCTCTCTCGTTATTTTCCATTCGGCCAAACAGGCTCCTTTCTAGAAGACGGAACTGGCATTTTTTTTACCACCTACATGATAAATAATTACAACACAATGTAGTTAAAGGAAGGACAGCGCAAAGGCACGTGCATTAATGTACAAATTGTATTCTTTGTTTTTGAATTTGCTATCTTGTAAAGGGATGTGGGATAGCTATCTATATATCTATCTGGCTATATATATATATATATATATATATATATATATATATATATGTGTGTGTGTGTGTGTGTGTGTGTGTGTGTGTGTGTGTGTGTTTTGTGTGGCTTGATGATTGCGTTCAAGCATAAAACAGACTGATGTTGATATTAGTGCCTACTCTTATAATGACATACTAACTATACCCATAAATATAGAATAACTTTTAATGATATTTCTTATTATATTCGAGTTTCGATCCCAGAAGCAAGTGGATGTCTAGCCACATTGATGAGCTGTGATGCATCAAAACAGGCTTTTATATGGATGGTGAATATATTATGCTCTCATTACGATTGAGCTCTCTAAACACTAGAGAGGAAAATTTAAAAAAAACAGGTACCACTTCCGTATTTTATGCATTACTCTTCAGCAATGAATTGAGTTCTTTCGGTGACTGGCGTGTGTATACCCCAGTTATATACACGCTAAAATTTCCCTTTCTCTGATTCCATACGCCTATAGCTTAGGGGTTAGCGACTCCGACCGACCTCAAGTCAGTCGAGTTTCGATTCCGGCCAGAAACAAGTGGATATTTAGCCACACTGATGCGCTGTGATACAGCGAAGCAGGCTTTATGTAGTTGACGAATACACACACATATATATATATATATATATATATATATATATATATTTAGTATATCGAGGCAGCAAGTAATTTTCTAGACATATTCTATTAAATATAAGAGACAATGAATGTCTATTATGTTTAATCATGAGCCGTTCTAAACGTCGTATTTTTGCTTTAATTTCAGTTGAAAATAAAGACAAAAATTCTCCAACATTTGGATAATTATTTATTGGTTTTCTTCTAAGCTTTCGGCTCACATGAGCCATCTTCAGAGAGGTAGTTTAAACTGAAATATTATAAAATCCACCATCACCGACGATTTTATTTTGTGTTGACATAAAACTCCGCTTGGCAACGGCAAGAGTTACCAAAAATAATAAACGCAGTTCTTAAGTTTGCGATGCGGTTTTATGACGTCACACCGCGGGATAGCGCGAAATGACAACAAAACCATCTAGTCAAATGCAATGTAATATGTTATTTCCTGTTTTAAAGTTGATTTTATTGAGTGTTGGTTGTTTTGATTTGATGTACATGGCCTCCAATATCTGCAGGTTCCTCTTACTGTGTGTATGAGTAAGGATCACCGTATTGTTGACCAAAATCTGTCTGATATTACCTACATGTTTATGTTTTTCAGAGAAATGTTGTTTAATAGTACTCTGATCAGAAAGATGACATGTAAGTCTACGGGAGAGCGTGGTTGTGGTAAAACCAATATATGTACTAGGTTTTTGAGTAGTATCAGAGATGCAATCTCTGAATGGGCATGTAAATTGGTACACTACATTGGTTTTTTGTAAAGAATTTAGTTTAGTGCCTGTTGGGTTATTATAAACTATGAGGTCAATTGTTTTAAACTTTTTATAATATATAATGAGTTTAATTTGATTATTACTATCCACTGGTTTAACATTTCTACGTATTATGTTTTTGAGAGTTTTTTCATCTTGCTTATAATTATTATGTATTTGGTTGCAATAGTATAAGTTAACAGTGTTATGTTTATTTTGATGTAAACCATTATTATTAATATTATCATTATTGTTAGAGCTATTGTTAAGTTTGTTGAGATACATTTTAATTTGTTGATCAATAACGGAGTTAGGAAATCCATTATTGACTAGTGTTTGCTTAATGTTGTGTAATTCTTTATAAAATATAGATTTGGAAGAAGATATCATTTGTGTGTAAGTTTTTTATAACAGCTAACTTATATCGTTGGGGACATTCACTATTATAATTAAGAAGACACGAATTTATGCTAGTTGGTTTCCTATATAGAGAAGTAGTAAATTTATGTGTGCTAGAATCAATTAATACATCAAGGAATGGGAGTTTGTTATTAATATTAAGTTCTAATGTAAATTTGAGGACGGAGTGACTTTCAAATTTGTTTTTAAGATATTTAATTTCATCGATATTCTTAGCTAAAACAAAGATGTCATCTATATATCTTACATATATAGAGGGTTTATTGTTGTCATTAATTATTTTATTTTCTAGATTTGCCATATAATAATTAGAAAAGAGGGGACCTAAAGGAGATCCCAATGCCATCTATTTGTGTATAAATATTGCCTAAGGGGTCGTGAAAGGGTACTTGTGTGGTGCATGCTAATAATAGTTTTTTTAATATAGTGGGTTTAATATTGATTGATGGGAGAGTAGCATGGTTGTATACATCACGGATAATGATGTCAATTGTTTCATGGACGGGAACATTTGTGAATAAGTTTTGAACATCCAAAGATGCAATCATTTGATTATTAGGTTTTACGGAATGGAGAATCTGTAAAAATTCGTCCGTGGAGTTAATGCTATATTTTCCAGGAAGATAGGGAGTAATTAGTTTGTTAAGTGTTTTGGAAAGGTTATATATTGGTGTGGGTATTTGAGAAATGATAGGTCGGAGGGGATGATCTTTTTTATGGATTTTTACATTTCCATAAAGGTAGCCGGGCTGATAATCACCTATAATCTTTCGAAGTTTATAGGATCCTATTTCAGCATTGTTTGCAGTAATAAGTTTATTAATATGTTTTTTAAGTTGGGTTGTGGTATTACAAGTTAATTTTTTAAATTTGTTGTGATCGTCGAGAATGGCCTGTAATTTTGAGTGATATTCCTGTCTGTTTAAAATAACAAAAGTATTGGTTTTATCGGCACGTCGGATAACAATATTTTTGTTATTTCTGAGATGTGTGGCTGCTTTTATGAGAGGCATATTTATAATATCATTAGGATTTTTATGGTAACGGTGTTTGATTGATTCAGCTTTGAGTAATTCTTTTAAGCCTACCTGTGTAGTAATATGGTTGTCCTGTTCGAGTTGAAGTATTTGTTGGTATAAAGCTTCAATTTCCATTTGTTTAAACATTGAATTAGGTTTCTGTGCGACATGAAAATTTGGTCCGAGATTAAGGAATTCTATTTCATCTGGAGTAAGTTGGTAATCCGATAGGTTAATGAAGTTGTCATTGATGTTTGGTAAGAGTATTTTTCCTTTATATAATTTGTTTAGCTTTTTTTGGATGACTTGTTTATGGGATTCATGTTCCTTTTGTTGTCTCTGAATGGGCATGTAAATTGGTACACTACATTGGTTTTTTGTAAAGAATGGGAAAGCTTTAGGGAAAAAGATAAGAAAATAGAAGAACAGGTTTTTAGGATGACAGAAGATGGCAATTGATGCGGCATTTGAATTCTTGAATATCTTAAGTGACAGGGACGGGAAATTTATTTATTATTTATTTATTAGCGTTTATTATTTTATTATTATTTTTGGTAACTATTGCCGTTGCCAAGCGAAGTTTTATGTCAACACAAAATAAAATCGTCGGTGATGGTGGATTTTATAATATTTCAGTTTAAACTACCTCTCTGAAGATGGCTCATGTGAGCCGAAAGCTTAGAAGAAAACCAATAAATAATTATCCAAATGTTGGAGAATTTTTGTCTTTATTTTCAACTGAAATTAAAGCAAAAATACGACGTTTAGAACGGCTCATGATTAAACATAATAGACATTCATTGTCTCTTATATTTAATAGAATATGTCTAGAATATATATATATATATATATATATATATATATATATATATATATATATATATGCTTATGAAAAAAGTTAGAGAGTAAAAGATAGATAGATAGATATATAGATAGATAGATAGATAGATAGATAGATAGATAGAGAGAGAGAGAGAGAGAGAGAGAGAGAGAGATAGCGGTACCCCGAAAGTAATGCCTCTCGATTATTTCAGTCAACGGAATTTACAACAATGACAGAGAGTACATAAACACAGATGATTATAGGCAAGTTTTTAACAATAAAACATTATGTTCTGTGCATTCAAACAGAACCTTGTATATACAACTCTCTTCTCACAGCTAAAATTCATTAACTGACGCGCAACTCTACTGAATCAAAATTCGTGGTCACAATAAATGTTCAACCAGCGTTGATGAATCGGAACACGTTCAATTTAATCTGCATGGGTGTATTTAATAAAAAATTGTCAGACATCATTTTCATAAACTACCGATCAGCACATCTGCGAAAAGGCAAATTATAAGTTACTGGCGGAAAAATCTTTATTCACTTTGTCTTTTTACAGATACATTTTATTTATGCCTCAGTACTTAACTCAGTCATATATATATATATATATATATATATATATATATATATATATATAATAGATGATATTAACATTTTTTGATCATTTTACTCCTAGTAAGTCGACAATGCACCTAAGACACAAGCAGTTGCTGGAAGTCAAAGAGAATGGGAAAGCTTTAGGGAAAAAAGATAAGAAAATAGAAGAACAGGTTTTTAGGATGACAGAAGATGGCAATTGATGCGGCATTTGAATTCTTGAACATCTTAAGTGACAGGGACGGGAAAATTAAAAGAGAGTTCAACAGACAACAAATACAAGAAAGGGATAAACTAGAATACGAGTTATAGTTACTTCTAGCAAGTTTAGCAGCAAAATGGCGAGATCTTCATGAGAACGAGATACCAAGAAGGAGAGCATGTTTCCCATGAAAATATTTATAGGAAAGACAGTGGTAAGCCATGTCTGGGCGGTAGAAATATGAGTGGAGTCGAAATGCCAGATCAGGACCAATTGCATTTGGAGTTTGTCGAGCATTTCAGATATATAGCAGGAACATCAGACCAAATAAAGCTGACATATGGAGCAAAAGCGTTAGTAATATGATAGTGAAAAATGAAGAATAAAGAATATAATACAATTTTTAGATAATAATATGTTATAGTAAAATTGATAATATCAATATAATAATATTTGTTTAAAAATACGTTGCTTGCCTGGAAAGCATTCAGCCGTTGCAGATTTAACGGAGACTTTCTTTTAAAATATTCGGGACTTTTAGCTGTTGATATTATGCGTTCACGATAGAGATGCTTCAGCATCGACATCTCTCTCGACCCTGGTTGAACATTTGATGAAAGATTTGTTGCCGGCAAGATTTGTGGATGAATAGAAAGTATCCATTTGTCATGGGACACAAAAGTACTTTCGTCTTTGTTGAAAATCCAGTACTTTTGTGGTTACAGTGAAGTAACCTTTCCAGGGTGGAGTTTGTGCGATAATATATAAAGGCCATACCATGCCCCCACTCTCGACCGTACCGACAATATCTAAAGGACCACAGGGTATTATATTTAGGGACGTCTTGGTTGCTGGAGTTGCCGAAAAATTGTTGGTGTTGACAGTCAACCGCTTTCGAAGATTAATTCCGGATTTCTATCTGGATTTACTTCCATAGTTTTTTCCGTTTTTGGATATGACTACAAGACAGCAGAGATTTAAAATCAGTATTTCCCTTTCCTATATTTTCTACCTTCTTGGTCTTCTTCTATTTACCGTATCCATTCAGAACGCTGGTGATCATGGCTCTCCACAATTTTCTGTCATTTTTAGCTCTTAATTTTATCATTTTTAGCTCTTAATCAGTTTTGTTTTTTTATTTCCGTATCTATTTACTTATGCTCTCTAAGTATGCATTGTTTTTCTGTCCCTCTTCAATCTGTCTTCTAAGTAATAAATCTTACAATTCCACTTTCCTTATTATGCTTGCTATAAATTTACACTGCATCTTCTTGATGTTAATTATAATAGCCCTCTTGTTTCGATATTCTCCAAAAATTTGATGTTGTTCACCTGTTTTATCACTGGTATTTTCAGCATTCTTCTGTAGAACCAAATTTCTGTTGCATCAAGTTTTTTCTTCCTCTGTGTGGAGATTGTTTGCAATTCACTGCCATATAAGAGAACCGATATTGCATAACAGCTCAGTACCTTGCCTCATTGAATAAGTGTTCCTTTTATGAACATTGATTGGAAAGTTGTCAATAAATGAATATGATGACATTTTATGATACAGTGACAAAAACACCAAGACTGTCTGGCTGTGTCATATGATACTATTGGTGCACTAGTAGGATGGTAGTAGTGATGTTCCAGCCTCAAAAACGGAGAAAAGGATAACATTTTTGCATTGGGAGGAAAGAGAACAATTTGAAAAGAGAGCAGTTAAACTGAAACTGATTACTTACTTTGACATAAGCGTGAATTTGGTGCTGAGACAATCGATTGAAAAAAAAACAAAAAAACAAATGTTCAGAAAATGCCACAGTAAACAGTATTCTTTTGTTTGTCGGCATCTACTCAGTCAGTCAGTCAGTCAGTCAGTCAGTCAGTCAGTCAGTCAGTTAATTGCCATACGTGATAAACGCTTGGGTGATTATATCTCGAAAGAGACATAACTGGCTGGGCAAAAAATCATCCTGCCGTAGGTTGCCATTACTTTCTGCGGCAGACTGGTTGATAGCCAAAGCTATAGAACCCAGTCTGTCCTGTTATCTAACCCATAACTGGAAGGAAGAGTCAGATAATTACCTTTCTCAAGGGTATTTACACGTAAGTGAATGAGAGGAATTCAAATGGAATTCTAACTCGGCTCTCCGATTTCTTGTTTCGATCCGATATCCACTGCATCACAGCAAACATTCTCAGCGTCTACTACCGGTATTAAAAAGGAAAGATATTAATTTCAGCTTAGAAAATATAGAACGTTCTGTCGCATTTCCAGGTTAAATTTATGTTCATGGATCAGCATCCTGATGTTGTCATCTGGTCAGATTTGTTACGTTAAAATCTGGTCACATTACATGGGCTTCAATCTGGTTTATATGAGACCAGATCTGATGAAAAAGTGTGTAACTCAAGAGTTGCCTTTTTTCTCCTTCCTTTTTCATTTCGAGGTGAGAGTTCGTGGTAACTTTTTGCGTCAATTTCAGATCATTAGAGACAAGAAAATGTGAAGAAAAAGATGTAAACTAAAATCTGACTAAATCAACCTTCTCACTATAACCGAACATTAAAAAATGTCTTAAAACGCTACGTTTTTGGCATTAAATAACCCACAGATGTTGATGTGCCATTAAACAAAACTCAAACTCAATTCAAGGTAAATTGGGAACAGAAAGAATGCTTGTGTTTAATATAAAAAAGAGACAGTTGAAACGTTGCTATTTAAACTATAGCTGAAGGGAGAGGAACCGGATTGTATTAATAATTAGTAATTAGTGGGGGATCAGTTTATTACTTCATAACAATAGAAAACTGATCCCCTATTTTATGCCAAGTAGAAGCTATACTTATGTTTCCAACTATTATCTTCATTCAGTCAGTTAAATGCCATACGTGATACACGCTTTAGGCGATCATGTCTCGAAAGAGACACTAACTGGGCAGAAGATTTTCTATCCTGCTATTTAAACTATACCTGAAGGGAGAAGAGCCGGGTTGTTTTAATAATTAGTAATTAGTGAGGGATCAGTTTATTACTTCATAACAATAGAAAACTGATCCCCTACTTTATGCCAAGTAGAGCCGGATTGTTTTAATAATTAGTAATTAGTGAGAAAAGCAAGAGCGCTAGAAAGAAAAATCAAGTTACCTATTTAACAAAGTTGTGTAAATTGAGGCTGAGTAGGTACAGCGATGAATAGTTGATTTTCTAAGTGCTACTTAGATGTGGTACAAGGCCGAAAGTATGGGGTGCCCAGTGAGGATCGAAATCATTACAGAGTTGTAATAGGTTCTAGCAAGTCAAGCTTCCGAACAATTACACCACATCGAGGTGGCTATGTACAGGGATGGAAAATATAAATACAAACATTATTTAGAGCCACGAAGGATAGGAAGTTGTAGAGAGCCTTAATTTCTAACGTTCTAAAGGAACACGCTGCGTAAAATATAAAGAAACCTTGAAAACAAACACATGCATAACACAAAAATAAATAAAAAAAAAAAAACAAGAACAAAATGCAAAGAAAGAAATAAAGTAGCAAGTATATTTCTTTATTTGCTACCATTTCAGAGTTTAAACCTGATGGGAGTTAAAGTAAAAAGAAAAGTGCCGTACGAGTTTTAATTTTCTCAGAATGTTGCGAAGGCGGGGACTTTATTCAACATACCGCCTGAAGATAAATCCTTGTCGGTAATTAAAATGCAATTTAAATTCCTTGCTTCATAGAAAAGCAAACAGATCAGGTGTTTTTGTTCAAATAATTACGACAGAAAGAGCGTATAGAAAGCAACAAGGTGTTTATTTATCATTATAAATTGGTAAAGCAAAAAAGTTGAAAATGCAAAAACAAACCTGCCCTAAAATATACTAAAACCGTTCCTACCACATAAGTACCAAGCTACATAAGTTGCCTGTAAAACTTTTTACGCCCCTTCGAACATTAGATATTTAATGAATTTAGCTCAGAGGAGCTCACGAGATAATAGTGACATTATTTAACATTACTAATTGCGAAATGGAACACTTTCTTAAAGCTAATCAAATATTAACAAACAAGAACATTTATTAGAAACAATGAACATATTACTGAGTTGTTACGCAATATCAGTCATCCTATATAAATGATGGGTAATCTTCTGACAGATGAAGAAGAGACTTGAAACAACAACAATGTGATTTTACGGAAAGATGCTGATAATACCATTGACTTAACACCGACGAAGTTTTCGAAAAAGTGGCTACAAAAGGGACATTTATACATCACATCAGAAAGAGACATTTGGTAATATTAGAACGTATAACAAAGAAAGAGAGATTATATTTGGCAGCTACATGATATATTGAAGTCAAGACAGACAGAAGAGAACAGTGCTTAATCTACCTAACGGGCTTGTGTAAATGATTGGAAAAAGAGGGTTAAGAGATATAGCGCAAACAGTGAAACAATTCAGAGAGAAATAAAATCCTTGCCAGGATTCGTCATTGGCGGCCACAATCTCAACAAAATAAGATACGCGGATGGCCCAGTGCTGATAGAAGAAACGGAAAGGACAATAAAAGCCCTTCCACAGAAAGTAGCAGGAGAAAGTAAGAACAAAAGACTGAGCATAAGCTTCAAGAAAACTGAATGCATGGCCATCAGCGAAAACAAAAATCCAAAATGCCAACGACATAAACTAAAATTAATCAAGTAAAGAAATTCAAATATCTGGGAAACGTTCTGACAGAGGATAGAAAGTGCGACACTGAGTTCCGAAGTTGCATTGGCATGGCCAAGGACACATTTTAAATACTAACCAGAGTACTGACAGACAGGAAAATCTCATTGGAAACAAAGGAAAGAGTGCTGGGCTGCTATGTGATATATGTTCTTCTGTATGGCAGCGAATTTTGGGTGATCTATTCAAGGGTGAAGGAAAGGTTTGGGGCAGCAGAAATGTGGTTCTACAGAAGAATGCTGATCAACGACGAGGTGTTAGAGATGATGCAAACGAGAAGAAAACTCATACTTAATTTCAGGAAGAGACAGCTGAAGTTCCTAGGACACGTAATGAGGAAAAAGGGCCCAGAGTATCTTATACTCACAGGATGGATAAAAGAAAAGAAAGACAGGGAAAATTAGCACGATACATGTTTGGTAGGCTGGAGCAAATGAATGGCAGAGCGGGGTTTGGGAGAGATACCAAGAGGAAAAATATTAAGAGCGACACGAGACAAAGGCAAGTGAAAGTCCATGATCGCCTATGCCTTGAAGAGACACGGCACATGACGAAGAAGAAGAAAAAGAAGAAACACAAAGATAAAATTTACCAAGAGCTACGAAGGTCAAAAACGGTGATCGTCAACGTCATGAAGCGACCATGACGCATAGAAGGCCAAAAAGAACAAGAACAACAACAAGCTAATTTAATTACGGAAATTCGATGTCAGATGTTTGCATATCTACACAGATGTATATCAATAAATCAGTAGCCTAATGTGGGCTAGATACAGTGTTATAGATATCTGCTCCGAGTGAGCAGTCGGAGAGCCGATTTCGAAATCGGGTTTGTTACATTCCTTGGGTAAAGTATGAATCTATCTCTTTATCCTCCAACTATGGATTGAATAGCAGGATAGTCTGAGTCCTATAGCATTAGTTAGCAGCCAGTTTAAAGAAATGGCAGGCTGCTGCAGGAAAATCTTTTGCCTTGTCAGTCATAAATCGAAAGAGACATCCAAGCCTGTTTCCTGTATGACACTTAAGTCACTGAATGAGGAACAAGGCATTTTTTCAATATAAACTCCTTCATAAATGTACTTAATGATAATTATTTGTTGTATAGGTGAAAATAATAAAGCATCACAAGAAAGCTTTGAACGGAAAGTCTTCTGAATTTAAGAGACTACTATCTTTGCTTCTTTAATGATTCGAATTTCAACAAAAAACTCGAGTCTTTTTACCAAAACAGACGATTATGTAATACATTAGTGCTTTCTTGGAACGTTTGTAAATGCCTGTCCTAGATGTGTTTATTTCGGATATTTTACGCGTTTTTCTTATCCTCTCAAGTAGTAAATTATTATTATCATTATCATCATAATTTTTTTTCTGCTATGGTCGCACTACCTACCAAGTCTTTGGGAAGACCTAAGGCAGGTAGTGGTGTGCTGTTATGACTACATTTCATGATTTGTTTTTATAACTCCCAAAATATCATCAGCGTTACAAAAAAAGTTCTTCTAAGTGTGTGGGCTGCACTTAGAAAGACAACTGGATTAATTTTTCTTAAGCTGGGATTTCTAGGGATTTTTTCAGTGTGTTTTTCTGTTCCTTTTCTTATCATTCTAATCCGTGCTATGGCTGGTACTATTTTTGTTTTCAATTTACACATTTTTCTGTTTCGATTTCCATGTCTTTATACCTTGGTTGCTATCTTGCAGTCCGTTGGGTAAGTCATCTCAATTAGTTGGCAAGTTTTTATTTTTAGGTTTTTGACAATTACGTCGAGCCTATTTGCTTCAGTTTTCCTGTTTGTAAGTAGAGTGTAATTCTATAGAATTGTGATGGCTTCTATTTCTCTAAACGCTGCTGGGTGATGGTCATATCAGTCTTTGTTAACATATTTTCTAAAGCTTTTGCACATTGTTCAGTGTAAATATTGCCCCGCTCTATCATGATGATTTTATATAATTTGGCGCAAGTATAGAACATCCAGAGATTTTATGATCTATGGTTTCTTGATATTTGTCACAGATCTTGCATTTTGGATGCACATTATTATGTATGATATCTGGCTGAAAGTCCTAAGTGAAAAGACTCTGGTCTGCTAAGAATAAAGACTTTCGTGTCAACTTTTAAATCAGATTCTCGTAAGCAGTGTTAATTTTATCAACATCGGCTTTATTAGCACGTTGTAGATATTAGCCATGGATATCTTAGAGGTTTGTCTTACCAAAATTGCCTCATTTGTAAAAAGCGTTTACCTTGGCTTTCTTTTTCAGAGCTTTTACTGTAACAATAGCCTCTAGACTTTTGTTTTGGTTTTCTTCAGAATCTAGTAAATATAAATCTCGTTTGTATTTTCCTTCTTTCATGACTGAATATTCTTCTTTCTGTTTTCGTGTTGTTTGACTAATTGTATCATCTAGTACTTTGCTGTTTCCATGTATGTTAGTAAGCCAATAGTTGTTGTCTTGTATGGTAATTCTATCTGAATAAGGCTTTTCCACCTTCTTTACGGGGTATGTATAGACGGTCTGCATCAGCATTTGGATGGTGCATGTTATACTTAGCAAAAAACTTTCTTTTTTTAGAATCCATTCATCCGATATCATTTATAGTCCAGTTCAAGATGTTGAAACTATATTAAACCACTGGGAATGCAAATAATTCTGTTCTGAGAATTCAGATCAGTTTTTAATATCGACAGTACTCTTTTTACAATATTTCTTATTTTTATGGTGAATTCTTTAACCCTCATTTACACCGAGGTGCTCATTAGCTTTTTCTGACTCTAAATCATTGTTACCTCAGAGTCTAAGCTAATAGGGGAGGTTTATTTTAGTGCTCTTTGTAAAACTGTGGTTTTATCACATTTACCCAACAAACTCCATTCCAATGTCATTATTGAAACGTTTTTACTATTTTCTAGACACTTTCAAATTCAGTGTTATTCCTAATATATTATATAAGTTACCCATGTAAAATAGATGGCTTGTTTTCTTTTGAAATAACTTTTAACCATATTCCATCCAGTTAATTATGCTTGTTAATGCTCTTAGGGATATGCAAAATAGTAAGGGAGACAAAGAGTCACTTTGAAATATTCCTCTATTGATGTTTATTTTATAGACTTACTTCGCTTGAAATTGATAATGACGGCTGATATCTTGTATATATTTAAAGATTTTAAGAGCTAAGAATGTAACTCAATATCGAATGCTTTACAGTAATCTATCCAGGCAGTATTGGGTATTTTGAGGTGTTGAAGCAGTTTTCAAACATCACTCTAATTGGTCTTTACGGATGTAAAGACCAATTGCAACATTTTTTCAAGAGGTAATACGTCATTTTTTCTAAGAAAGAAAGTCAGAATTGATTTCAAAAGTTTGTAAGTAGTGGGAAGGCATGTAACTGGTCTGTAGCTTTTTTTGGACATTTGTGTCATCATTTTTAGGGAGAAGGAAGGTAAGTATTCTGAAGTTTACTAAGATCAGTAAATATTCTTGACATTTTTGCTAATGTTTTTTGTGCTATATTTAGATAATAAAACCAAAAGTTAGGAATGTTATCAATTCCTGGAGATTTTAAGGTGTGTACGTTTTTCAGTGCACATTCAACATCTTCTGTGATTTCCGTTGATTTTAGTTTTTGTTTATTTTTCATCCGTTCTACCTCTTTTGTAATCCAATCTTCTTTATTCTGTTCTTTAGAAAAGCCCACATTTTCCCAGAAATGTTTAGCCTCTTCCATTGCTTTTTTTTTGGGTGGGTGTACGGTGGGAGGTCACTTCAATTTTTTATTTACCCATTTACCTGTGAAATATTTTCGCATCGTTTAAAAGATCCTGACCTGGCGGTACAATTCTGATTTTATTTCATAGCGTCTAATTTTAGAAGACCTCACTTGTATTTTTGCTTCATTTTTATTTTGCTGATAAGATTTCATTTTTATTCATTTTTTTATTCCCAATTTTGTATTTTTTACTCTTCTGTCTTTTCTCGTCTTTACATTTGTTCCTCTTGTCAGTTTATCGAATTCGGATAATTAACTTATAAGTTGTTTTCTTCTATTACTTTTGTTTACCAAGGTGAATCTTCATGTCTGTGTGACTGCCTTTTTTATGTCTAATATTTTAGCTGCTACTTTGCTTATGCATATATTGGTTTGTTGAGACTTATATGTGGTTCTACTTAATCCATAATTAATCTGAGTGCTGCATTGTTGAGTTTAATTGTTTTGAGGTTATGCTTTGTTGGTTGTAATCATGAGAGTTATTGTTGTTCCTCCATTTCAATGTTTTTTCTGATTTATATGCCTCATGTTTTTTTTCTTTGGCTTCTTGTATATTATTCTTGTTTTCCATAAAATACTTCGGTTCAGTGTGTTTTGGATTCGTTTGATTTCGGGATTGTAAACGACTAAGATTCTGCCTTTCCAACGCTTCTAAACTTTCAACATTATCTTCATATTGATTGATGTATATCTCAGTTTCTTCATTATGATTTGTGTTTTGTGTAATTAGTACTTTTAAGTCCATTTCTGGTTCCCTTTCATGTTCTGTTGGTTCATCTACTCTGGATGCAGCCCTTTTCATTTATTTTATTTCAGCATTTGTCTGTATGTTTTTTCTTATGATGTATATTCCTACATCGTCTAGTTTATTTCGTCATTGTACTTTCTAATTGTTTTCTCGCCAAATGTCATATATTTCCAGGGTAATGTTTATGAGGTTTGTGAAACGATTCATAGTATGCAGTCATAACGAATTTTACTCGTCCCGAGATCATTTTACTTTTTCTTTCGTTAAATGCATGGCTGTGGATCTATTTGGAGAATATACAGGGATATAATTAGGATTATCCCAGTTGTAGGGACTTGAAGATTCATTAATTGTTCAGATGTTTGTGCCTGTGGTAGATTTTTTTAAATTAGGAAGGTTCCATCCTGATGATCGGGCTCCCTGTTTATCCAGTAAGATAGCCATACTAAACTTTTTGGTTTGACTTTTAGTTCTCATATTGTTCTTACGACTGATGAACGGGTCCAGAACTTCACCCAAAGTTTCTCGACACATTAAATGACAATCTTTTAGAGACGGTTCCATTACCGGTAGGAGATATTTCGTGACCTCATAACGCAGCAGCAGGATTATCACCTTGAGTTGCGGGTTGTTGCTTGGAGTTTTTATTCTCCTAGATGGATTGAAGGACTTTGGCTAAATTCATCTGAAAAAGAATCTATTCAACGAAATAAAACATTATTATGTTTAAATAATGCATCATATATTTATATTATTAAAAAAAGAGATAGTTATTTTTATTTTTATGTATTATGTTTTACTGTTGCTGCTGCTGCTGCTGCTACTGCTCCTGCTAATCAGATTAGTTGTTAACTGATTAAAACATTATTTTTGTTGCTACTATCATTAGTCCTTTTAACAAAATAATGGATAAAGAAAGTTAACATTCATTTCATAAAGTTTAAGTATTACTTCTGTGAAGTTGAATATAATAATAATAATAATAATAATAATAATAATAATAATAATAATAATAATAATAAGAAGAAGAAGAAGAAGAAGAATAAAATGAACCTAAATAAAATCATCCGTATTATATTTCCTTTAGCTGTCGATATTTCATAAATTTTTTTTTTTTTTAACAAAATACTCTAGTATTGATGTGTTGTTTCGTTGAGCCGTTGCTAGGCCAAAGTTCTTTTTTTTTAACCAGCGTCTTTCTCCTTGAATTCCAATCGCGTATCTGTCAGATGTTGCTTGGCGGCCCATTTAGGAGAAGGAAAACTCCGAACAACAACCCGCAACTCAAGGTGTTAATCGTGCCGAGGAGTGAATGGCTACTGCGTTATGACGTCACAAACGATCCCCTACAGGCTCCGGGACCCTGTTTGTAAAAGACCGTTACCCAACGTGCCGGGCAACTTTGGGTGGACTTTTGGACCCGTGCGTCACTCGTGGGAAAAACATGAAAAATACAAATAGAAATAAAAAGTCCAGTATGGCTCTTCCAGTGGATAAACAGGGAGCCCGTCCTTCAGGAGGGAACCTACCTGAGGTCGAAAAATCTGCCATAGGAACAAACTCCTACACAAAGAATGAATCTTCAGGTCCCCACAACCAGGATAATCCTAACGTTGGTCGTGAAAATTCACCAGCTAGATCTACAACCGTATATTTAAAGAAAGAAAAAATAAAATGGTCTCGTGAGGAGTACAAAGTCGTTATGACTGCATTTCATAAAGCGTTACTCAAAACCTCAAAAAAACGTGACTCGCCAAACATATGACGTGAAAAAGTTGGTCATTTGGCGTGAAAAAGTTGGTCAAGCAAATAGAAAGTATATTGACGAAAATAAATTAGCCAATGTACGTAGGTACATTATTCGTAATAACCGACTGACAGAGGCTGAAACTAATGAAATTAAAAGAATTGTAACAAGAAGAGACGAATCAACAAATTATGAAAAGAAACCGGAATCAGAAATAAAAAGTAATAACATCAAACAAACCACAGGTCATAATGTAGAAACCGTGAAACACGCAAATCACTGCGAAGATAATGCTGTGAATTTAAAAGTGCTGGAAAGGTGTGATCTGAGTCAGTTAAAAGACAAAAATAAAACGAGTTCAGAACACATCGAAGATAATTATTTGACGGAAAATAAGAACAATATACAGGAAGCCAAGATAGAAATAAAAAACCATCTAAGTCAAATACAAAATATTACAATGGAGGAACGTGAACAGCTCCCAAAATTACTACCAACAAAACATAACCTCCGTACTATTAAACTCTACAATGCAGCACTGAAATCAATACTGGATGAAGACCCTCATACAAATCTTAACGAAATAATATATGCATCAGCAACAGCAGCAACAAAAAAATTAAATATCAAAATAAAAACAAGTCAGTCTCGTAGACGTGAAGTTCCACCTTGGAAAAGAAAAATAGAAAAAGAAATAGAACAACTTAGAAGTGAATTATCAATATTGGATGAACTGAGTAGAGGAATAAATGTAAGAACTAGGAAAAGCAGAAGAGCCGTAAAAAAATATAACATCAAGAATGAAAATGACGTCTTATCAAATAAAGAAAAAATAAAGCAAAAAATCCAACTGAAGGCTCAAAGAATAAGACGCTATGAAAAAAGAGCAAGATTTTACAGAGAAAACAAGATTTTTCAGACTGATACAAAGAGATTTTACAGGGAAATAGGTAAAAAAAGAATTGAAGTGACAGTACCCCCCAGAATGGAAGAAGTCACACAGTTCTGGGAAAAGATATGGGCTTGCCCTAAAGAACTTAGCAAGGAAGTACATTGGATTACGCAAGAGATAGAACGAATGAAAAATAAACCCGAACAGACATGGTCTGGAATTACAGAAGATGATGTTAAATATGCACTAAAAAAAACACACAATTGGAAATTCCCAGGCATAGATAAAATTCCTAACTTTTGGCTATATTATTTAAATGCAGCACATAAAAAAATAGCCAAAGAACTTCAAGAAATGGTTGACGATCCCACTAAAATTCCTGCATGGACGACCAAAGGAATTACATTTCTTCTACCCAAGAATGGTGACACAAAAAACCCGAAAAACTACAGACCAATTACATGTCTTCCGACAACATATAAACTATTAACATCTATTTTAACAAAACAGACATATTTATTCTTAGAAAGAAATGACATGATACCGCTTGAACAAAAAGGGTGCAAACGTGGCTGTTATGGTTGTAAAGACCAATTGCTGATTAACAAAATGATCCTGGAAAACTGC
Organism: Ascarosepion bandense; assembly: GCA_037127315.1. NCBI lineage: Eukaryota > Metazoa > Mollusca > Cephalopoda > Sepiida > Sepiidae > Ascarosepion > Ascarosepion bandense. The sequence goes on along the minus strand of JBBBDQ010001527.1, from coordinate 3,520,544 downwards.
TACAGTACAAAGAAAAATCTTAGTACAGCCTAGATAGACTATCGAAAGGCATTCGATAGTGTGCCACATGACTGGATTTTAAAGACTTTAAATATATACAAGATATCGCCCGTCATCATCAATTTCATCAAACAGTGCATGTCTATATGGAAAACAACCCTTTACCTCAATCATATAAATGGAACCTATAAGTCTGATGAAATAAACATCAAAAGAGGTATATTTCAAGGTGATTCTTTATCTCCCTTACTATTCTGCATATCATTAATAGCACTAACCAGTCAACTTAATAAGACAGAATGTGGTTATAAAATAGGACAAAAGAAAATAAGCCATCTATTTTACATGGATGACTTAAAGTTATATGCTAAGAATGATAATGAACTGGAAGGTCTTCTGCAAACTGTAAAATGCTTCAGCGAAGACATTGGAATGAAATTTAATTTGAATAAATGTGCTAAAGCTACAGTTTTACGTGGATCAATACAAGAAACATCCTCAATTAGCCTAGACACTGCTGTAACAATAAAAGAATTGAAACCAGAAGAAGCTTATAAATACCTAGGTGTAAATGAGAGCGAAAACATTCACCATAAAAAAATGAAAGAAATAGTGCGTAAAGAGTACTATAGAAGGCTACGAATGATATTAAAAACTGAATTAAATACACAGAACAGAGTTATGGCCATTAATAGCCTTGCAATCCCAGTTGTCCAATATAGCTTTAACATCTTAAACTGGACTCTAAACGACATCAGGCGAATGGATGCTAAAACAAGAAAGCTTCTTTCTAAGCATAAGATGCATCATCCAAAGGCTGATGTAGACCGTCTATACATACCCCGTAAAGAAGTTGGAAGAGGTCTTATTCAGCTGGAATTGTCATACAAGACAACAACTATTGGCTTACTAACATACATAGAAACAACAAAGGATTGGATGATACAATTAGTAAGGCAACATGAAGAAAGAAAGAAAAAATATTCAATAATAAAAGAAGGCAGTAAATTCAAACAAGATTTACAGTTAGTAGATTCTGTAGAAAAGCAGAACGGAAGCCAAGAGCCGACTATTGCGGCAAAGAATATGAAAATGAAAGCCAAAGATAAAGCTCTTGAACAGATGAAACAGCGCTGGCAAGACAAACCTCTGCATGGCCAATATCCAGTACGTGCCAATAAATCCAATGTTGACAAAGTTAATAGTCATCGATGGTTACGTGCATCTGGATTAAAGTCCGAAACTGAAGGCTTTATTCTTGCAGCACAAGACCAAAGTCTTTTCACGAGAAACTTTCAGGCAAATATTATGCATAATAATATGGATCCAAAATGCAGGTTTTGTGATAAACACCAATAAACAATAGACCACCTAATCTCAGGCTGTTCTGTGCTTGCCCCAAATGAATATAAAAATCGCCACGATATAGTTGGGCAATATTTACATTGGGCAATATGCAAACATTATGGAAAAGCTGTAGGCAAACACTGGTATGAACATCACCCAGCACCGGTTACAGAAATAGAAGATGTAACCATTCTATGGGATTACACCATCTACACAGACAGAAAAATTGAAGCAAACAGGCCAGACATTATTGTTAAAAACCAGAAGGAGAAAACTTGTCTATTAATTGATATGGCTTGTCCAGCGGATTGTAACATAGCAATCAAGGAATTTGAAAAACTGTCAAAATATAAAGACCTGGAAATTGAAATAGAAAACATGCGGAAATTGAAAACAAGAATCTTGCCAGTCATAGTAGGTGCACTTGGAATGATAAAAAATGGAACAAAACAACGCATTGAAAGAATCCCTGGAAACCCCAGCTTAAGAGATATACAAAAAATTGTCTTATTAAGTACAGCCCACACACTAAGGAGAACCTTGTCTATGTAACGCTAGGGATGATAGGGGAGATATAAAAAACATGAAATGGAGCCATAACAACACGCCACTACCTGCCTTAGGTCTCCCCGCAGACTTGGTTGGTAGTGAGACCAAAGCAGAAATCGAAATATGATGAAAAATGACATAATAATAATAATAATGTTTACTATTTTAAGATTTCAAGGATTTCTAAGACAATATGATTAAATGAAACATTCATGCAAACTGGAAAAATAACTAATATTTTACTTACTGATTAATTTAAAGAAGACTATTATTTAGTAGAATATATTTTAAAAACAACAAAATTATTAATAACATATTTTTTTGCATAAAATTTACGCATCGCTCATTCAGTAATGAATTAGAGCACACTTGTTACTGGCGTATGATACGTCATGCGCTAAAAGTCTGCCTCCTTCTACCGAGCGCCCATAGGTCTGAGGTAGAATTGCCGATTTCGGTCGGGTTTCAATCCTGAGTAAAAAGCAACCGGATGTCTAACTGTACTGATGAGCTGTGATACAGCAAAACAGATCTGTCTGCGGATGGCTATTTACGCTCTTACACCCTGATTGAGCACTCTGGAAGAATGGTAAACTTTGAAAAAACAGTATCTACTCTAGCATCTACGCATCGCTCATTCAGTAATGAATTAGGGCACTCTAACTATTGACGTATGATACATCAGGCGCTAAAAGTCTCCCTCCTTCTACCGAGCGACTATAGCTCAGAGGTAGAATCGTCGACTGACGCCAGTTCGGTCGGGTTTCAATCCTGGGTAAAATGCAACCGGATGTCTAACCGTACTGATGAGCAGTGATACAGCGAAACAGATGTGTCTACGAATGATTATATATACTACGTATCTCTGTTAATTTTCGATACGTAAATTTTAAATTGTATTTGTTTAAGCAAAAGTTTTCTTGAAAATTTAATTCAAAGCTAAATGATTAAAGTTACTCTTTCCAGCCATCAAAATACTCTGATGTATTTCCAACGGAAATTATATTCATTAGAATCTAAAACTTTGAAATGTTTAAAAAAATTTCACTCGACACATCTGTAAACAAAGTTAATTCTCGTTTATAAACATTTAGCAAAAAATAAAATATACTTCTGTGACATGTCATTTTTTAAATATTAGCAAATTTAAAGTTAAATTAAACTAACTTGAAAGAAATATTACTTGTTTATGGCATGAATTTAGAATAAAAGTATTTGTTAATTACAGATCTCTGATCTTTCTGACTTTTAAAGTAGGTGATGACAGCTAGTCGTTAATCAGTTTACACATCTAGAAGTATTGTTGACCAGAATTAACATAACTTAAGTAAAAATTTCGTAAGAGAAACATAAAAAAAGAATTAAAAATTATGTTAAAATATTAATGCTAAATGATTTGTAGTAAGCTTTTCAATTTTCGATTTGTAAATATAATCTTTACTTAATAAATTAATAACTGAAGACACTGAGTGACTAGAAGAAATGTTTGAAATTTCATAAATCATCATAATTACTAATGAAAAAATAAAAACATTTTTTATAAAAATGCATTATTCATCAAAAATATTTTCTTCAGAATATGATATCCTTAATATACATAATTTATAAAATCATTTAAAAGTTTAACTAAATTAAAAATAGCGTAGTTTTAATGTATTTTTTCTCTTTAGAACAGACTTTCGGAAAAGTGGTTCCACAGAAAAAGAAATTACATATATTTACATTCTTCAATGAATCCTGCATTTAACTAATAAAACAAAATTTGGGATCATTATTAGAATCTAGAAATATCATGAAATTAATTAGAGGTGGAAGATAACAAACGTAAAAGATATATTTTTACAAACATTTTTCTAAAACTAATAATTGAACAAATAACTTCATTCACCTGTAAATAACTCCTAAAAGTTTTATTTAAATTAGAGAGTTATTTGAGTTTTGCAAGAATTTCCAAATTAATATGTCTTTTAATACCAAAATATGACTTGCGTAATACAACGTAGTAGTAACCACTAGTAATCGTCAGGTAAATCGCTGACGTAAAAAACATTAACCGAAATTTTGAACGTGTTACAAAGATTTAAAAAAAAATAACAAAATAACAACTACTTGGATATTTTGATGATACAACTTTTTTTTTCATTAAGTTAGAGTCGTTTTAACATCATGCTATGCTGTTTTTTTCGGCGAATTAGTAGAGGTACGTAAATGTAGAGACTTTATTCAGTTGTTCATTCATTTGTTCCTTCCTTCTGTATATTCAGTTATTTATTCACAGAACTTGTGGAAAATACTTACCGTTATTTACAATTAATGTCGTAGTCTTTCTAAGAAACTATATCGTAGTATTTCTAAGAAAAAATATCGTAGTATTTCTAAGAAAAAACTATTTCTAAATAACTACAACTAATATCGTAGTCTTTAAGGGATATCTGTATAATAATAATAATAATAATAATAATAATACAGATAAGAAGACAAGTTGATAAATCAATTAGGATCATTAAAAGAGAAACAGAAATTAGATAATAATAAGAAAAAATCATATTTACATTAAAATCGTAAAAAAAAAAATTCATATTTACGTTTTTAAGAAAAAATGTGATTTTTCAGAAGATTCGAAGAACACGTCATTTTTGTTGTAATTTTAGTTATAATTATTATAATAATTATTATTTTTAGTAGTAGCAGTAGTAGTAGTAAGTCATCCTGTTCCAATGAACAAATTGAATTTTTAATTTTTCTTAATATAAGAATATTTGTCCGCACCTAATTCATGAACCGTATTTAAAATCTGACTGATTATTTCGGATACGGACGAATTTGTTAGATAATCGCTTTTCCATATCTACCTTAAAATTAGTGCCCTAAAAACCTGCTGTGACGATCCAATTACTTTTCCGCTCGATTTTAAGTTAATAATAGATATTGCAAAATATACTGAATCTTTAAGTCATGGCACGAAAGTTAGAGGGGTAAAAAAAGAACTCATCAACCACAAACCACTAAAAGAGTACAAACTGAATGATCCTTTAAGGTAGCCGGCAGTAAGTTGTTACATCGACATGCTGAAAATAAATATGAACTATAGCATTTAACTCAACAACTGAACCGACAAATCGTGTTTATTGTTTCTCTTTTGGTGAATTCTAGATTTCAAATTGAAATTTTGTAATTTCTTTTAGTTGTAACAGATAGACAACGTAAGGATGACATCACTCTTCCCAGATATTCAGGCAAAATAAGCATCCCATTGTTCTGAGAAAATGAGAGAGTGAAAAATGAATGAGTTATTGTGGATAAGTGCCTCGAGGAAGCACATATTTCTCCATCGCCTATGATCTAACTTCTAAGAACCTACCCACGACACTTACAGGACATCCGGAAAACCTCCTTGATCCCTTCCTCATATACTGTCCTGATTAATGCCTCGCGGAAATTAACACCTACTAAAAATGTCAGATCATTCTCTAGTTCGTGTCTATATTAATGCCAAATCAAAGGCATTCTCTGATTTGCAGTTCCATAGAATAATTTGTCGCTACACGAAGGTAGACTGGGACAGTATTAGATCTCAACATTCTTCAAACATGCTGCCTCCAAAACCACTGCCTACGTCTTTGAATGTATCTCTTTTGGAACTCAGGGTTTTGTGGCCACAAAAAAATCCAGCAAAAACCGAAAAACCTGCTTAACTCCTGAATACGCTGCAACCATAGCTCACTGCAGCCATTATATCAATATCTATCACAAGAAGCGGCGTAGTTTGTGACACTTTCTGCATTCAAATCTGCCTGTAATCGCTATAAAAGTACGAAAGTTCTGGAAATTAGGAAGAGTCTGTACAATTTGTCTAGTCCCAGATTGAAAACAAACAAAGTAGATCTGAAGTGTTCTGGAAGAGTTCCAACCAAATACTGAATAGAGGCAAAGCGTTTGTGCCTATAATTTTAAACAGCCCCAAGGCCATCTCATTCCTGTCAGATAAAGCAAATCTCTTCGCCTCAATTTTTACCTCTAACAAAACGTTAAATTATATAGGACATCCCTATCTCGACTTCCACCGTCTCACCGAGCTCAATCTGTATTACAGCTCTAGAAGTCTCAAGATTTATCAAAAGAAAGCCACTGGCCCAGAGAAAATCTGGTTTGTTTTTCAAAATATCAACTGGGAAATTATCCCCGATATTTGCGAAATTATTTAATCGTTCCTTCCTAAGTATTTGGAAGGTGTCAAACACGCTCGGTTTTCAAGAACGCAGGTGAGCGCTCATCCCCTTCTCAGTATAGTCACAGAAGTCTTCTCCATGTTACGAATAATGTTTTTGAGAACGAAAATATTGTTGATCATCTAAATAGGAACAACCTCTTAAGCGATAAGCAGTACGGGTCTCGATCGGCCCGAACGATGCTGATATTCTATTATTAACCACTAGAGGCACTAGATAACGAATACAACTGAAGGATTGTTGCTTTAGATACTTCAAAGGCCTCTGACAAGATGTAGTGCAAACGACTGCTGCACAAAAATTCTAAATATGGAATCACTAAAACTCTTTTTAAATATAAAGTCCTCCCTAAAGGGTAGGTACCTGAAGGTAGTTGATAAAGGCCAATCCAGAGGCCTAGCAATCAAAGGCGTATCTCGGGTGTTGCTTCTCGGACCGATCCTCTTTTTACTTTATATATAAATTATTCGACTATGAATATACTCTGCCAATATTCATGCTGATGATACAACTTTATGTGGATGCATATTCAAAAACTCTTGACTGGCAGCTGATCTCTCCTCCGACCTAAATCTAATATCTCACTGGAGGTAAACTATGTGGTTCCATTCAGTGTTATGAAACCAAAGTAGTTACTTCCATCATCCTACAAGTCTTACGAATTAACCCATGGCTGGAGGAGAAAATGTGGATTCATATCTTTCTCAAGGGCATTTGCGCGTAAATGAATATTACAAACCTGAGTGCAATTGAAACACAATACTATCCATTAAACCACCCGCACACTCAAGCTTACAAACACCTGATAAGCGGCCACTCTTCACGGCACGGACCAAACTTGACGTTGCTAAAATTGGATGAATTGTCTTTTAAAATGTTATGACCGTAAACCCACATATTGTTCGAAATATTTCTGTAATAAGATATATTTGACAGGGTTACAAGCCTGCAATAAATGAAAAAGAAGCAAGTAGCCTTGTTTCTTTATAAGCCCGTGAATTAACAAATTATCAATTTGTGAGAATGCAAGATTTCTTGGTAAGCAAAAAAAAACCCCTTATTTCGTCCCATATTCTTTAGTGAGAATCTTTTAATTGATAGCGAATGATATGTCTGTAAAATGGTATGGTAGTTCCACTCACTAAATATACTCCGTCACTGACAAGTAGTCGGTAAAATTTTCCTAATGAAGAGCCATAGACATAGATAATACAGAGAATATATGTTCAGTTATTTCTTATTACTGCAAGAATATCATTCTCCCGGTGAAAAGATGGCTGATTTGAATTTCATTAAGAAACAAAGGTCGTGGGACTATGTATTAGCCCGAAGACAACTGAGGAGACTAAGGCAGCAACGTGGGCCACTACAGAACACTACCTAAAATTGTCAAGCACCAGTTGAAGCCATATATGATGTCATGACAATGTTATATTGGTGAGAGAAATAAATCTACATTTAAGAAGTAAAAATAACCTAAGATTCTTGTTCATTTCGAATACCTGCTGTTTGTAATTCATTTTCAGACTATACAAAACGACCGAAAACGTTTGAATTGGTGCAGTGGTTAGCATATTGGCCAGGACAGCCTTTAAGAATCAACCAAATGAAGCGGCGTAGATAATGATAATGTTATTAAAAACATTGATTAATAAAAATACACGTCTACCTCTATAAAAATTATAATTAAGCATTTCGTTGAATCGATATGGTTCTAGTTGATTAATCCGCGATTGATTGATTAATTAGTAATTCATCTTTTACATTAGACTGATTCATAATCCGCGGAAATTTACTAATGAAAAATGACATGCAGAAAATTGTTCAATCGGGGAAAAACGAAGCAAAATAATCATTCGTGGGGAGGGAACGTTTTGTCCACTGTCTGAAGCTATTCAAACAAAAGCTTTATAAAGATTTTATATGCATTTCTGTGCCTATGTAAGTGTTTACAATTCAACAAAGATTCAAGTAAACCTGTCTTCTAAAAATAAAAACTGTCAAAGAAATTATTAGAATAAAATATCATTGATTTTTTTGAAAATCAATCAAAGATGCACTTATTAAAATTAAAAAGTGTTTCTCTCAGTGATACATTTACGAGGGTTGACTGAAAAGTTCATAGGCTAACCAAAATGTTCTCATGGAAGGTGAGCAAATGAGCTTTATTTTTCAACATAATCTCCTTGCGGTATTCTAGCGTTGTTTCAGTGCTTGGATCTCATTGGTGAAGAAGCTTTCCTGTTGGTAAAAATGTTATCATCGGTAGATATGACGTCATCATCACTGCGATACTGGTTCTGAGTCAACTGTTTGCTCATCTTGATGAACAGATGATAGTTATATGGATCAAAATCAGCAGAATAAGGATCACTGTCATAGTCACGCAAAACAGCTATTGAATGCAATGACTAGTTATCTAAAACATTGTACGGATGAAACAAGACTCAATTCCTCAGTTAATCTGCGTAGAACCCACCGAGCAGAAACCTTCGCTCTACCAATTTCACATGGCAGAATATTCTCAAATCTTTTACGGGATATGGTAATAGCATAGGCTATTTGATTTATAGTTAATCGCGTCAGTCATCAGCATGTGGGGAAAATGATCAATGTTTGTTCTCAGTAGTGGCAGACCTTGGGTCATCGGGAAATATATCCCTTCTCCTCTTAAATTTAGCCTCAAACTTTTGCACTGTTGATAATAATTGAACTCCATATTCTAATGTTGAAATCGTGTTAGCAAGCTAAGCCCTTTTTTTCTGGTACTTGATAATACCCCGATGTCAAATTTTTGTCCATTTGAACACTTCTTTGAACACTTCTTTGAACAGTCAGATGTCTTTTTCCCTGGATGAAATCAATGCAGTTATTAATAAGAGTTGAAATTAATACATGAAAAATTTCATAGTTCTAGTATCACTTTTACATAGTCATCCCACCTTAGTTGTTAGAAATGCTCATTATGTCTTCAAGAAATAAAGTAATCCTCTGCTACTTTAGACGCTGGATTATTTTCAGCTCTAAACTTTTCAGCATTCTATTTCTAACATCTGATGTACATTTAGATGTCAATATATCCTGTTACTTATTTCAAGTGAAATAATCAGATATGCTAAACACTACACAATCTGAAAGCTTTACTTGAAGAAAAAAGAATAAACCATTTGTTTTTTGCGGCAATTTTCGTTTTCTTTTTCTCAGATCAGTAATTTCGATTTGAAAGTTTCCGAATAAAATACTTTATTGTCTCCTTCTATTACTGAATCGAAATGAGTAACTCTTTTCGATTTAATCTACCAATATATTCAAATACAGGTAATCCTTAGAATTTAAGAAAAAATGGACAGATAAGATTCCTATTTGGTTTTAAAATGCACTATCATTCTATTTTCCGTTGAAAGCAAGAGTGATACAAATGAAATCTCGCACCATTCTCACGTCATCGAATGTAATCTCGTTTGTGAAAAGAACTCATTTTCTTACTGCCATTCAGATTAAGTGTAGGCAGTTACATTTTATTTCATGTCATTAAAGAAAACTTGGAAAAAATGGAAAGAATTTTGCAAAAAGAAATTACTGATATCACCACCATGTTGCGTTTTTGATCGGCTAACACTTTTGGACTTTTTAAAGCTCGACAGCTTCAGAGGCGAATTGCAATATGTTGACTTCAAAAGGAAACAGAGAAGACGAAAAGAAAGAAGTGTTAAATAACTGTCGAATTAATAAATAAAGAGAAATCTAGATAGTGTGTGTGAGAGAGACGGGGGGAGAGAAACAGCTAATATACTAGAGGATAAAACAGATGGATTCAAAAAGATGACAGAAGCGTGAGAGAAGGGAAAGTTTGAGAACTCAAAAGCAAATGGAATGAGTAAAAAAGGAAGCTGAAATGGCGAGGTGTGTGAGATGAGAGGATCAATATTAAAAGAAATATAAAAAAAGGACTTTAGATTTATAAAGTAAATAAAGAGAGAGGGAGACAGAAAAACAGATAAAGAGTATAAAGTGCGTAATTATAAGGTAAAGATAGGTAATTAGAGAGAAGAGAAGAAATGTGAGAGGGAACGAATGTTAGGAAGAAAGAAAGTGAAGAGAGAGCAAATAGGAGAATTCAAAAGTGAGAGAATGAGGTAAGAGAAAGAGCGAACGAAAGCAAAAAGTAGATAAAATATGATAGTGACTAAAGAGAAAGTAAACATGAGAAGGAGAAAGAGTGAGTGAAATGAAAGGACAAAAATAGAGAAATTAAGAGGAAATAGGTGAGTGAGTGAAGACAGAGTAAAGAAGAGAAGGCGAAAGAGTAACAGAAAGGAAAAGACAAAAAGAAAGAGAAAATGGAAAGCAAATAAGAGAATAAGTAAAAAAAGAGAAACCATAAACGGTGAAAGGAAAATTCGGAGAGAAGGAAAACAAACAGATTGTTCTAAAAACAGAAAATAAAACAGTGAATGAAATGAGAGAGAGAGAGAGAGAGGAGAGGATAAACGAGGTAACGTGGGATAAGAGAGTGACTTGCTGATATGAAAAAGAGAATAATTGTAAGTGGAATGAAATATATATATATATATATATATATATATATTAGGTTGTCCCAAAAGTTCGTAAACACTTGCAAAAAATTGAAACTTTACTCGCCAAATAATCTAAGGTTACCAGAAAACACTTGCAAATAATTGAAATTTTACTCGCAAAAACAACAAAATTATTGCTCAAAATAAAGACCATCATTTCCCAAGACTTTCTGCCATCGATCTGCAAGCTTTCGGATCTGGTCAAAGTACCATTCAGCCGGCTTCGAATCAAAGAATTCTTGACACGCTTCCTCGACTTCATCAAACGAGTCGAATCGGCGGACCTTCAGAAAGTGTTGCATCGAACGGAAAATGCCGTAATCTGATGCCGTAATCTATATATATATATATATATATATATATATATATATATATATTACAGAAAAGCGAAAAAACCCACTGTTCAAGCATTTACTTTTATAAAGAGTGCTTGCTACAGAGTAGGGCTTAATATTGTAATTTTGTTATTACAATGGTTTATAATATATATATATATATATATATATATATATATATATATAGATAGATAGATAGATAGATATGTGTAAATGTAGGAGAAATTGAAAGAGAGACGGATTGAAATAAGTAAATAATAAAGATTGACAAGACGAGAAATAAGAAGAAAAATCAGAGAAAATAAATGAAAATAGAAAGAAAAGGTGAGAGAATGACATAGCGTGAGTATAGTAGAGAAATAAAATGCATGTTTAAAAAATCGAATTCACAAGGAACAAGGTAATAAATCCACTGTCCCTACTAAATTGTAAATTGATCACATATCGACGCTTAAATTCCTAAAGTCTAGGTACCAAAGCAAAGACATCGCCCGGACAATTACCCTGAAAGCATTTATGAAAAGGCACAGGTAGGCAATCCTTACAGGAATGGGTACGTGAACGCAGCCGAACTGCCAGAACAGGACCAAAAATATTGCTGCTTCTTCTTTGGATGTAATCAAGGAGCTCAAGATAATTAGGAAGGGCATCGAATCTTATGTGACAACAATATTCTAAGCGTAGATGAATGGTAAACTGATAGATATGTAAGATAAATTCCAGAGAGAAAACTTGTACCGCACGGCACAGTGAACCGACTTTCTTAGTAGCTGACCTACCAATTGATTTAATATAGCCGTCCCACTTGGTGTCATCTGAGAACTTTAGCCCGACAATTAGCAACGAGTCAATTTGCTGTAGGTTAGCATCAATCATACTGACGAAAGACAGGGAAAGGGTCTCTCAAATTATTAATAAAGATAATGTTAATTTTGGAAACAGTAAAAATGACAAGCTATCTTCTGCCACAGCTAACGACTGTTTTCATCTTGTTTTGGATATCAGCGGCTATTTTGACCTTGTCGGACTGACCGGCCTTACTATTGAGGCAGTAATAAATTACTGTGTGGTCAGTGTAGATACAAAGTAAAGAGTTGGTCATTAATTGAGGTCGTTAATGAAAATTAAAAAGAAGCACAGGAGCAAGGATGGGAGAAATCCGCGCTATTACGAAAAGATCTAGACCAGCGGCTGTTCAGGATAAATTTCATTGCATGAATTAATAGGAAAGACTGGAGCAATTCAAAATTGTGTCTGGTATCACCGTGACTTTTAAGCTTTTAGAGATGACCATTATTCCAGAGCCTGTCAAAGGCGTTCGAGATGTTCAGTGCTACAGCCCGGGCTACATCGTTTTTATCTAGAGCATGATAGACTCTTACCAAAGTTATCGTCAGTATATCAGCAATTTAGCCGATTTGTTTCTCTGAGAAAAGGTTCTGCGATAAGAGATGATGAATCAATTCTGCATTGATTAGGGTCTGTAGGAGTATGCCAAAATAAGCTAGAAGGTTAATAAGCCGGTGGTTGGAAGGGTCCAAGGCTCACCAGAGTTCTTAAAACTTAGCTGGCATGAAAGCAAGCGACAATGAAACATTTATCATACAGTTTAGAGAAAACAGGAACTAATTCTAGAGCACACCTTTTATGACTATTGCAGGGATATCATCGGGTCCGAATGCTTTGCTTGAATCTAGGTTAGAGATGATAGCAGAAACATGAAACTGGTTATAATATACACAGCAGAAACTCAGTTGTAAGTGGGAAGTTAGGCAGTTATACTCAGGATGAGTCAATAGTTTGAGTAGAATTTATGGGAAAAAGCTTTCGGTTTTATCAGCATAGGATGTTAATATCTCGAATTGATTAAAAAAGTGGAGGAATAGAGATTTGTCTTAGTTAATAAATTATTACAGAACCGCCCGTAATCACGTTAGCCAAAGTTGTTAGAGGATATGCGGTACTGCATTTTCTCAACAAACAGGGGCTTTGTTCCTTCGAGGAACAAGTGGCGCAATTTTCAACTGGGAGGTTAATGGGGCGTCACAATGAAAACCACGGAGAGAGTTCTGATCAGCATACTGGCAACAGAAAGGTCTTAAAAATAGGAGCTTTCTGTTAAATAGATAATTGGAACGAAAATCAATAGCAACCACAAAATGGTTAGAATTATGAAGAGGGCAGAATTTTGATGCCTGGCAAGGGCAAAGAAAGATGGTAAAAATAAATCAATTAGAGAATTCGAGTTTTCTTGGGAAACGATTAGAAAAGTTCACGGTTTGAGTAATGGATTCAGCAATGGAAAAAATAATATGTGAATACTGACAACATCAGTACCTTAAAATGTTTCAGCCACGTGTCAGAGTAATCATTAAAGTCAGAAAGGATGTTCGCAGATGGATGGAGAGAAAATGCTTTTTCTATGCTGTCCAATATACTGCAGCCCTGTGAAGAGTGGGGCGATAAAGGAAAAACAAATAGCTAACACAGTTTAGTAACTAAAGACGAAAGAAGTAGTTAGGAGCCTTGAGAGACAATTCCCTGTGCATCGGAAGATTATTTCAGATGTAAACCCCAAGGCCATGCATGTGAATTCCAGAATCTTTTGGACAAAGCGAAAGGTAACCAAGAATTCATTGGTATCAATGGAATAATCTTTTTAATGAAGTTTCTCCCACGCTCTGAATACGAACATCTTATATATATATATATATATATATATATATATATATATATATATATTAATTGAATATATATATGCATGTGTGTGTGTTTGTGTGTGTGCATGTATGTGTGTGTGTGCTTCTTCTTTTATATCTGTGTATCTATATTCTATTTTTCTTTTGTCATGATCTGTTAATTACCAAAAGCCTTCACTCGATTCCTTGAAGATTACCAAATAAGCTCACAGGCTCAACTGCATAGTTCAATTAATCCTAATTTCACCGATTGTTCTTCTTCTTTGTCTTCTCCTCGCTCAACGCCAGCATTTCGATAGCCTAACTACTTCGAGGAATCATTTCCTTTTACACCGTTGGTCGCATTCTCGAGAGATTCGTGACGGCAACGTAACTTCCGAAAAAAAAGCAGTCCATGTTCAGAGCGTGGGAGAAACTCCATTAAAAAGATTCGTGTTATTCGCTTATATTCACACACGGAAGATAAAGTGAAAAGGCAAGAGGGACTAAAGACAGTCTTCTAGGGACTAAAAACATCTATCTATCTATCTATCTATCTATCTATCTATCTATCTATCTATCTATCTATCTATCTATTCTCGGTTTATTTATTTATATCAATGTTAATCTTTAAATATCCTATTTCTCTTACTTTTTGCTCCGTGTCTTCTCTATTTCTTAATGTTTTTCTCCATGCTAGAAGATTTATTATCTCCCTTTGTTCTCGCTTTCGATCGTCTGTCTCATCCTTGCACCATTTTTATTGTTTTTACCGCCTGTTTTTTTTCACTCAATCTCACTTAACTTTCCTCTCGTCGATTCAAAGATTTCCAAACGCTAATTTCGCCCGCTTTGCTTTTGTTCTCTTGGATGCGTATATTTTTTATGTAAATGTAGTCTTTCATTTTGCTTAATATATTTCGTTTTATTTTATTCCATTGCTTATAGATATTGGTAGGCTTAAAAAAATAAGAAACAACAAAGACATTTATCATCTTGAAAAATGCATGTAGCGATTGCGAAATTTGGGGCCAAATGCATGAGTTTTATTGATAGATATTAGGTACAACGTCAATATCTGTTTGAACCACGAGGAAGGTTTGATTTATTTTTTTAAAGAATATTAAAATATATCATTTACTGAAAAAAACGCCTGCAAACGTATGGTAAATGAATTACTGAATTACGCAAAAATAAAAAGGTGCGTAAGACACTGATACTCCTTATCACCGGATTTATTTAGCGAGAAATAGAAACCCAACCAGAATTTATTTTTGCTGGACATAATTTTAACACCGTAAGATACGCAGATTACATCGTGTTGATAGCAGATGCACAAAGAAAAGTGCCGTAACTCCGAAGTAAAGTAGTAAAGAAAAGCGTGAAAAAAAAAAATCTAATTGTAATTCGTAAAAGGCAGAATTTATGTCGTTAGCAAAACAGATAGCACAGAATTCAAGCTATTTATTAGTGACCTCAGAATCAAGTAATTACAGAGATTTAACTCTCTGAGGGGTGTTATAACATATTTCTGCATCACGTATAGAAAATCTGATGCAGAAATCTGAATGCGAGCAGGAGTAGTGATATATGCTGCTAAAAGCTAAGGAAAGAAAAAGAAATATTAGAAATAATCCAAAATTGCAATGTAATATCAATTCTGTATGGCATTGAATCCTGGATAATTTTCGTGTGGTTTACAAGTAAACAACAGAAATGTGGTTCTAAAGAATGATTCTAAGAATATTATGGACGTCACATCTGAGCAATGAGTTAGTCTTAAGGAAAATGAAGACGAAATGGACAATGTTTTTTTTTTAATCCTTTCACCCCGAGCAAGGCAGAAATGCCACCGATGAGCGGGGGGGCTACATAACTGTCAAAAGATTAATTAGAAAAGAGTGAGGAGTACAAACTAGTTAGAAAGGAGCAATAGAAAGCTGAGAATGCAGGTGCGATGACAGATATATAGGTGGAGAGAAAGGGAAGGATATACGGGGGTGGGGAGAGAGCTAGAGTCCAGTGGTTAGTAGATGAGTATTGACATTGCATTTAAATTTCTGGAAGTTGTAGCCGACAGGAAAGCAAGAATATGGGAGCGAGTTCCACAGGCGGGAAGTGCGAGAGAAAAAGCTGCAGGAGTAGAATTGTCGTTTGCATTTGACTAACCTTACTGTGAATTGGTGGGACCCAGTTGCCAGTCTGGTTGCACGAGTAAACACCTGTTGAGGATTATATATAGTCAGGAAAATACAGTTTTATATCGTTATAGAAATTAGATTTTTAAGTAATCTTAACTCAATTTTTCTTTATACCAATAAATATTTTCATTTTTATACCAAGTTTGCACATAAAAATATTTTGTCAAATATAGGGG
The DNA here is from genome assembly GCA_037127315.1 of Ascarosepion bandense. Lineage (NCBI taxonomy): Eukaryota > Metazoa > Mollusca > Cephalopoda > Sepiida > Sepiidae > Ascarosepion > Ascarosepion bandense. The sequence continues at coordinate 3,504,452 of JBBBDQ010001527.1, read as the reverse complement.
ATCAACTGAAATAACTATATCGCATATTTATCAGAAAAAGATTAATAATAGCGAAAGATGTTTTCCAGAAATTAAGTAAAGTATTAAGAGAAAATTAAACTGATAATTTTAGTCTGAAAAGGACAGCTGAAAATCTTGGGATGCTTAATGAGGAATGAAAGCTTAGATAATTTAATATTTAAAAGACATCGTAAATGTAAAAAAAAAGAAGTGGATCAACGAGCAACCTACTTATATCGTTAGTGTGAATGGATGGCAAAACAGACAAAGTGACATGATAAACAGTCAAGTTACGTAGAACAGCAAAAGACAGTAAGTTGTGAAGAGCCATAATGGCTCAAGACCTGAAAAAATGAAACATAAAAGAAAGTTAAAGACCAGCCACACGATGTTTTGTTTTATTTAGACAGTCGGATTCACCCGGGTCCTTACCAGTTCGCACGACTGCAACGACACTAAGAACCTGCGACACAAAGCACGAATGCAACAAACGCTACAGCTACAGCTACCAGTTGCTCGCTTCTAGCAGCCACGGCCCGATTGACCCTGTCCCCGGAACCAATCCTTCTTCCGAAGGTATGGATCATTCTCAACTACTTTCCTTACCTATATTGATGCTATCGACTAGAAGCTGTATCTCTTGAAGACCTGCTGCAGATGGTTGATACGGACCGACTTGAGTGCTGTGAAAACCGGACCCGGAGTTTCCAGGGCTGCATAAAAATCACCGGAAAGCGAAGCAAGCCACGGCGCTCTACAGGTACCTTTTCCGTATTTCCAGACAAGCCGATTCCACGAACACGGTTCTTTACGAAGAAGTGAGAACTCTTTCTGGGGCTATCGGCGACGAATCCGGGCTTGCTTGCGTTGCCATGTTCTCATTACTAAGCGGATTTTGACTTCCGTGGGCACTGTCCTGCTGTCAATATTGACCGATACCATCTCGTAGATCTGATGGGCGTCGCATTAGGCACATGAGTTCCACCTTTAGTACATCCTTCTGCTTATCACCTAGCATTCTCATTCGTTGCCCTGCCCCACGCGAGGAAGGAACTCAGAAAGCGAGAGACAGTCCGTATTTGAGAGAGTCACTCTGTTGCACTCGTTCCACGTTTGAAACTAGGTCGATGCAGCGAACGGCCCCGTTACATCTAATAGTTTGCTTTACCGGAGAGAACTAGCGACGAAACGACTCGACTGGTCTTTCGTCCCTGCATCTGGTTCTGACAGTCGACTTGCACGTCAGAGACACTTCGGACTTCCACCAAAGTTTTCTATGGCTTTATCCCGATCAGCCATGGATCGCCATTTTTGGGTCCCTGGCTGCTCACTTTGCCAGAATTGACAATGTCGAACTCAGAGAAAAAAGGTTTAGCGACTGGGGGGCTTGAAAGAGACATGACTGATGGGCAGAAGATTTTCCCGCAGTAGGTTGTCATTACATTCTGAGGTAGACTGGTTGTTAGCCAAGGATATAGAACCGAAGCTGTCCTGTTATTTAACCCATAACTGGAGGGAAGAAACGGATTAATAAATTTCCTAAGTGTATTTGCGCGTAAGTGAATACAAAGAATTCAACTGGAATTCGAACTTGAATCCCCGATTTGTCATTCCGAACAGATATTCACTGCACCACAACGTACATCCAAGATTAACAACTTTTCTAAGGATATTTGCGATTTCAACTGGAATTCGAACTCGATTCTACCGATTTATAATTCCGAACCAATATCGATAACCTAACAATATACGTCCAACAATGTTTCTACAAGGATGGCATCGACACATTTATACGATTGTTATTAAAAAATAGAGACTATATTCTAGACTAATAAATTGTTGGTGTGCAAAATTTTGTCTCCCATTGTTCTACAAGATTGTTGATACCATGTTTGTAGAAGATTTGAGTGAATGTGCATTGTGCAACAATGGATATCGACTCAGAATAATTAAAATGATTTCTTTTTCTGATGATGTCATTTCATTGACAAAAGATATCATGGTAACTAATGTTTCCTAATTTCTTATATATTTATCATATGTTTAGATCTATCTATCTATCAAATTTTTTAAGCTGCCGTCTAGATTTTGTAAATATTAAATTTTGTGGTTTAATTAACTCCTGTTAAGCTCGGATGTTGAAAATATTTAATTCATTAGCATGGCGTTACCTAAAATTAAAAAAAAATTAAATTCGCAAGCTTTATTCTTATAATGAACCAGTAAAGTAGATTGAATAAAATAGTTATTTTTTAATAGACTTTCATGCAGCAGTGGGTTAATTTCGTTATTATTATTATTATTATTATTATTATTATTAGTGAACATATGATCGAACCGTTATGACGAGAAAGCTCCCCAGTTAGTAAATTATTTTCAATAAAGGCACACAACCTTCAATATTTACGCAATTATTCGAAATCTAGATGGTACATCCGAACTTTTGCCCTGTAGTTTATATAGTAATGCGTGTATATATATATATATATATATATATATATATATATATATATATATATATATATATATGCCTACACGTGCATATATCGGCAGGTGGTCGAGTTGTTTGCACATTTGTCTGTTGACCATGAGACCTGAGTTTGATTTTTAGATGGAACTATTCTAAAGTCGTCAATGGTTTTGTGAGGTTTTGAGTGTACCGTCCTTGTTCAAGTCGTTGATTACACCAAATAATTCGTTTTCTTCTAGAAACTGTAACTAAGGTCTGCTCAGGAACGTAGCAATATTAACTACAGGTAAGGTCTGTTAGTGTTTTATAATCACAAATAGTCTAAGCAGGCGTCAACAACAGGTCTTTTGCTCGGAAGAAGAGTAGCTGTTCATTATTATACACGTTTATAGGAGATTATAAAAAGTACAACAACCTTTTAGGTTGAAAATATTCAACATTAGTGTAAGATCTAAATAATCTTGAAATGAGCTCAAATAGTTTAAGCATACAAGCTCTTCGCTAAAAATTCTGAGTAAATTGTCGACACCTTGTACTCTTTACAAGAGTCGGATTAAACCAAAAATAGGCGGCACCTTAAACTCTTGTCAAATTGAACCAAAAATAGTCGGCGCTTTGGTACCTTGTATTCTTTACAATAGTCAGATTAAACAAAAAGTAATCGGCACGTTTTGCTCTTCACAAGAGTTGGATTAAACCAAAAGCAGTCGGAAACTTGTACTTTTCACAATAGTTGGACTAAACAAAATATAGGCAGCGCCTTGTACTCTTGAGAAGAGCCCGATAAAGTCAAAAATAGTCGGTACATTGTACTCTTTACAAGAGTCAGTTTCAACCTAGAACTAATCTGCCTTGGATGAAGATGGTTAGTGTTCACTTTCCAGTATTCAAAATATAAATTTGTGATCTTCTAGGGTCTACTTATTTTACATTCTGTATTCTCTTTTCATTAAGAAATAACGTTGCAAGCCAATTGTCCCTTTATCGCTATTTCGATGAGAAAGAGATGAGTTACACCAGTTTCGACCTTTACAGTTACGACTCGCCATGCTAGATCGACGGAATCGAATCACCTACATTTCCTTCATATTTCATTTTTAAGAAAAAAGTTCTATTCAAGTTGGTTTTTGTCCAGAAATTCCGAAGAAGAGACTCTTGCATGGATGCTTTTCTAATCTAATAAGATCATCAAATCAACTGTAAGTTGCTATATTAACCTCTCTATAATCGTAATCTTTACTTTACTCTTTCCTTAAATCATATCACACACTTAGTTCAATAAACCTGTACTGTGACTGGCTGTCGAACTTTGTATTAGACGAACCTTTGTATAAAAATGATAGAGAAAGCTTAAGAATGTAAGAAGGATCATCACACTTTTATAATTAATCAATGAAGTGTACTTTTTCGGCTTTTTTAAAAGCTTCCAGTTGACGACGAAACATTTCATTGTCGTTTTCGATGGATTTGAATGTAGAAAACCAACTTTTTCTCACTGGTGATGATCATAAACAGAGAAGGTTTGGTACTAGATTTGCTCTTCAATGATAAACTGAGAACAGTACTTTCATGAAACAGTACAGCAGTCAGATGACGAGCGAAGAACTGATTTCTCAAAATCTGGATCCTTTCTTAAGTATCAAATGTACTGAATTATTTTGCTAATATTTATGCAATGTGACGTGTATCTTCCTCAACTTTGGTTTTCGGAGCATCAATATTGATCGAAGTCTGTCGTCCAGATTTAGCGAAATTAAAAACATCATTTCCTGATCGAAACAGACCAAGCCCTCGTTGGCATATCCGGGTTAAAAAAAATCCATTGATGGAATGAATATTTATTGTCACTCACGTTACTTTTAATCCATACAGCAGTGTGTATCTATTGTGGGTTGAGTTAAAGGAGGATCATTTTAATCTATTCAAAATTAAATAATCTCTGATACCAAAAAACTTTAAAGAACAAAACGTCAAAACGAAAGAAAAAAAATGGCTAGTTTACCGTAAATAATCACTTACACAATCAAATTGATTGTTAAAACAGTGTTTATACACAAACACACACACGCACACACACAAACACACACACACACACACGTATATATATATATATATATATATATATATATATATATACAATTTATAACATAAATATGTTATTAACGTTATAAATTTATAACAAATATGTTAGAGCATAAAAATAATTACTTTATAAATATTGTATAATATAAATATAATTACGTTTAAATTCTAAATAAATATTTTTTGCTCTATTTTGTATTAAGCATTTTTTGTAAAGAATAGTGATTTCTTTGGACACGGAATTTTATTTCATCCATACCTACCCTATACTTGTATATATATTCCAAGAGAAAGATTGTAAAAACGACTCGTTTCTTTTGCGACAAAAGGTTAAGACAATCCATCATTAGCTTCACTATCCGTACTCCGGTTCCTAACAACCGCACTTCACCAGCCCAAAGAGTAGATGTCAAAAAGCTCAGTAAATGTTTTTCACATCCTTTGTAAAAGGATGATTGCAGATATCCGTGATAGTGCTAACATTTAATCAACATAACCTGTTTTCAAAAGTGCTCTATACGAGTTATACAAGGAAATGCTTAAATATATCAAAATCAAACATCAAGACTGATTTAAATCTAATGGTCCTAGTATTTTTAATCTTTTGGAAAATACACAAGTGTTCTCGTCAGACAAGAACAACGTTACAAACTGTAATGTATTAAAAAAGCCAGAAATCTATGCCAATTTCAACTACGGAAAGTGAAGTAAGAATGGTGGCGAGAGAAGTCACAGAAATTAGAGGATGTTACTGATAGATGCGACTTAAGAATCCAATGTGTGTATCTGAACCTGCTTCAAATCGCACAACTCTCATCATTAAATACACTCATAACAGCTCTCAAATGTTCTATACATGGATTTAAATTTTGACAAGAATCGTACAAAAACTTATCAGTTACTCCATCTATTGCTAAGATAAAAATGACCGTAAAACAACTGACATAAGTTAAGTCTTTTGATAACGATTGCATACCAGAGGACTATACAAATCTGGCAGTAATCTTCTGCTTCATAAAGTTTGTTATCTCTTTTCTTTAGTCTGGGATTCATGATCAGTTCCTCGGTACTCTATTGTTCATTTCTATAAGCAGAAAATCAATAAATGGGAATGTGACAATCATAGAAGTATCTCTCTTCCGTGTGCTGCTAGGAAAATTCTTGGTAAGATCATCTTGAACAGATTCAACTCTTCTCGAGACGATGTAGTCTTGTCTGAATCTCAGTACGGCTTTCGGTTTGGTAGAACCATTGTAGACCTGGTTTTCAGTTTGAGGCAACTACAGGGGTGAGCACGAGAGCATGGCAATGATTTATTTGTTACTTTCGCTAGTCCCATTTTAGACCTTGGCTAAAATCTCAAGGGATGCTCTTTAAATAGACTTTAGGAAGCTGAGTGTTCCTGAAAATATGATCAGTGTCATCATGTCTTTCCATCAGAGGATGTGAGCCGCAGTTCCAGTGAAGAGTTATCCAACTCATTCATCGTATCTATTAGATCAAAACAAGGTTATTTTCTTGTACCTCTCTTATCTGCTTTGTATTTTTCTTTCATACTGAAACAGCATTTGGGAATATTAAAAAAGGTTTTAAAATTGAATTTAGAACAAGTGCTGGGTTGTTCAACCAAAAACACTTCAAGCAATTGCTAAGGCGATTGTGCAAAGTTTTCGTTACTTGCTCCTTGCAGATCATTGACTTGTGGGCCACATCATTGAGGATATGAAATGTATGGTTAACAAATACTCTCGTGCATCTAAAGCTTTCGTTATGAACATGAACATAATAAAGCGGAACGAACTTTTCTATCAGCCTATCTGTAATCATACCACAGCTGTTGCTACTACTATTTATATCGAGGAAAAAGTCTTGAAAAGCGTTTTCTCTTTCACTTATATTGGATTTATTGTATTGATCGATGTCAAAAATGGACAAAAAATTGAGTCCAGGATTTGAAGGGAACATGTACCACAAGCTTTGAAATTCTCGTGTAATTTTTCTTGGAAAATTTGATATTCATAAGACAAATACAAGGCAAGAGACACAGAGGAAAACAAAACATAATCTACCAAGCGTGCTTGGATAAATGGGTGACGGGACAAAACTTCAGAAGACACTTGGAAAAATAGAAAACGACATGACGACAACGACCACGAACAAGAAGAAAAAGAAGACGAAGCAAAAGAAGATAAATAAAGAAAAAAACATTGTCTTGTGAAGAATCACGAACACTGTAGTAACTATAAATCAATCAGCTGGATGACTTTCTAGTGCGTTGCCCAGTTAACACCCTCAGCAGAAAGCTAAGTGATCGCATGAAAAAGAGTGAAATTCTGAAAAATGCAGCAAGATAGATACTGAACACATTCTAATGGAAATCCAACTAAGGTGAACAAGAAATCTTTATTGTACGAGCGATAGCAGACTTCCAAAACAATTCATCTTTGGCAAGCTTCTAAAAAGTGGGTCAATTGAAAGACCACTTTTGCGTTTCGAAGATACAAAGACAATCTGAAGTGATTCAGCAACACCCTTTCTTCCTAAAAAAACAAACCGTCATAGCGAAAAAATTAGCACCTCTTCTGCTTTTCATCTATACAAAGGGTTGAAAGAAGCCAGATTAGACATCAGGATCAGCTGTGCGCAAATATTAACGCATGTTGGCAGTATACTGCTCTTCTCAATGATAGCCTTACCTGTCACCGTGGCTTTGTCTCACGTAACAAAACAAGTCTTACAATTAGATTTCTTCAAACGCAATGAAGAAATGAATAAACATTTATTTATTCACCAACTACAACGTATCCGTAAACATTTGGTTGAAAAGCATCCGACGCTCTTCATTAGGAAAATATTGTCACCTTTTCATGGCAACGCAAGACCGCATAAAACGCCGGAAGAAAAAATTGCAACTTTGTTATTCTGTTCTAATCCACCCGCCATACTGACCGGGCATTGCATTAACAGATTATTACCTTTTTCGATCGTTGAAAAACGCATTGATAGGGAAAATTTTCTCTCTTGAAAAACAAATTCAAAAGTTAGTAAAAAATATTTTCACATTAAAACCTGCTGGATTTTAATCAAAAAGTATCAAGAAGTTGCTTGGTAAAAGCCACAATTCATTGAAAATAATGATGAAAGCCTGGGCACACAGGAAATATCAATAATTATATCTTTCTATATATCCACAGATTAAGCACGAATTTATCGAAAGAAAAATAATTGGCTTCTTTTTCTTGGGTATCCTAAACGATAAAGTGAACTCAATGAAAATTACAGATGAGACGCACTCGATTGTTTGCATAAAGAGTGAATGTACTAAACTTGACGGCAAAGTAAAGTTATTGCATGAAGTTCATATAAATCTTATAAGACGCATCAACTTTCCATCACAAATATTGTCAACCATATTGAAGATGGATGTTATTTCTTAATGTTCCAAACTATTAAAATATTATTATAAATTCAATATCTTTAAAATATGAATCTTTTTCTATGTGTGCAAACTTTAGGTACACACTGTTAATATTATATTTTTTGGAGAATAAAGTTTATAAACAAAATCAGAAATTATTTATGACTCAACCTACTAAATATCTGTGTATGTATTATTGACTAAATGTACGTTCGCATATACATATATCGGTGAGGATTTATATCTGTGTATATAAGATTCCCCAAAATGTCTCAACCAGAACCACTTTCAAAAGTATTTTTGAAGGGATTTTTGGTAGAGTTGATTTCTTTTCGGTGCCTCTCTTATACATGAGTATGTGTGCGTTTGTGTATGGTTTTTGTGCGCTTGGTTGATTAGTAAAATAATTGGGTTCGTCGATAAAAGTGTGGAAGGAGAATCATGAGGCAGGGAGGTCATCTAGGTTATATTATGAATATCAGAATGCCTGGGCAGTTGAAAGGTTAGACTAAGATGGACGCTTGTTATCGTTAATAACATAATTATGATATCGGTTTTAAAATGTGCGCTTTGTGAGAGTGAGAAATTATGGTCGGTTTTGTTTTTGGGTTGGAAACAATAGAGGAAGTCTTTGGTTAGAACAAATTCTGAAGTTTGTGCCAGGCCCCTTTTCCGCCGAAAAACGAAAGAAATGTGTGGTGATGAGGCGAAGAGACTTATCAAAGCGTGATAATAGTAGGAAACACGAGGTCAAATCGAATAACACTTAATGTTTCTTTTTGATTTGGTATTACAATTGATTAGTCATGAAGCGGACACTCACACCACCAAATATAGTGTAGATGCTTAGCAGTTCTTTTGTGTGTCTATTATGTTATTTCTTATTTTTTGTTAATGGACTTCTGGACTATCGATATGACATAAAAATGTAGGACCTAATTTTTGTGGTTTTATTAGCAAAACATTGCTTTATTCAAACTAATGATTGCGAATGATAATGAAGAGAGGTCAAAGAAAGTATGAAATGTCTTCTGCAATTGTCTATGTTACACAAAGGGACAAAACGAAAATGTTTATTTCATTTTTTTCTAACCACTTTCAGTCATAGTCCCTCATCCTTAAAGCAATGGGTACTCAAAAAACAGGGATTATCATTATTCTTTCTCATGCAAAAAAGCCTTCTATTTACGAACCAGTTTTATGAAACCGACTCCCATAATATACTTCTCTTACTCCTCCTTGTACCGCTATTGATATTACCCTGTCAGATGTCCAGCAAGCTACATTCTACCTGACCAGACATTCACAGCTATGTCCATCATACTATGTACACAGTCAGCATATCTTAATTACCTTCATATTCCTTTAATAAAGAGTAATTTCTACTGTCACTTTGGGGAACAGACTCCCATGTGGATGTTTCCTTAACTACTACAATCTTAACTCATTCAAGTGTAGAGTGATCTGTTATGTATTATGCATATCCTCGTAGACTGCTTCTCTTATTTCCCATTGTATCCGTCTTGCTAATCTATTGATATTTCCCTGGCAGATGTTCAGACACACTACAGTCCTTAGCTCTACCAGTTCAAACTTTTATGGTTAGGATCTAGCATGCTATGTATACAGAGCTGACTAATCCCTATATCTTTTGTATTCCATTTGTAAGGAGGACGTTCTACTCGGACCGCTTCTTCAAAACTGTAACATTGTGGAAAAGACGCCAAAAAATGTGTATCCATGAACACTACAATCTTAACATGTTCAAGTCAAGGGTCAACCGTTATCTTCCCTATATAATTAAAAACAACTGTGTCTCTTACACTGTAACCCTCAGATTCTTATCAAACATACGGTCTCGTACGGGACTAAATTTAGCAATATCTCTTTCTCTTTCAAACTAATACTTTTTTAAAAATATTTGAGCTTAACAAACCAAATATTGCATTCGTAAGTAGGGGAGGTTTTATTTAAAGGAGTAAGAGAACACAGATAAAAATATTCAAATTTCACTAGCTTCAGTATTTGTCTATATTTCTGAATTGAAGTAGTATTTACACTATTTGCATTATTCGGACTATTGTCTTCATCTTTGTTGCCATTTGTACAAAGTTTCGGGCGTTGAACGCTCTGGCCTTCTTCAGAAATTTCGAACTGAATCCTTTATTACAATCACTTTGGTATGTTATTCTCATTCCTTGCGCGAAGCCACTTTTGGTACTCATGTGTTATCTCCCTCTAACCGGACATTCTAAGTTACTTGTTCACCACTGCTGTAGCCTGGTACTGAACTCAACTCTTTGGGTCAATTCACTTGAATTAACCAACGTCTATATTTACTGGGTCATGTGTACTTAAGGACAAGAACAACTAATTTTTGGGACTTATAAGCCTCATGTTCAATAACCGTTTTTTTTACTAGAGCTCATATTGCAATTTTGACACTAATGATTTTCTCTGGCATTCCGTATTACTGGTTTCCATATTGTATTAATTTCTATTGTTGGTTGGCTTAGAAGATTTTTGTAGCCTAGTATATGCACGGATTCCTTAAGTTTACGTAGTTTTCAGTGGCGTTCCCTATCTATTATTTCAACTTCCTCCCATAGGGGGCGATGATCACCTTTCTCCCTCCATATGTGGTCAGCTACGCTTGTGTTATGGCCTTCTGATGTTCTTGTAGCCTTACCTTAAGGGGGAGACCTGTTTTTTTATTATATTTCTTCCCATAGCTACATGAAATGGCGTACACACAGTCCTTAGTTATGTCCTCCTCTGTTGGGGGTCTCACTAGCTTTTCCGTTTCACTAAAGCTTACGTTAAACACAAGTGAGTGTTGACTACTTTATGCACTCCTTCTAGCTTTTTTCTTACCCTGAAAGCAAACAGTACCTCTGATATACAATTTCTTCAGTCTATCCTCGTATTTAAACACTAATGGCCCATTGTTAATCTGAAGTCATGACAGGTTGAGCTAAAGCACGTTAACAAAATACTGCAATAATTATCATAACTATGAATGCTAGTTAAAGAATTAAGTGTGTACAAATGAATAGATTAAAAATTTACAAGGTTTTCCAGTTGGCTGAAGAAAAAACGCAAAATCAATCTATCTATCTATCTATCTATCTATCTATCTATCTATCTATCTATTTCTTTTTCTTGAAAAAATCAAACTGCCTTTCTTTATTCATTTCTCACAATCAAAACAAAAAGTACATTACTTAACGAAGGTGTCATCTAGACTTTAACTTACTAACAGAGTAACAGAATTATTATTGTGATGGTTTTTCATACCATAGCTCTTTTTATATATAAGTTTATTTCTCTGCCATTTTCTGTTCTTAATTTACTATTTTCGACTTATTATGAAAAAAAAATGTCAAATTTATTTTCACCCAAATTTGAAACTGTCAAGAATGAAAATACATACATAATTAACTTTCTGCTCACGTTTCTTTTTCAATTTCTTTCCTTTTTGATCTCCTGTATTTTGAAATATTTTTGTCACTCTCTTTAGATAAAAATATTTAATTCTTGTATTTTGTAAAATTTTCTTTTCACTTTTTTTCTCATCAGCGAATTTATCTAGCCAGGATTTTTTGGGCGTTTTTTTACTTCTAATTTATTCACTGAAAATTTTAATTAAAAATTTAACCCCCCCCTGCGTGTTATAGATTTTTAGATCGTCACAATCTTGCAAATATATATTGTTTTTATTTCATTTCTATCCAGTATTACCTATTTGCTATAGCAGATATGACAGGTTTGCTCGAAAAGAATTCCCCTCCTAAAAAAAATCATTTAGGGTCAAGTCAGGTGAACGCTCTAACCAATCAATTGGATCTCTTCGGCCAATCCATTTCTCAGACTCACAGACAGCTCTTGAATAATGTGGAGGGGTTCGAACCGATACATAAACCTAGTCCACCTACTTTTCGACCATCCTGCATAAGATTTGAAAACTAATCAGAGTTGATCTTATTGAGCTTGCATGAGTAAACACTCCATCGTGTGTTAGTCCTTTGGCAATGATGCATATGTGGACATACGATTGGTTAGTTTTCACCTACTAGTCAGTTTTCGCTCAACACTGTAGTTCGATTCCCGCCTGCATCGCTTACAGATGTATGGTGTGCGTTAAACCATGAAACTGTAGGCGAAATATTACACGGGGATAATATTATTCAATACGGCCGTCTCGAGAAATACATGTCTGTTGGTTCAAAGAAGCAGACTTATTTATTAATCTTTTAGAGCCGTAAACCTGATAGTCAACCTGGTAGCAAGTAAGTGACACTTTGACAACTTCGCTTCTAGTACAATCTTTACTCAAGACAGAGCATATTACTTTTTCGGATAGTGAGAACTACACCACGCCACATCTATCTTCTTGGGAGAAATGCCTTTAAATTATAATTTTACCTCTCACTCTGCTCTTTTCGAATACAGCCTGACTACATAAGCCTGACATCCCTATCTTCCGGTTGAGTGGTACTTGATCCTGAAAGTTCTTATTTATTTATTTACTTATTTTATTTCCTTTTAACACTCACACATCGATTAAAGTGTTAGTTATTATAAACCACTGGTCAGTCTAGGGCCATAACAAATCACTTATAGTCCATTTGATTACATGAGTGTCTGAAGTCATTCGAACCAGGACCTATTGTGCCAGAAAGACACGCGATACGCGATGGATTGATTTTATATATTGAGTAGCACTCTTATCCGCAATGACCGACTAAGTAATAACAAGGAGGCATTATTTTTGACAAACCATCATTAACCAGTATTTACATGAATTAAACTCTGACTATTGTAATAATTATTCTTGTTATCACAATGTTAGTATGTACTGCCTGGCCTCCTTACGAATTCATCAAATCTATGAACCAACGCTTTAATTAATTATATAAATTTCTATGAACAGGAACTTAGTAGACTAAAGCATTGATTCTGGTGCGCTGATCAACAACCACAGGAACAAACAATGTATATTTCGCTCCCCGAGGTACAATACTGATGTTTTAATAGGCATAAGTCCCAAAATCGCCAAAGTGTTCGATGTAAGTTTCGTAACCAGAGCGGTTTCTTTTGACAAGGTGTGCCAAAAAAGTTGTGCTCAACGAACTTTTCATCTATGACATCTCTGTTAGAGTTTCCCTTATCATGAAGACTTTTCTCCATTCTACAGTCTCTTTACCAGTAATGCAACATTGCATATCCATGCGGATTCGATACCAAAAATTCCGATGAGCTCTATTACTGACTTACTCCAGTCGAGACATTTACAGCTAGAACATACCTCGTTACTCTAGTGGAGTTGAATCACCCTCATTTCTTTAGCATTCCAACTAGAAAGAGAAAGTTCCATATTTTCCAAAGAACTGTTATTTTGTGTGCGTGCTTCCCTGAATGCTACAATCTTCACCACTTCAGTCAAAGTTCAATCGTTACCTATAATCTTTATACTCATAGTCATAGTTAACTATATCTTTTGAGTGAACTTCAGTATGAAAAGAAAACTATTTCGATTTCTTCTATATCCTGCAATTGTGAGACGAAATATTTTAATAATTCAATATATTTCAGGACTATTAAAATTGGTCATTGTTAGTGCATTTCCAATGTTCTTTAATTCAATTTTCCAATATTTTCTCTCGTTTTAAAATAAAATATGTTGAGGTCTTCAATTGCTTTGTTTCAGTGAAAGGCATCTTTAAAAAATAACACAGACAAATGCAAAAAATACAGTTGATTTGTCAGAATTAAATAACAAAAGTAAAAGATAATAAAAAATACGAATGAAAAAAGAAAAGACGTAAAAGAAAAACGTAATAAAGAAATTAAAAAAAAACATTTCAAAGACCACAAAAGCGGACGCATGAACAACGAAAATAAAATCAAAATCAACTGTCTTAAGAAATGTCCTCATCCTAAAATCAATTTTCGTTTGGGTCGTATTTTAAATTTAAAGGAGAAATAATATCGAGTAAAACATTTGTCACATATCGATCAGTTGTGGAGTGACTAAAGTTCTCTACCAAATGTTCCACTAGTACGGCTTTAGTTAAACTTTTCTAAAACAGAAATCATATGGAATTGGAATAAAATAACTGACATCACGTAACCTGAATCCATCATAAAAATTCAGAATGCGAAATTAATGAATGCTAAACACTTGAAATACCTCGGATCAGTTATGACATATCAGTACGGATCAGTTATGACATATCAGTACGGATCAGTTATGACATATCAGTACGGATCAGTTATGACATATTTAATATTTCAGATAAAGAACTGGAATATAGAATTGGCTAGAGACGGAGTAGTTTTCTCCAGAACCACAAGAAAAAAGTACAAAACAAAAACCTAAAGGGAAGAACTTCAGCCATTTTGTTAGCCTCATCGGATCGAGACACTCATGTGGATGTTATGCATAGCGCCCAACCCTTTCAAAAATGCCTAAACTCTTAAGCGCATACAACTTTTTTCCGAAATCAATGAATAAATTTTTTTCGAAAGAATTAACCTTGTTTGTTTTTACGAGGACTATACTTCTTCAAACCTCGTGGACTGGTGTTACAGAATGCCAAACCAACAGAAATCACATCACTTAGTCAATGACTAAAATGGATAGTACATATTGTCTAAAGCGAAATCAATGACAAAATCAAGATGCTGACGTTGCACAATATTTCAAACAATATTAGGAGGAAAGTCTCTATCAATACTGAAAAGAATGATAACTCTTAGTTGCTTTTAGAAAAGTCAATCAGTCAGTTAAATGCCATACATAATACACGCTTGGGAGATTACGTCTCTCCATAACTTCTTCGCCTAAATAACTGATGACTCTTACAGTAAAGAGCGATACGCGATAAACGCATGGGTGATCACGACTCTCCATAACTTTCTCACTCAAATAACTGTTGACACTTTCAGTTAAGTGCCATACGTGATACACGTTTGTGCGATCATGCCTGGGTGATCATGTCTCTTTCCATCGATGACTGACTAGGCAGAAAATTTCCCGCAGTATTTTGCCATTTTCTTCTGCAGTAGACTGGTTGTCAAACATGGCTATAGAACCCAATCGGTTTTGCAATTAAGATACGGGGAAAAGAGATGGAATCATACCTTTCCCGAGGGTATTTGTGCTTAAGTGACTGCAAAGAATTCAACTGGAATTAGAATTCGTCTTTCCGATTTCTCATCCTGAGCCAATATCTATTGCGCCACAACGCATACAAAATAGAAAGATTTTGTGAATTTCAAACGACAGTAGCACAGTTTGCTTAGACAATGGAAGCCTTAATAATGAAACCAATATTATTACCATTGACATATAGAACGATGTTGATCTACGACGTGCATTCAGGAGGGCCCGACTCGTTTAGTCGCGTCTCCCACCTACATTTCTCTGTGACTTCTGTTCACGACTCACTAGGAGTAGACTGAGCCTTCATAAGCATCTCCACCACCGTAAACAGAGGGGAGAAAGAGAATTAGCAAAAAGAATTATACCGATACTCGGATGCGAGGCGGTGCCGACTAGAACAATTTCAAGACCAATCGTTTGTCCTTGGTTGGTCGAATATTATCTTTTTCGAAACTTAACATAGTTTTCTTCGTCTCTAGTATCAGCCAATTATATCTGCCTCCCATTGTCCTGTTTTCTTGTCAGAATCCATCTTGTACATTTATAAATCTATCATTCGTCCGTGCATTGGAAATTGTTGCCATGTCTGGTCGAGTTCTCTTGATATTTAATCTCGAGGTTCTCGACAAAATCCAAAAGAAGATTTGCAATGTAATTCAACTTAATTTAGCAGTTTGGCTTCAGTCACATTTTTACGGACGGGATGTGGCTTCCCTCTGTCTTTTCTACAAATATTTTCACGGCTTCTGATGTGATGAGCTTCTTTTGCTGGTGCTGCTAACACATGAATTTATTCGTGTTACTAGATTGAGATCAAGGTCAGACTCGTTTACCGTCAAAATGGTCAAATGTAACTCTCACATCTACTCTCACTTTCTTTTCTCGCACATCCTGTCTGTGGAACCCCCTTCGGTTTACTTGCTTTCCTGATATATATAATTTTCAAAAGTTTAAATGCAAAGTTAGTTGCTGTCCCCTAACTCACATCATCCTCCTTAAATCCCATCCTTTCTTCGGTATACCCTGTACCTTGTTTTTTTCTCTTCAACCCCCTGTGCGCTAGTGACTTTCTTGCTTTGGGTGAAACGATTATTTTAAACAATCCATTTAAAACTGATGCCTCTACGAAAGCACTCTCATCAACAAATATGCTCATATGATATGACTTCTTAAAATTAAATAAGAAAAAAATATTTTTGAAATTCGTAAACAGAGGTGCTTGGTAATCAGGGACGATGGAGCATGAACACTTGATGTTACAATCCTCTATGTGCCGTATCATTTTTTGATCCGGACGATCATGGTTCTTCACAACGTCCTATGCCTTATAACTTTTAGCAAACTGTGCTCTTTTTCCAAGACCTCTGCCCCGCCTCTCTTTCGCCATCCATTCACACATTTCGTCAAGCAGGTGGCCAGCTGACTTTCCATGTCCCTCTTGATGTCGATATGCACTGGGAGTTTCAAATTCTACAAGCCCTCATTCTTCATTATTTGTCCACGTAAATTCATCTGCCTCTTTCTTATTGTTTTCATCTTATTTAACACTTTCTTCTTGCTTAGTTGCTTCATCCACAGAATTCTCAGCATCTTTTCCTAGAGCGATATTTCTCTTTCCTCCATGTTTTTTTTCTTCTGTGAGGAAATTGCCAAGCATTCACTACAATACAAGTGGATGGTTATAACAAAACAGTTTTGCACTATTTTATCTAAATCTATCTAAACTTATTTATAATTTATAAATGGAACTTTGTCTGTGTGTGTGTCTGTGTGTTCGTTACCTATAGATTCCGAAACGGCTGAACCGATTTTCTTGAAAATTTACTCAGTTTAAAGCTTTCATTACACGCGAGTAACTTCGGGCTTTACTGATAGTTTGTTTGTAAAAGAAATGTTTGTGTTTCTTAGTACTTGCCTTAGCTTTTGAAATGCATTTTAAGCTAGACTAATGAGCATTCGAATTTCAGTGTACTCTTTTTCATCTTTTATTAAAAAATAAAGAACTTTGGGTAAATTTCACTATTTAAAAATTACATAGGTACAGCAAATCATCAGTGACTATGGCTACTACAAAATTGGTCATTAGAGTAGATTTATTCTTCTTAGATTAGCTGTGTAATCCATTTCTGTGGAATGTTGTAACTTTAAATCAATGCCACATTTTCAATGATTTAGTATTGATATCTGCTTATTTTATATATTCGCTTCCTGTTCTCCTTTCTTTGCATAATATATAAAACGCAATTTATGAAATGTTTTTCCAACAGAGTTTTAAGCGTGTGTTATCAAAATACAGAGTTGCTCTCAACTTATGTTCGAGCTGCGCTTGAAAGTTGAGGAAGGCTCTTGTCAATGAATTCTTTTTCAGTTTTTTCTACTTTATTGTGTTAAACAATCTATTAGCATCACCTGTAATCGCTCTTTTATACAATGGATCGTTTTTGTTTTGTTTAAGATAAGACTCTACCATGCATAGGTTGCATGGTAACATTTACGTGAAATCGTTTGAAATGCAAACAACATAAAGATTCAGGCATCCAAGTGTTTTAAAATAACCTTATAAAGCTCATGAGATATGAGGAGTATCTCTGCCATGCTCGTGTTGTCTGATCTGTATTATTCATAATCACTTTTTCGGTTTTATCATCATCAATAATTGCATGTCTGTCCGATTATTTTCTAGATCAGAATTTTGACTTCTCAACCTAGAAAACAATTTACGAACAGTGCTCTCAGTTATGTTAACTTTAACCTAAATAGCTTATATAATTTTTGCTGTTTGTATAACTTTTTCTTCTTTTCAGAAAAAAAGTGCATCAATAACAGAAATGCATTTAATCTCTTTCAATTTTCATCAAATTTTACAATCGACATACGGATATAAATTTTCAGATACGTATGTATATAATAAATGTCAGTCATGTATTCAAATACGATCTATTGAAAAACGTTAGAAATTGTGTTCAATATATATATATATATATATATATATATATATATATATATATATATAAATTTTAAATGAGTTAATACGTGACCTAAGTTTATATCATGCGCTGTCTTCAGGCGATTTGCAAATTGCCTGAAGACACCACACGGTAAAAACCTACATCGCGTAATAACTCTTGTGTGTGTGTGTGTGTGTGTGTGTGTGTGTGTGTGTGTTACGGAAAGTCACGAAAATTAACGAAATGATTTTAACATCCGACATATTTAATTAATTTATTTAAACTTTATTTTTAATTGATACTCGTAGTATCTATTTTAGTAGATATTCTGTTTTTAACAAAACAGTATATTTATATATTTATTTCTGCCGTCCTGATTTTACTGTTTGATCAAAAACAGAATATCTACTCAAATACGAGTATCGATTAAAAATAATTCATATATATATATATATATATATATATATATATATATATATATGCAGGCATGTGCTTGGGCGTATGCGCGTAAACGCACACGCCCACATATACTAAAATTAAACAAAAAATTGCACTAATGACAAGTGCATGTAAAAAGAAACATCGTGAAGTATAAGCAATCAGTCGCTGATACACCTAAATGAGTGGACAGTAATTCTCGGAGGAACAGTTTACGAAACCCGGAAGTAGGTATACTGAAAGTAACATCAATCATTTAAGTGACATACACAGTATTAAATCTTTTACTAGTATTAATTCTACCCCCGCCCATATACATCTGAAATCTGCCCCTTTGTCTGAATGAAAAGCTACAGATTATAAGGTTTCCTAAAAATACTATAGAAATGAACGGAGAGTATTATGTAAACACCGCAAATATTATGTAAACACCGCAAATATTTCTCTTTAAAATTTAATTAATTATAATGTTCATTTATAGCTTATGCTATAATATTACTTAAAAATTATTTTCTTAAAATTAATGAACCGCACAATACTTACTTGGTTTTTATAACTCCAATATACCTTAGTATACCATATTTACTTAATTCTAATTTTAACCTAACCAATCCAGTTCCTTTAACGGATAAAGTAGTACAACATTAAATTTAAAAAAACCTAAAATCCAACCTGCTGTTAAAAATGATCTACACATCTGAATAATGTATGTTTCTAGTATGTATCTTACCCAGACCAAATAACGTGACCCAAATTTTTCAATCCATAGTTCAACCTAATTTTGCTTGAGTAATATTGACACACAATCATATTGTTTAGCTTCCACCAATCAACTCTCTTTAATTTTCTGGATAACCATAAATTTAGCTTTTATAAAATAAATCATTTTCAGTATTTTAAAAAAAATATCACCTGAAAACAAAAACAAAACAAAACAATATTGCTCTGAAACATTAACATTGTTCTATAGTGATATAATGATTTAAAAATCATTGCAATAACAAAATTACAATATATATATATATATATATATATATATATATATATAGGCAAATGTCCAAGTTGTTAGAAAGTTTGCTTTCTCACCACGAAACCCGGTTTTCAGTTTCACCATGTTTGTTTTGTCAGGAAGGTGACGTCTTGATGTTATCGATCTGGAGGAAGCAATCCAAGCGTGCGGGACGTTTAAAAGTGTCTGAAGACAACGTATGTGAGTGAAATTGGTTAGACGGCTTCTTTTGAGGAGCCGTCGATGGTTGTGTTAGTTTGAAGTCACAAATCATCGTGTCCGATGGTTTGAGTGTCCTGACCATGTTCGGATTGTTGTTCACGCCGGACGCTCTCGATCAAAAACTGTAACTAATCACAGCATGTTTGCAGTATAAAAAAAATAGATGGGCTCTGTGGGTGTTAAAGAAACGTGAGTTTCTTAAGCAAGCGTCTACAATGGGGATTAGCTAGCCGTCCTTGCATACAGACATCAACGGATACCAGTGGCCAGCCCGACTATATATATATATATATATATATATATATAAGTGAATATTTAACTGCGCTTTAATCCTGATATTGAGCACTTTTACTGATAATGAACATAACTTAAAAAATATATTTTGATTTTATATATATATATATATATTATATATATATATATATATATATATATATATATATATATATGTATATGTGTGTGTGTGTGTGTGTGTGTGTGTGTGTGTGTGTGTGTGTGGGTAATAAATTCGAAAACAAAAACTGCTTGGAGTTAAATCTTAAAGGACCTTATTAATATTAAATATTAACACTGATCTAGGCAGAAGGCTCAATGTAATCAAATTTATTTATTTACAAATTCAATATTAATTTCATATAAAAAAGTTCAATTTCTCTTAAATCGAATGACCATTTCGACGGGTACATTTAACACCCATCTAATTAACAGGAACAAAACCTCATGGGAAACTAAATTTATTTGTTTGCATGTGTAAAATCAAAAGTAAAGTTGGGTAAAAGGAAAAAAATAATACGAGATGATCATTGTTATCGGAACCTGTGGGTCTGTCACTTGACAGAAACGAAGAGATACAATGAGATAAACTAAAAATAAAAATAAGGAAAAAATAAATCAGACGAAATAACAGCTTTACAAAACTACTGTTAAAGGGTCATGAATAATGTTAATATAAAATAAACTGGTTAAACATAAGTTACAAATTAAAACGAAAAACTCGGAGAAAAATAGATTTAAGAAAGAAAGAGAAATTATAATATAATTCAATATAACATAAAATGACTATATGACTAATAAGAAGATATACAACTATTTTAAAGAACTTTCATTTGAGATTGATTATTAGGAAACTAAATTTAAATCTATGATGGCATTAATACCAAAATAAACCAATTAAACATAACTTAATTCGTATATAAATTGTTTTTTTAATTTTAGAAGAAAATTTTGCTTAAGATATTTTATTATCTAAACTTATTTATAAATGGAACTTTGTCTGTGTGTGTATGTCTGTGTGTATGTGTCCATTACCTATAGACTCCGAAACGGCTGAACCGATTTTCTTGAAAATTTACACAGTTGTATTATAAGCGTCTGCGAGTGTTCTTAGCCAGGTTTGTGCCGAGGTACCCCCGATAAATATCGAAAATCGATAATCGAAAAAATCGGGTTATAGAAAGAGTTGTCCGACTGTAATCAAATTTGATACACGCATAGACAAAGGTTGCAGTTCTTACAATTGTGCAAAAAATCAATAATATATATATATAACAGGCAAAATGTTTGTGTGCGTGTCTGTTTATCTGTATTTTTTCAGCCCTTTTATTTTAGTTTTTGCTTGGGCTTTGGCTCTAAGTAGGTATAATTGTAGTTCTTAGTCTCAACCATGATACCAGTTACTCAGAGGACCTATTTAGCCTTCAAAATTCAGTTTACAACGAAAAAAGCTTATTTGATATCGATTCCAGGAAATCAAAATTTGACGTACATCCATTCATTTTTCTTTTAGTCTACGGTTTCGCTTTAACTGGAAATAACTATTGCTTTTTAGTCTTTCGTGCCAACGTCCAAAGAGTCTGAGCTCCAGGACCATGGATTAGTTTTAAAGCTTTCATTACACCAGAGCAACGCCGAGTTCTACTGCTAGTATATAATAAAGCCCTCCAGGAAAGCAATTTAAGGACAAATTGGTATATATAAAACCCGTTGTTAAATCTGAGGAATCTAAATCGAAGAGTAGATTTAGAAAAAGAAAAATTATATGGTTTAATTTTTCCCCATTCTGTAGACTATCTAACATTAAAATTGAAAAATATTTTCTGAAATTGGTAAGTAAATATGTTCATACCAATAACCTCATATACAGAATCTTTAATCATTAAATAATTATTCTTGCACACATAGATAATATCAATTATTAAAGTTTATTGCTTTACTCGCCCGCGGTCAATTAGAAATCTTAAACAAAAAGGAAATCTGATTCGTTTTACAACCCAAAATTATGCTATTGAAGATCCACAAGTTACTTCGAATGACCTACAATAATTTCATTGAACTCTTGGCTTTTATCGTCCTGGTTAGTTTAAACATTCGTTAACGCTTCCAGAATGAAGCCAAAATGTCTTTGTCGCCCAGATTAAAGACGCTAACAGATTTCATTTGGAAAAATATTATCCTATATTTCCTCCCCGATTACGAACAGTTAAAACGAACATTTAAAAGAAAAAAATACGCATACTTCTTTCAACCACACACCGAAAAACAAATTAAACAAGTAACTAATTTTAATAGAAAATTGTTGAGAAAATCAGATTTATTATTTTTTCATCATCTCTGTGATGGAGGTTGTAGTTAAACAGAAGAAAGAAACTACGAATTTAAGTACCTCTACTCAATTAAAAAAAACAAAAACAAACAAACAAAAACAAACAAACAAAAAAGAACAGCATATCATGAAGTTAAAAGGGCTAAAACTTAATAAAAACAAAGTTTTATCATCAAAATATTTATGCTATTACTAAAAAGAAAGATCAAATTTTGTTGTTATTATTTAAAAAAATTAAAATTCTTTCTAACACGTTCGAAATTTTAATTAAAATTTCATTTTCTTTTTTCATCAGCGATTCACGCTATGTTTAGGTAAGGCGACTATTAAGAAAATGGAGTCGGTCGAGTAAAATAATTTTGGGACGAGTAAACTTTCCGTCGCTCTCGACCGCCGGTCGAGTGATTTCTTTTTTAACTCTCAAAGGCTGTATATCACACGCCAAATGTCTGCTATATTCTATGGCTAAAAGCAATCGGATGTCTAACTGTAGTGATGAGCTGTGATACAGCAAAACAGATCTGTCTGCGGATGACTCTTTCTCTCTCTTCCTCTCTCTCTCCCTATATATATATGCAGAGAGAGAGAGATAGATAATTAGAGAGAGAGAGAGAGAGAGAAATAGAGAGAGAGACAAATAGACAGATAGCGGTGTTTGGTTGTGGGTATATATGTATGAATGTAAGAATATCCTTTAGCATGGAACAGAAAAAAAAAAGATATATAATCTATTATCATTTTTAGTACGATTTCCATGTTCCCAAGTTAAATGTGTTAACATATATAGTAGCACCAAAATTAGAGGCGGTAGCTGAATACTTTCATTCATCGCTGCTTGTTATTAAGGGAAAGAGATTAAAAATCCCAAAATAGGCATCTATTCCAAAAATCTTTTTCTATATTCCGTGAGCTCATCTGTAAAAATGCCTTTAAACATATTTAGAACATTCTATTTCAACGTCATAATACGTGCAAACTCATCTTACCTTATAAATTTAAAACTGACAATAATGCAGACACCATATTACAATTTGCGGGCTGCTAATCTATTAGCGACAAGTGATGGTCATATTTCACTCACTGTAAATCGGCTATGAGAAAATGAAGGTAATTCAGTAATTCAAAATTCTTTGAAAATAGAAGAAAAAGGAGAAGTAGTTGTAGGAGGAAGAGAAAAAGAAGGAGGAGAAGAAAACTGTCTTTGAGAATTTAACTCGTTTATTTAAATTAAGCTTCTTTTTAGCAATAAAAACATCTTCTTTAGCCACTTTGTATGTTGTGTCCGCCCTATCAATGATAGTGACAAAAATTTCATTTTTGTCTCTACTGGCCGTTATTTGACTAATGTTTGAAAACTGATCATTTTTTTATCAACAACCACATTTTCCATTGCACATTGGTGTAAAGAAGTCTCACCAATATAACAAACTTGTCAGTTAGTGCATTAAACTTTATATACGATGGTGCGACATAAATACAATTAGTATTTTATCTTGATCTAAAAACAAAGTATCAATTTTCTGACTTATAGAAACAACATGTGGTTCTATAGAATAATGATGAGATACCTTGGATCGAACATGTGAGCAATGACGAGATTTTGTGGAGGATGGATACGATGAGGAAACTTATGCTAAACATCAGAAGGAGACAGCTGAATTCTCTGGAAAAAGGAATGGGAAAGAAGGCTTAGAGAATCTGACACTCACAGGGCGGATAAAGAGAAAGAGGAACAGGGTAAACCAAAGCGTGACATAGCTGATGGGCTTAAGCAACTGGATGGCAGAGCAGATTTTGGGAGCAATAACAAAAAATGTTTTAAAAGCTACAGTGGATAGTGGGATGTGGAGGGCAATGATCGCCTACGTCCTGAAAAGACAATGCACATAAAAGAAAACTAAAAGTGTGTCAGTGAGATCCGAAGGCGCATTAGTTTAGCCAAAGACGCATTTCAAATACTAAGCAGAGTACTGGGAGACAGGAAAATTCCGTTGGAAACAAAGAAAAAAGTATTCGATTGTTATCAATCTGTCCTATATGGCATCAAAAATTGGGAAATCTCTTCAAAGATGAAGGACAGACTCGAAGCAACAAAAATGTGGTACTACAAGAGGATACTGAGAATACCATGGACCGAACAATTGAGCAACGACAAGAGTTTGGAGAGGATGCGAACGAAATGGAAATATACTTAATTTCACAAAAAGACAGTTGATGTTTCTAGAACTTGCTCGTAATGAGAAAGGAGCGCTTGGAGAATCTAATCCTCGCGGAACTGATAGAGGGGAAAGCAATGCGTAAAATACTTGATGAGGTTGAGCAAGTGGATGGCAGAGCAAGATTTGAGAGTGTTACTAAGAGGAAAAGTCTTAAGAGCGGCAAGGGATAAGGGTAAGTGGAGGTCCATGAACAACTACATCCTGAAAGTACACGCAAGAAGAAGAAGAAGAGGAGGAGGAAGAATAGGAAGGAGATATGTAATAATATTTTGAATAAGAACTGATGGAAAACAGTTTTTTCTAATACAATTAGAAATATGGCAAATTTCTTTGTAATTTTATCATGTTGTTCGTATGGTTCGGTATTTTCTTCTATTTAAATTTTAATATACAAAGACATCGATACTTTCGAATTTCGAAAAATATATATAGTTACATTTAGTTTTGTTTAATATATGATGTTGTTGTATACCTGTCACTGGTATTAATACGGAGATAAAACAGAATTTCCAACACTTATTTTCAAAGCATCCAAGCTATCCCCCTAAATTGATGAATTAGTACAATTACCCTTTTTAATTTAGTTTTAGTTTTGAGGAGCTTTTAAAATATCCTTTACACCTTTACGGTTGAGAAAGCTGCCTATATTTCATTGAAAACTGTAGTAGAGATTCGAGTCTATGCAAAAACCAGTGTATTTCGAATGCTGATTTTCAAAGCTGATACGCTCTTTCTACTCGGGAGATTGATCCAACGCAGTTTTACCGCATATTTTCTATCCACATATTTGGCTTTGTGCCTAAATAAGATAAGCTTAAAAAATATTTATATATATATAATTCGACTTTCTACGTGCGAACTCTGACAAAAATATTGAAATTTCAATAATGTAATGGCAGTTATAAAGAAAATCTGTTACAAGAAAAGAAAAAAAGAAAAGAAGCAAGGAACGAAGGAAAGACAGAAAGACGGAAGTTAATCGAACAGAAATAAAATAAGTCTGGACATTTGTCCTTATAGAGATCTTAAGATATAAAAACATGTAGGCAACAAAAATTTAGAAAACAATAGAAATCTTGAATACATAAGAATACGTAAGAATGGAATGAAAATCAAACAAAAATAACGGCCGATTTATAACAGCAACTATAATAATAATAATAAATAATGAAGAGGATATCAATAATTCCAGTTGTGGTTGGAAAACTCTGTTTAATTGGAAAAGATTCTGATAGACTCATTAAAGAGATATCTAGTAGCCCATACCTTAAAACAATACAAAAGGTTGATCTCACAAGAGCATGTCGGACCTTGCGAATGTCTTTTTTAACGTAAAATGCGGTTAAAGTTCAATTTAAATGTTATGATGCCATTTATGACCGCCCGCCTCTGGTTGTGTGCAGGAACGGAATAAGTATACAACAGAAATAAAAATAAACATCAACAACAACAACAATAATAATTGAAATAAATTAAAATAAACTGAAAAACTGGGAAAATAACTAGAAACAGTTGAAAAATTCAAGAGAAAGGTAACAGATGTGTTTCTCATCAATGACATTCTCCAGTCCCCAAACGTTTTGCAGAGGGTTTAAAGAAATTGGAAAATTACTGAAAACATTGAACACTCCAGAAGGTCTGATAGGGAAGGAAACAAAAGTGAAAAGAAACCAAAAAGGAATATGGGGATATCGAATGAAAATAAAGTAGGAAAAACAAAGAAATGAAAGGAAGAAATTTAAAGTGAAAAGCAAAGAAAAATGAAGAAAGGAAGATGGGAAAAGCAATCAGGAAGAATATTTCGATAAAAAACGGAACGAATGTGTGATTAAAAAAGAACTGGGAGGAATAAAGAGAACGAAGCAGGAATAAGGTGAATTATAGTAGAAAATAAGAAGGTTTGGAAATACGATGGGATGTAGAGAAAGTGAAAAGAATGTCATTTGGGAAAATTGAGAAGGAATGATTAGAAAGAATATAGTAAAAACATGACAATAATGTAGTGAGATAAAAGGAATGAAACTCTAAAAATTGAAGAGAAAATTGACAAACAAAACATGGAAAGGAATAACGAAAAAAATGAAGGGAATGTAGGAAACACTTATAAAGGAAAGATGAAAAAGGGTTCAAGGAAAAATAAAAGAAAGGATGGAAATGGAGGGTAAGAGGGAAGAAAATGTGGGGGGGGGGCAGGGAAATAGAATAAAAATAGAGGGAAAGAGAAAAGCAGATGAAAGAAATTAATAAAAGAAAGGATAGTGGGATGGATTGTTTTTTTTGTTTTTTTTACTGCTTATCAACCCTTTGTCGATAGTTTAAAACCAAAACAAATTTCGGGTTGTAGAATATTGCTTACTGTACCCGGTGTTCCGTCTATAAGTAAAGAAAGCGCGGAAAAGACACCACTGAGGGAACGTGAATATGTTGTTTTAAAGAAATGCGAAACGAAAAATAAAGACTTGAATAAAGGCTGAAGCGCCGGTGGCATACAACAATTTGACAGTACTAGTTTTACTCCATATTCATAGAAAATTGATAAGAAGTTTGTGTTTTACATATCTTTTATGTCGGGGAAGGCCGGTGAAGCATGGGAATAAGAATTCAAAATATATTTTTGCTTGAACAACGAATGCGGATAACTTGGTGTAGGCTAATGGTTAACGAGCTAGATTAAATCTGAGACACGTATTGAGAAATGAAGTCATTAAGCAGTTAGCATGATCTGATAGCCATACTCAGTTACCATTACACACAAGCGAATCAGTCATAGGTATTAAGCAATCTCATGTTAGGCTTATACAAAATTTCATGTGTAGAACATTACACTGCGGTAAAGAACTGTTTGTGAATTTCGAAATCACTTCACAACAGTAATGATCTGTTAGTGAGTTTCAAAATCACTAACAGCACTAATGACCTGTTAGATTGCATCTTTTATTCCAGAATATTTGTTCCTTTTGTTTATTGAGGACTAGTCTGATACAGGGTGACTATTGGGATTCAGTCAGTGGGGATCGAAATTTTTTTATAATATTAAGAGTCGGAACTATTCTTCTTTTTCTTGTATTTACATGTCTTCTGAGGACCTGGATGATCATAACTCTCTACGACATTTTGTCATTTGTTGCTCGCAGTAACTCTTCTTGGTTGTCCTTGTCCTGTCATCAGTTTAGTCAGGCCCGTTATTCACAACTTTCTTCTGCTTCATTGTGCCCTGTGAATGTTAAAGTCACCAAGGTTTCTGTTCGCATTGTTTTGCTCTCCTTAAATCTTCCTCTTTACTCGCATACAATTATTAGTATTCATTAGTATAAACACGGCGTTTTGACATCATATTCATCAACTTTTCTTTATTATTGAAGAAAACGTTCAACATTCAAACGTAGGATCAGAAAAAGACAGGTGTTATCTTTCGGATACAATGGAGAAAGAAACTATTGAGGATTTGAAACTCACAGAACATACTGAAATCAAGAAAAACAGATGGAAACAGTAGATTACCTAGATAACAAACTTATGTACATAAATCGCAGAGCAAGTAGTAGGATAAAAAATGCTAAGAGCTAAAAATGATAGAAAAAAGTGGAGAATTGTGAAGAAGACGACAAAAGAGAAGATGCTGCATAACTGTCCAATTTTTTTTTGTTTCTAATAACTCCCTTAATACTTTGTTCAATTTCTGAAAGGTACAGTTCACTGTGAAACGTTAACCACCTGAAAAAAACCTGCAGTGACAGAAATATAAAAATATTCATATAAAGAAAGTAAACAAGAAAAAAAGG
Source organism: Ascarosepion bandense (assembly GCA_037127315.1). Taxonomy (NCBI): domain Eukaryota; kingdom Metazoa; phylum Mollusca; class Cephalopoda; order Sepiida; family Sepiidae; genus Ascarosepion; species Ascarosepion bandense. Next base: position 3,476,094 of record JBBBDQ010001527.1, on the reverse strand, counting down.
AATAAAGAACAGAAAAACAGAGAGTGGGAAGAGAGAAAGAAGAAGAAGAGAGATCGACAAAGGATGAACAGGAGAAAAAAAAGAATAAAGAAGAGAAAAGCAGAGAGTGGGAAGAGAGAAAAAAGGAAAAAGAAAAAGAGAGATCGACAAAGGATGAACAGGAAAAAAAAATAAAGAAGAGAAAAGCAGAGAGTGGGAAGAGAGAAAGAAGAAGAAGAAGAAGAGAGATCAACAAAGGATGAACAGGAGAAAAAAAAGAAGAAAGAAGAAAAAAGCAGAGAGTGGGAAGGGAGATAAAGAAGGAAAGAAGGAAGAAGAGAGATCGAAAAAGGATGAACAGGAAAAAAAAAGAATAAAGAAGAGAAACGCAGAAAGTGGGAAGAGAGAAAGAAGGAGAAGAAGAGAGATCGACAAAGGATGAACAGGAAAAAAAAAGAATAAAGAAGAGAAAAGCAGAGAGTGGGAAGAGAGAAAGAAGGAGAAGAAGAGAGATCGACAAAGGATGAACAGGAAAAAAAATAATAAAGAAGAGAAAAGCAGAGAGTGGGAAGAGAGAAAGAAGGAGAAGAAGAGAGATCGACAAAGGATGAACAGGAGAAAAAAAAGAATAAAGAAGAGAAAAGCAGAGAGTGGGAAGAGATAAAGAAGGAGAAGAAGAGAGATCGACAAAGGATGAACAGAAGAAAGAAAAAGAGTAAAGAAGAGAAAAGCAGAGAGTGGGAAGAGAGAAAGAAGGAGAAGAAGATAGATTGACAAAGGATGAACAGGAGAAAAAAAAGAGTAAAGAAGAGAAAAGCAGAGTGGGAAGAAGAGAGAAAAAAGGAGAAGAAGAGAGATCGACAAAGGATGAACAGGAGAAAGAAAAAGATTAAAGAAGAGAAAAGCATAGAGTGGGAAGAGAGAAAGAAGGAGAAAAAGAGAGATCGACAAAGGAAGAACAGGAGAAAAAAGAATAAAGAAGAGAAAAGCAGAGAGTGGGAAGAGATAAAGAAGGAGAAGAAGAGGGATCGACAGAGGATGAACAGGAGAAAAAAAAGAATAAAGAAGAGAAAAGCAGAGAGTGGGAAGAGAGAAAGAAGGAGAAGAAGATAGATCGACAAAGGATGAACAGGAGAAAGAAAAAGATTAAAGAAGAGAAAAGCAGAGATTGGGAAGAGAGAAAGAAGGAGAAGCAGAGAGATCGACAAAGGATGAACAGGAGAAAGAAAAAGAGTAAAGAAGAGAAAAGCAGAGAGAGGGAAGGGAAGAAAGAAGAAGAAGAAGAGAGATCGACAAAGGATGAACAGGAGAAAGAAAAAGAATAAAGAAGAGAAAAGCAGAGAGTGGGAAGAGATAAAGAAGGAGACGAAGATAGATTGACAAAGGATGAACAGGAGAAAGAAAAAGATTAAAGAAGAGAAAAGCAGAGATTGGGAAGAGAGAAAGAAGGAGAAGCAGAGAGATCGACAAAGGATGAACAGGAGAAAGAAAAAGAGTAAAGAAGAGAAAAGCAGAGAGTGGGAAGAGAGAAAGAAGGAGAAGAAGAGAGATCGACAAAGGATGAACAGGAGAAAGAAAAAGAATAAAGAAGAGAAAAGCAGAGAGTGGGAAGAGATAAAGAAGGAGACGAAGAGGGATCGACAAAGGATGAACAGGAGAAAGAAAAAGAGTAAAGAAGAGAAAAGCAGAGAGTGGGAAGAGAGAAAGAAGGAGAAGAAGAGAGATTGACAAAGGATTAACAGGAGAAAAAAAGAATAAAGAAGAGAAAAGCAGAGAGTGGGAAGAGATAAAGAAGGAGAAGAAGAGAGATCGACAAAGGATGAACAGGAGAAAGAAAAAGAGTAAAGAAGAGAAAAGCAGAGAGTGGGAAGAGAGAAAGAAGAAGAAGAAGATAGATCGACAAAGGATGAACAGGAGAAAAAAAGAATAAAGAAGAGAAAAGCAGAGAGTGGGAAGAGATAAAGAAGGAGAAGAAGAGAGATCGACAAAGGATGAACAGGAGAAATAAAAAGAGTAAAGAAGGGAAAAGCAGAGAGTGGGAAGAGAGAAAGAAGAAGAAGAAGAGAGATCGACAAAGGATGAACAGGAGAAAGAAAAAGAGTAAAGAAGAGAAAAGCAGAGAGTGGGAAGAGAGAAAGAAGGAGAAGAAGAGAGATCGACAAAGGATGAACAGGAGAAAGAAAAAGAGTAAAGAAGAGAAAAGCAGAGAGTGGGGAGAGAGAAAGAAGGAGAAGAAGATAGATCGACAAAGGATGAACAGGAGAAAAAAAAGAATAAAGAAGAGAAAAGCAGAGAGTGGGAAGAGAGAAAGAAGGAGAAGAAGAGAGATCGACAAAGGATGAACAGGAGAAAGAAAAAGAATAAAGAAGAGAAAAGCAGAGAGTGGGAAGAGATAAAGAAGGAGACGAAGATAGATTGACAAAGGATGAACAGGAGAAAGAAAAAGATTAAAGAAGAGAAAAGCAGAGATTGGGAAGAGAGAAAGAAGGAGAAGCAGAGAGATCGACAAAGGATGAACAGGAGAAAGAAAAAGAGTAAAGAAGAGAAAAGCAGAGAGTGGGAAGAGAGAAAGAAGGAGAAGAAGAGAGATCGACAAAGGATGAACAGGAGAAAGAAAAAGAATAAAGAAGAGAAAAGCAGAGAGTGGGAAGAGATAAAGAAGGAGACGAAGAGGGATCGACAAAGGATGAACAGGAGAAAGAAAAAGAGTAAAGAAGAGAAAAGCAGAGAGTGGGAAGAGAGAAAGAAGGAGAAGAAGAGAGATTGACAAAGGATTAACAGGAGAAAAAAAGAATAAAGAAGAGAAAAGCAGAGAGTGGGAAGAGATAAAGAAGGAGAAGAAGAGAGATCGACAAAGGATGAACAGGAGAAAGAAAAAGAGTAAAGAAGAGAAAAGCAGAGAGTGGGAAGAGAGAAAGAAGAAGAAGAAGATAGATCGACAAAGGATGAACAGGAGAAAAAAAGAATAAAGAAGAGAAAAGCAGAGAGTGGGAAGAGATAAAGAAGGAGAAGAAGAGAGATCGACAAAGGATGAACAGGAGAAAGAAAAAGAGTAAAGAAGGGAAAAGCAGAGAGTGGGAAGAGAGAAAGAAGAAGAAGAAGAGAGATCGACAAAGGATGAACAGGAGAAAGAAAAAGAGTAAAGAAGAGAAAAGCAGAGAGTGGGAAGAGAGAAAGAAGGAGAAGAAGAGAGATCGACAAAGGATGAACAGGAGAAAGAAAAAGAGTAAAGAAGAGAAAAGCAGAGAGTGGGGAGAGAGAAAGAAGGAGAAGAAGATAGATCGACAAAGGATGAACAGGAGAAAAAAAAGAATAAAGAAGAGAAAAGCAGAGAGTGGGAAGAGAGAAAGAAGGAGAAGAAGATAGACTGACAAAGGATGAACAGGAGAAAGAAAAAGATTAAAGAAGAGAAAAGCAGAGATTGGGAAGAGAGAAAGAAGGAGAAGCAGAGAGATCGACAAAGGATGAACAGGAGAAAGAAAAAGAGTAAAGAAGAGAAAAGCAGAGAGTGGGAAGAGAGAAAGAAGGAGAAGAAGAGAGATCGACAAAGGATGAACAGGAGAAAGAAAAAGAATAAAGAAGAGAAAAGCAGAGAGTGGGAAGAGATAAAGAAGGAGACGAAGATAGATTGACAAAGGATGAACAGGAGAAAGAAAAAGATTAAAGAAGAGAAAAGCAGAGATTGGGAAGAGAGAAAGAAGGAGAAGCAGAGAGATCGACAAAGGATGAACAGGAGAAAGAAAAAGAATAAAGAAGAGAAAAGCAGAGAGTGGGAAGAGATAAAGAAGGAGACGAAGAGAGATCGACAAAGGATGAACAGGAGAAAGAAAAAAGAGTAAAGAAGGGAAAAGCAGAGAGTGGGAAGAGAGAAAGAAGAAGAAGAAGAGAGATCGACAAAGGATGAACAGGAGAAAGAAAAAGAGTAAAAAAGAGAAAAGCAGAGAGTGGGAAGAGAGAAAGCAGGAGAAGAAGAGAGATCGACAAAGGATGAAAAGGAGAAAGAAAAAGAGTAAAGAAGAGAAAAGCAGAGAGTGGGAAGAGAGAAAGAAGGATAAGAAGATAGATTGACAAAGGATGAACAGGAGAAAGAAAAAGAATAAAGAAGAGAAAAGCTGAGAGTGGGAAGAGAGAAAGAAGGAGAAGCAGAGAGATCGACAAAGGATGAAGACAGGAGAAAGAAAAAGAGTAAAGAAGAGAGAAGCAGAGAGTGGAAAGAGAGAAAGGAAGGAGAAGAAGATAGATTGACAAAGGATGAACAGGAGAAAGAAAAACAATAAAGTAGAGAAAAGCAGAGAGTGGGAAGAGAGAAAGAAGGAGAAGAAGAGAGATCGACAAAGGATGAACAGGAGAAAGAAAAAGAGTAAAGAAGAGAAAAGCAGAGAGTGGGAAGAGAGAAAGAAGGAGAAGAAGAGAGATCGACAAAGGATGAACAGGAGAAAGAAAATGAATAAAGAAGAGAAAAGCAGAGAGTGGGAAGAGATAAAGAAGGAGAAGAAGAGAGATCGACAAAGGATGAACAGGAGAAAGAAAAAGAGTAAAGAAGAGAAAAGCAGAGAGTGGGAAGAGAGAAAGAAGGAGAAGAAGAGAGATTGACAAAGGATGAACAGGAGAAAAATAAGAATAAAGAAGAGAAAAGCAGAGAGTGGGAAGAGATAAAGAAGGAGAAGAAGAGAGATCGACAAAGGATGAACAGGAGAAAGAAAAAGAGTAAAGAAGAGAAAAGCAGAGAGTGGGAAGAGAGAAAGAAGGAGAAGAAGGTAGATCGACAAAGGATGAACAGGAGAAAGAAAAAGATTAAAGAAGAGAAAAGCAGAGATTGGGAAGAGAGAAAGAAGGAGAAGCAGAGAGATCGACAAAGGATGAACAGGAGAAAGAAAAAGAGTAAAGACGAGAAAAGCAGAGAGTGGGAAGAGAGAAAGAAGGAGAAGAAGATAGATTGACAAAGGATGAACAGGAGAAAGAAAAGAATAAAGAAGAGAAAAGCAGAGATTGGGAAGAGATAAAGAAGGAGAAGAAGAGAGATCGACAAAGGATGAACAGGAGAAAGAAAAGAGTAAAGAAGAAAGTAGGAGGAAGAGAGAAAGAAGAAGAAGAAGAGATCGAACAAAGGATGAACAGGAGAAAGAAAAAGAAGAAGATAAAAGCAGAGAGTGGGAAGAGAGAAAGAAGGAGAAGAAGAGAGATCGAGAAGAACAGGAGAAAGAAAAAGAGTAAAGAAGAAAAAGCAGAGAGTGGGGAGAGAGAAAGAAGGAGCAGAAGATAGATCGACAAAGGATGAACAGAGAAAAAAAGAACAAAGAAGACAAAAGCAGAGAGAGGGAAGAGATAAAGAATGAGAAGAAGAGAGATCGACAAAGGATGAACAGGAGGAAGAAAAGAGTAAAGCAGAGAGAAAAGAGAGGGAAGAGAGAAAGAAGGAGAAGAAGATAGATTGACAAAGGATGAACAGGAGAAAGAAAAAAGAATAAATTAGAGAAAAGCAGAGAGTGGGAAGAGAGAAAGAAGGAGAAGAAGAGAGATCGACAAAGGATGAACAGGAGAAAGAAAAGAGTAAAGAAGATAAAAGCAGAGTGGGGAAGAGAGAAGAAGGAGAAGAAGAGAGACTAATAAAGGATGAACAGGAGAAAAAAAAGAATAAAGAAGAGAAAAGCAGAAATTGGGAAGAGAGAAAGAAGGAGAAGCAGAGAGAGATCGACACAAAGGATGAACAGGAGAAAGAAAAGAGTAAAGAAGAGAAAAGAGAGTGTGGGAAGAGAGAAAGAAGGAGAAGAAGATAGATTGACAAAGGATGAACAGGAGAAAGAAAAAGAGTAAAGAAGAGAAAAGCAGAGAGTGGGAAGAGAGAAAGAAGGAGAAGAGAGATCGGCAAAGGATGAACAGGAGAAAGAAAAAAAGAATAAAGAAGAGAAAAGCAGAGAGTGGGAAGAGAGAAAGAAGGAGAAGAAGAGATCGACAAAGGATGAACAGGAGAAAGAAAATGAATAAAGAAGAGAAAAAGCAGAGAGTGGGAAGAGATAAAGAAGGAGAAGAAGAGAGACGGACAAGGACAGAACAGGAGAAAGAAAAAGAGTAAGAAGAGAAAAGTGAGAGAGGGAAGGAGAAAGAAGGAGAAGAAGAGAGATTGACAAAGGATGAACAGAGAAAAATAACAAAGAAGAGAAAAGCAGAGAGAGGAAGAGAGGAAGAAGGAGAAGAAGAGAGATCGACAAAGGATGAACAGGAGAAAGAAAGAGTAAAAAGAAGAGAAAAGCAGAGAGTGGGAAGAGAAAGAAGGAGAAGAAGGTAGATCGACAAAGGATGAACAGGAGAAAGAAAAAGATTAAAGAAGAGAAAAGCAGAGATTGGGAAGAGAGAAAGAAGGAGAAGGAGAGATCGACAAAGGATGAACAGAAAGAAAAAGAGTAAAGACGAGAAAAGCAGAGAGTGGGAAGAGAGAAAGAAGGAGAAGAAGATAGATTGACAAAGGATGAACAGGAGAAAGAAAAGAATAAAGAAGAGAAAAGCAGAGATTGGGAAGAGATAAAGAAGGAGAAGAAGAGAGATCGACAAAGGATGAACAGGAGAAAGAAAAGAGTAAAGAAAGGGAAAAGCAGAGAGTGGGAAGAGAGAAAGAAGAAGAAGAAGAGAGATCGACAAAGGATGAACAGGAGAAAGAAAAAGAGTAAAGAAGATAAAAGCAGAGAGTGGGAAGAGAGAAAGAAGGAGAAGAAGAGAGATCGACAAAGGATGAACAGGAGAAAGAAAAAGAGTAAAGAAGAAAAAAGCAGAGAGTGGGGAGAGAGAAAGAAGGAGCAGAAGATAGATCGACAAAGGATGAACAGGAGAAAAAAAAGAATAAAGAAGACAAAAGCAGAGAGAGGGAAGAGATAAAGAATGAGAAGAAGAGAGATCGACAAAGGATGAACAGGAGTAAGAAAAAGAGTAAAGAAGAAAAGCAGAGAGTGGGAAGAGAGAAAGGAAGGAGAAGAAGATAGATTGACAAAGGATGAACAGGAGAAAGAAAAAGAATAAATTAGAGAATAGCAGAGAGTGGGAAGAGAGAAAGAAGGAGAAGAAGAGAGATCGACAAAGGATGAACAGGAGAAAGAAAAAGAGTAAAGAAGATAAAAGCAGAGAGAAGAGAGAAAGAAGGAGAAGAAGAGAGATCGACAAAGGATGAACAGGAGAAAAAAAAGAATAAAGAAGAGAAAAGCAGAAATTGGGAAGAGAGAAAGAAGGAGAAGCAGAGAGATCGACAAAGGATGAACAGGAGAAAGAAAAAGAGTAAAGAAGAGAAAAGCAGAGCGTGGGAAGAGAGAAAGAAGGAGAAGAAGATAGATTGACAAAGGATGAACAGGAGAAAGAAAAAGAGTAAAGAAGAGAAAAGCAGAGAGTGGGAAGAGAGAAAGAAGGAGAAGAAGAGAGATCGACAAAGGATGAACAGGAGAAAGAAAAAGAATAAAGAAGAGAAAAGCAGAGAGTGGGAAGAGATAAAGAAGGAGACGAAGAGAGATCGACAAAGGATGAACAGGAGAAAGAAAAAGAGTAAAGAAGAGAAAAGCAGAGAGTGGGAAGAGAGAAAGAAGGAGAAGAAGAGAGATTGACAAAGGAAGAACAGGAGAAAAAAGAATAAAGAAGAGAAAAGCAGAGAGTGGGAAGAGAGAAAGAAGGAGAAGAAGAGAGATCGACAACGGATGAACAGGAGAAAGAAAAAGAGTAAAGAAGAGAAAAGCAGAGAGTGGGAAGAGAGAAAGAAGGAGAAGAAGATAGATCGACAAAGGATGAACAGGAGAAAAATAAGAATAAAGAAGAGAAAAGCAGAGAGTGGGAAGAGATAAAGAAGGAGAAGAAGAGAGATCGACAAAGGATGAACAGGCGAAAGAAAAAGAGTAAAGAAGAGAAAAGAGAGAGAGTGAAGAGAGAAAGAAGGAGAAGATAGATCGACAAAGGATGAACAGGAGAAAGAAAAAGAGTAAAGAAGATAAAAGCAGAGAGTGGGAAGAGAGAAAGAAGGAGAAGAAGAGAGATCGACAAAGGATGAACAGGAGAAAGAAAAAGAGTAAAGAAGAAAAAAGCAGAGAGTGCGGAGAGAGAAAGAAGAAGAAGAAGAGAGATCGACAAAGGATGAACAGGAGAAAGAAAAAGAGTAAAGAAGATAAAAGCAGAGAGTGGGAAGAGAGAAAGAAGGAGAAGAAGAGAGATCGACAAAGGATGAACAGGAGAATAAAAAAGAATAAAGAAGAGAAAAGCAGAAAGGGTTGGGAAGAGAAAGAAAGAAGGAGAAGCAGAGAGATCGACAAAGGATGAACAGGAGAAAGAAAAAGAGTAAAGAAGAGAAAAGCAGAGCGTGGGAAGAGAGAAAGAAGGAGAAGAAGATAGATTGACAAAGGATGAACAGGAGAAAGAAAAAGAATAAATTAGAGAAAAGCAGAGAGTGGGAAGAGAGAAAGAAGGAGAAGAAGAGAGATCGACAAAGGATGAACAGGAGAAAGAAAAAGAGTAAAGAAGAGAAAAGCAGAGAGTGGGAAGAGAGAAAGAAGGAGAAGAAGAGAGATCGACAAAGGATGAACAGGAGAAAGAAAAAGAATAAAGAAGAGAAAAGCAGAGAGTGGGAAGAGATAAAGAAGGAGACGAAGAGAGATCGACAAAGGATGAACAGGAGAAAGAAAAAGAGTAAAGAAGAGAAAAGCAGAGAGTGGGAAGGGAAGAGAGAAAGAAGGAGAAGAAGAGAGATTGACAAAGGAAGAACAGGAGAAAAAAAGAATAAAGAAAGAAAAGCAGAGAGTGGGAAGAGAGAAAGAAGGAGAAGAAGAGAGATCGACAAAGGATGAACAGGAGAAAGAAAAAGAGTAAAGAAGAGAAAAGCAGAGTGGGAAGAGAGAAAGAAGGAGAAGAAGATAGATCGACAAAGGATGAACAGGAGAAAAAATAAGAATAAAGAAGAGAAAAGCAGAGAGTGGGAAGAGATAAAGAAGGAGAAGAAGAGAGATCGACAAAGGATGAACAGGCGAAAGAAAAAGAGTAAAGAAGAGAAAAGCAGAGAGTGTGAAGAGAAAGAAGGAGAAGATAGATCGACAAAGGATGAACAGGAGAAAGAAAAAGAGTAAAGAAGAGAAAAGCAGAGAGTGGGAAGAGAGAAAGAAGGAGAAGAAGAGAGATCGACAAAGGATGAACAGGAGAAAGAAAAAGAGTAAAGAAGAGAAAAGCAGAGAGTGGGAAGAGAGAAAGAAGGAAGAAGAAGATAGATCGACAAAGGATGAAGAGGAGAAAAAAAAAGAATAAAGAAGAGAAAAGCAGAGAGTGGGAAGAGATAAAGAAGGAGAAGAAGAGAGATCGACAAAGGATGAACAGGAGAAAGAAAAAGAATAAAGTAGAGAAAAGCAGAGAGTGGGAAGAAAGAAAGAAGAAGAAGAAGAAGAAGAGAGATCGACAAAGGATGAACAGGAGAAAGAAAAAGAGTAAAGAAGAGAAAAGCAGAGAGTGGGAAGAGAGAAAGGAGAAGAAGAGAGATCGACAAAGGATGAACAGGAGAAAGAAAAAGAGTAAAGAAGGGAAAAGCAGAGAGTGGGAAGAGAAAGAAAGAAGAAGAAGAAGAGAGATCGACAAAGGATGAACAGGAGAAAGAAAAAGAGTAAAGAAGAGAAAAGCAGAGAGTGGGAAGAGAGAAAGAAGGAGAAGAAGAGAGATCGACAAAGGATGAACAGGAGAAAGAAAGAATAAAGAATAGAAAAGCAGAGAGTGGGAAGAGAGAAAGAAGGAGAAGAAGAGAGATCGACAAAGGATGAACAGGAGAAAGAAAAAGAATAAAGAAGAGAAAAGCAGAGAGTGGGAAGAGAGAAAGAAGGAGAAGAAGAGAGATCGACAAAGGATGAACAGGAGAAAGAAAAAGAGTAAAGAAGGGAAAAGCAGAGAGTGGGAAGAGAGAAAGAAGAAGAAGAGAGAGATCGACAAAGGATGAACAGGAGAAAGAAAAAGAGTAAAGAAGATAAAAGCAGAGAGTGGGAAGAGAGAAAGAAGGAGAAGAAGAGAGATCGACAAAGGATGAACAGGAGAAAAAAAAGAAAAAAAATAAAGAAAGAAGAGAAAAGCAGAAATTGGGAAGAGAGAAAGAAGGAGAAGCAGAGAGATCGACAAAGGATGAACAGGAGAAAGAAAAAGAGTAAAGAAGAGAAAAGCAGAGCGTGGGAAGAGAGAAAGAAGGAGAAGAAGATAGATTGACAAAGGATGAACAGGAGAAAGAAAAAGAGTAAAGAAGAGAAAAGCAGAGAGTGGGAAGAGAGAAAGAAGGAGAAGAAGAGAGATCGACAAAGGATGAACAGGAGAAAGAAAAAGAATAAAGAAGAGAAAAGCAGAGAGTGGGAAGAGATAAAGAAGGAGACGAAGAGAGATCGACAAAGGATGAACAGGAGAAAGAAAAAGAGTAAAGAAGAGAAAAGCAGAGCGTGGGAAGAGAGAAAGAAGGAGAAGAAGAGAGATTGACAAAGGAAGAACAGGAGAAAAAAAGAATAAAGAAGAGAAAAGCAGAGAGTGGGAAGAGAGAAAGAAGGAGAAGAAGAGAGATCGACAAAGGATGAACAGGAGAAAGAAAAAGAGTAAAGAAGAGCAAAAGAGAGTGGGAAGAGAGAAAGAAGGAGAAGAAGATAGATCGACAAAGGATGAACAGGAGAAAAATAAGAATAAAGAAGAGAAAAGCAGAGAGTGGGAAGAGATAAAGAAGGAGAAGAAGAGAGACGACAAAGGATGAACAGGCGAAAGAAAAAGAGTAAAGAAGAGAAAAGCAGAGAGTGTGAAGAGAGAAAGAAGGAGAAGATAGATCGACAAAGGATGAACAGGAGAAAGAAAAAGAGTAAAGAAGATAAAAGCAGAGAGTGGGAAGAGAGAAAGAAGGAGAAGAAGAGAGATCGACAAAGGATGAACAGGAGAAAGAAAAAGAGTAAAGAAGAAAAAAGCAGAGAGTGGGGAGAGAGAAAGAAGAAGAAGAAGAGAGATCGACAAAGGATGAACAGGAGAAAGAAAAAGAGTAAAGAAGATAAAAGCAGAGAGTGGGAAGAGAGAAAGAAGGAGAAGAAGATAGATCGACAAAGGATGAACAGGAGAAAAAAAAGAATAAAGAATACAAAAGCAGAGAGAGGGAAGAGATAAAGAATGAGAAGAAGAGAGATCGACAAAGGATGAACAGGAGTAAGAAAAAGAGTAAAGAAGAGAAAAGCAGAGAGTGGGAAGAGAGAAAGAAGGAGAAGAAGATAGATTGACAAAGGATGAACAGGAGAAAGAAAAAGAATAAATTAGAGAAAAGCAGAGAGAAGGGAAGAGAGAAAGGAGAAGAAGAGAGATCGACAAAGGATGAACAGGAGAAAGAAAAAGAGTAAAGAAGATAAAAGCAGAGAGTGGGAAGAGAGAAAGAAGGAGAAGAAGAGAGATCGACAAAGGATGAACAGGAGAATAAAAAAGAATAAAGAAGAGAAAAGCAGAAATTGGGAAGAGAGAAAGAAGGAGAAGCAGAGAGATCGACAAAGGATGAACAGGAGAAAGAAAAAGAGTAAAGAAGAGAAAAGCAGAGCGTGGGAAGAGAGAAAGAAGGAGAAGAAGATAGATTGACAAAGGATGAACAGGAGAAAGAAAAAGAATAAATTAGAGAAAAGCAGAGAGTGGGAAGAGAGAAAGAAGGAGAAGAAGAGAGATCGACAAAGGATGAACAGGAGAAAGAAAAAGAGTAAAGAAGAGAAAGAGCAGAGAGTGGGAAGAGAGAAAGAAGGAGAAGAAGAGAGATCGACAAAGGATGAACAGGAGAAAGAAAAAGAATAAAGAAGAGAAAAGCAGAGAGTGGGAAGAGATAAAGAAGGAGACGAAGAGAGATCGACAAAGGATGAACAGGAGAAAGAAAAAGAGTAAAGAAGAGAAAAGCAGAGAGTGGGAAGAGAGAAAGAAGGAGAAGAAGAGAGATTGACAAAGGAAGAACAGGAGAAAAAAAGAATAAAGAAGAGAAAAGCAGAGAGTGGGAAGAGAGAAAGAAGGAGAAGAATAGAGATCGACAAAGGATGAACAGGAGAAAGAAAAAGAGTAAAGAAGAGAAAAGCAGAGAGTGGGAAGAGAGAAAGAAGGAGAAGAAGATAGATCGACAAAGGATGAAGAGGAGAAAAAAAAGAATAAAGAAGAGAAAAGCAGAGAGTGGGAAGAGATAAAGAAGGAGAAGAAGAGAGATCGACAAAGGATGAACAGGAGAAAGAAAAAGAATAAAGTAGAGAAAAGCAGAGAGTGGGAAGAAAGAAAGAAGAAGAAGAAGAAGAAGAGAGATCGACAAAAGGATGAACAGGAGAAAGAAAAAAGAATAAAAAAAGAGAAAAGCAGAGAGTGGGAAGAGAGAAAGAAGGAGAAGAAAGAGAGATCGACAAAGGATGAACAGGAGAGAAAAAGAGTAAAGAAGGAGAAAAGCAGAGAGTGGGAAGAGAGAAAGAAGAAGAAGAAGAGAGATCGACAAAGGATGAACAGGAGAAAGAAAAAGAGTAAAGAAGATAAAAGCAGAGAGTGGAAGAGAGAAAGAAGGAGAAGAAGAGATCGACAAAGGATGAACAGGAGAAAAAAAAAGAATAAAGAAGAGAAAAGCGAAATTGGGAAGAGAGAAAGAAGGAGAAGCAGAGAGATCGACAAAAGGATGAACAGGAGAAAGAAAAGAGTAAAGAGAAAGAGAAAAGCAGAGCGTGGGAGGAAGAGAGAAAGAAGGAGAAAGAAGATAGATTGACAAAGGATGAACAGGAGAAAGAAAAGAGTAAAGAGAAAAAGAAGCAGAGGTGGGAAGAGAGAAAGAAGGAGAAGAAGAGAGATCATTAAAAGGATGAACAGGAGAAAGAAAAAGAATAAAGAGAAAGAGAAAAGCAGAGAGTGGAAGAGATAAAGAAGGAGACGAAGAGAGATCGACAAAGGATGAACAGGAGAAAGAAAAAGAGTAAAGAAGAGAAAAGCAGAGAGTGGGAAGAGAGAAAGAAGGAGAAGAAGAGAGATTGACAAAGGAAGAACAGGAGAAAAAAAGAATAAAGAAGAGAAAAGCAGAGAGAGTGGGAAGAGAGAAAGAAGGAGAAGAAGAGAGATCGACAAAAGGATGAACAGGAGAAAGAAAAAAGAGTAAAGAAGAGAAAAGCAGAGAGTGGGAAGAGAGAAAGAGGAGAAGAAGATAGATCGACAAAGGATGAACAAGGAGAAAAATAAGAATAAAGAAGAAAAAGCAGAGAGTGGGAAGAGATAAAGAAGGAGAAGAGAAAGAGAGATCGACAAAGGATGAACAGGCGAAAGAAAAAGAGTAAAGAAGAAAAGCAGAGAGTGTGAAGAGAGAGAAAGAAGGAGAAGATAGATCGACAAAGGATGAACAGGAGAAAGAAAAAGAGTAAAGAAGATAAAAGCAGAGAGTGGGAAGAGAGAAAGAAGAAGGAGAAGAAGAGAGATCGACAAAGGATGAACAGGAGAAAGAAAAAAGAGTAAAGAAGAAAAAAGCAGAGAGTGGGGAGAGAGAAAGAAGAAGAAGAAGAGAGATCGACAAAGGAAGGATGAACAGGAGAAAGAAAAAGAGTAAAGAAGATAAAAGCAGAGAGTGGGAAGAGAGAGAAAGAAGGAGAAGAAGATAGATCGACAAAGGATGAACAGGAGAAAAAAAGAATAAAGAAGACAAAAGCAGAGAGAGGGAAGAGATAAAAAATGAGAAGAAGAGAGATCGACAAAGGATGAACAGAAGGGAGTAAGAAAAAGAGTAAAGAAGAGAAAAGCAGAGAGAGTGGGAAGAGAGAAAGAAGGAGGAGAAAGAGAAGATAGATTGACAAAGGATGAACAGGAGAAAGAAAAAGAATAAATTAGAAAAGCAGAGAGTGGGGAAGAGAGAAAGAAGGAGAAGAAGAGAGATCGACAAAAGGGATGAACAGGAGAAAGAAAAAGAGTAAAGAAGATAAAAGCAGAGAGTGGGAAGAGAGAAAGAAGGAGAAAGAGAGATCGACAAAGGATGAACAGGAGAATAAAAAAAAGAATAAAGAAGAAAAAGCAGAAATTGGGAAGAGAAAGAAGGAGAAGCAGAGAGATCGACAAAGGATGAACAGGAGAAAGAAAAAGAGTAGAAAGAGAAAAGCAGAGCGTGAGGAAGAGAGAAAGAAGAAGGAGAAGAAGATAGATTGACAAAGGATGAACAGGAGAAAGAAAAAAGAATAAATTAGAGAAAAGCAGAGAGTGGGAAGAGAGAAAGAAGGAGAAGAAAGAGAGATCGACAAAGGATGAACAGGAGAAAGAAAAAGAGTAAAGAAGAGAAAAAGCAGAGAGTGGGAAGAGAGAAAGAGAAGGAGAAAGAGAGAGATCGACAAAGGATGAACAGAGAAAGAAAAAGAATAAAGAAGAGAAAAGCAGAGAGTGGGAAGAGATAAAGAAGGAGACAGAAAGAGAGATCGACAAAGGATGAACAGGAGAAAGAAAAAGAGTAAAAAAAGAGAAAAGCAGAGAGTGGGAAGAGAGAAAGAGAAGGAGAAGAAGAGAGATTGACAAAGGAAGAACAGGAGAAAAAAAAGAATAAAGAAAGAAAGAGAGAGAGAGAGAGAGAGAGAGAGAGAGAGAGAGAGAGAGAGAGAGAGAGAGAGAGAGAGAGAGAGAGAGAGAGAGAGAGAAAAGCAGAGAGTGGGAAGAGAGAAAGAAGGAGAAGAATAGAGATCGACAAAGGATGAACAGGAGAAAGAAAAAGAGTAAAGAAGAAAAGCAGAGAGTGGGAAGAGAGAAAGAAGGAGAAAGAATAGAGATCGACAAAAGGATGAACAGGAGAAAGAAAAAGAGTAAGAAAGAGAAAAGCAGAGAGTGGGAAGAGATAAAGAAGGAGACGAAGAGAGATCGACAAAGGATGAACAGGAGAAAGAAAAAGAGTAAAGAAAGAGAAAAGCAGAGAGTGGGAAGAGAGAAAGAAGGAGAAGAAGAGAGAGATCGACAAAGGATGAACAGGAGAAAAAAAGAATAAAGAAGAAAAGCAGAGAGTGTGAAGAGATAAAGAAGGAGAAGAAGAGAGATCGACAAAGGATGAACAGGAGAAAGAAAAAGAATAAAAGAAGAGAAAAGCAGAGAGTGGGAAGAGAGAAAGAAGGAGAAGAAGATAGATCGACAAAGGATGAACAGGAGAAAGAAAAAGAGTAAAGAAGAGAAAAGCAGAGAGTGGGAAGAGATAAAGAAGGAGAAGAAAGAGAGATCGACAAAGGATGAACTGGAGAAAGAAAAAGTATAAAGAAGAGAAAAGCAGAGAGTGGGAAGAGAGAAAGAAGGTGAAGAAGATAGATCGACAATGGATGAACAGGAGAAAGAAAAAGAATAAAGAAGAGAAAAGCAGAGAGTGGGAAGAGAGAAAGAAGGAGAAGAAGAGAGATCGCCAAAGGATGAACAGGAGAAAGAAAAAGAGTAAAGAAGTGAAAAGTAGAGAGTGGGAAGAGATAAAGAAGGAGAAGAAGAGTGATCGACAAAGGATGAACAGGAGAAAGAAAAAGAATAAAGAAGAGAAAAGCAGAGATTGGGAAGAGAGAAAGAAGGAGAAGAAGATAGATCGACAAAGGATGAACAGGAGAAAAAAAAGAATAAAGAAGAGAAAAGCAGAGAGTCGGAAAGATAAAGAAGGAGAAGAAGAGAGATCGAAAAAGGATGAACAGGAGAAAGAAAAAGAGTAAAGAAGAGAAAAGCAGAGAGTGGGAAGAGAGAAAGAAGGAGAAGAAGAGAGATTGACAAAGGATGAACAGGAGAAAAAAAAGAATAAAGAAGAGAAAAGCAGAGAGTGGGAAGAGATAAAGAAGGAGAAGAAGAGAGATCGACAAAGGATGAACAGGAGAAAGAAAAAGAGTAAAGAAGAGAAAAGCAGAGAGTGGGAAGAGAGAAAGAAGGAGAAGAAGAGAGATCGACAAAGGATGAACAGGAGAAAGAAAAAGAATAAAGAAGAGAAAAGCAGAGAGTGGGAAGAGAAGGAAAGAAGGAAGAAGAGAGATCGACAAAGGATGAACAGGAGAAAGAAAAAGAGTAAAGAAGAGAAAAGCAGAGCGTGGGAAGAGAGAAAGAAGGAGAAGAAGATAGATTGACAAAGGATGAACAGGAGAAAGAAAAAGAGTAAAGAAGAGAAAAGCAGAGAGTGGGAAGAGAGAAAGAAGGAGAAGAAGAGAGATCGACAAAGGATGAACAGGAGAAAGAAAAAGAATAAAGAAGAGAAAAGCAGAGAGTGGGAAGAGATAAAAAGGAGACGAAGAGAGATCGACAAAGGATGAACAGGAGAAAGAAAAAGAGTAAAGAAGAGAAAAGCAGAGAATGGGAAGAGAGAAAGAAAGGAAGGAAGAAGAGAGATTGACAAAGGAAGAACAGGAGAAAAAAAAGAATAAAGAAGAGAAAAGCAGAGAGTGGGAAGAGATAAAGAAGGAGAAGAAGAGAGATCGACAAAGGATGAAGAGGAGAAAGAAAAAGAGTAAAGAAGAGAAAAGCAGAGAGTGGGAAGAGAGAAAGAAGGAGAAGAAGATAGATCGACAAAGGATGAACAGGAGAAAAAAAAGAATAAAGAAGAGAAAAGCAGAGAGTGGGAAGAGATAAAGAAGGAGAAGAAGAGAGATCGACAAAGGATGAACAGGAAAAAAAAAAGAGTAAAGAAGAGAAAAGCAGAGAGTGGGAAGAGAGAAAGAAGGAGAAGATAGATCGACAAAGGATGAACAGGAGAAAGAAAAAGAGTAAAGAAGAGAAAAGCAGAGAGTGGGAAGAGAGAAAGAAGAAGAAGAAGAAGAAGAGAGATCGACAAAGGATGAACAGGAGAAAGAAAAAGAGTAAAGAAGAGAAAAGCAGAGAGTGGGAAGAGCGAAAGAAGGAGAAGAAGAGAGATCGACAAAGGATGAACAGGAGAAAGAAAAAGAGTAAAGAAGAGAAAAGCAGAGAGTGGGAAGAGAGAAAGAAGGAGAAGAAGAGAGATCGACAAAGGATGAACAGGAGAAAGAAAAAGAGTAAAGAAGAGAAAAGCTGAGAGTGGGAAGAGAGAAAGAAGGAGAAGAAGAGAAGATCGACAAAGGATGAACAGGAGAAAGAAAAAGAGTAAAGAAGGGAAAAGCAGAGAGTGGGAAGAGCGAAAGAAGGAGAAGAAGAGAAATCGACAAAGGATGAACAGGAGAAAGAAAAAGAGTAAAGAAGAGAAAAGCAGAGAGTGGGAAGAGAGAAAGAAGGAGAAGAAGAGAGATCGACAAAGCATGAACAGGAGAAAGAAAAAGAGTAAAGAAGGGAAAAGCAGAGAGTGGGAAGAGAGAAAGAAGAAGAAGAAGAGAGATCGACAAAGGATGAACAGGAGAAAGAAAAAGAGTAAAGAAGAGAAAAGCAGAGAGTGGGAAGAGAGAAAGAAGGAGAAGAAGAGAGATCGGACAAAGGATGAACAGGAGAAAAAAAGAATAAAGAAGAGAAAAGCAGAGAGTGGGAAGAGATAAAGAAGGAAAAGAGAGATCTACAAAGGATGAACAGGAGAAAGAAAAGAATAAAGAAGAGAAAGGAGAGTGGGAAGAGATAAAGAAGGAGAAGAAGAGAGATCGACAAAGGATGAACAGGAGAAAGAAAAAGAGTAAAGCAAGAGAAAAGCAGAGAGTGGGAAGAGAGAAAGAAGGAGGAAGAAGATAGATTGACAAAGGATGAACAGGAGAAAAAAGAATAAAGAAGAGATAAAGAAGGAGAAGAAGAGAGATCGACAAAGGATGAACAGAGAAAAAAAAGAGAATAAAGAAGAGAAAAGCAGAGAGTGGGAAGAGATAAAGAAGAGAAGAAGAGAGATCGACAAAGGATGAACAGGAGAAAGAAAAAGAGAAGAAGAGAAAAGCAGAGAGGGGAAGAGAGAAAGAAAGAGAAGAAGAGAGATAGATAAAGGATGAACAGGAGAAAGAAAAGAATAAAGAAGAGAAAAGCAGAGAGTGGGAAGAGAGAAAGAAGGAGAAGAAGAGAGATCGACAAAGGATGAACAGGAGAAAGAAAAAGAGTAAAGAAGAGAAAAGCAGAGCGTGGGAAGAGAGAAAGAAGGCGAAGAAGATAGATTGGCTAAAGATTAATATAGAAAGAAAAAGAGTAAAGAAGAGAAAGCAGAGAGAGTGGGAAGAGAGAAAGAAGGAGAAGAAAAGAGATCGACAAAGGATGAACAGGAGAAAGAAAAAGAATAAAGAAGAAAAGCAGAGAGTGGGAAGAGATAAAGAAGGAGACGAAGAGAGATCGACAAAGGAGTTGTCAAACAGGGAGAAAGAAAAAGAGTGTGAAGAGAAAAGCAGAGAATGGGAAGAGAGAAAGAAGGAGAAGAAGAGAGATTGACAAAGGAAGAACAGGAGAAAAAAGAGAATAAGAAGAGAAAGCAGAGAGTGGGAAGAGATAAAGAAGGAGAAGAAGAGAGATCGACAAAGGATGAACAGGAGAAAGAAAAAGAGTAAAGAAGAGAAAAGCAGAGAGTGGGAAGAGAGAAAGAAGGAGAAGAAGATAGATCGACAAAGGATGAACAGGAGAAAAAAGAATAAAGAAGAGAAAAGCAGAGAGTGGGAAGAGATAAAGAAGGGAGAAGAAGAGAGATCGACAAAGGATGAACAGGAAAAAAAAAAGAGTAAAGAAGAGAAAGGCAGAGAGTGGGAAGAGAGAAAGAAGGAGAAGATAGATCGACAAAGGATGAACAGGAGAAAGAAAAAGAGTAAAGAAGAGAAAAGCAGAGAGTGGGAAGAGAAAGAAGAAGAAGAAGAAGAAGGAGAGAGGATCGACAAAGGATGAAAAGGAGAAGAAAAGAAAAGAAGAGAAAAGCAGAGAGTGGGAAGAGAGAAAGAAGGAGAAGAAGAGAGATCGACAAAGGATGAACAGGAGAAAGAAAAAGATAAAGAAGAGAAAAGCAGAGAGTGGGAAGAGAGAAAGAAGGAGAAGAAGAGAGATCGACAAAGGATGAACAGGAGAAAGAAAAAGAGGAAGAAGAGAAAAGCAGAGAGTGAAGAGAGAAAGAAGGAGAAGAAGAGAGATCGACAAAGGACAGAACAGGAGAAAGAAAGAGTAAAGAAGGGAAAAGCAGAGGAGTGGAAGAGAGAAAGAAGAAGAAGAAGAGAGATCGACAAAGGGATGAACAGGAGAAAGAAAGAGTAAAGAAGAGAAAAGGCAGAGTGGGAAGAGAGAAAGAAGGAGAAGAAGAGAGATCGACAAAGGATGAACAGGAGAAAAAAAGAATAAAGAAGAGAAAAGCAGAGAGTGGGAAGAGATAAAGAAGGAGAAGAAGAGAGATCGACAAAGGATGAACAGGAGAAAAAAGAATAAAGAAGAGAAAAGCAGAGAGTGTGAAGAGATAAAGAAGGAGAAGAAGAGAGATCGACAAAGGATGAACAGGAGAAAGAAAAAGAATAAAGAAGAGAAAAGCAGAGAGTGGGAAGAGAGAAAGAAGGAGAAGAAGAGAGATCGACAAAGGATGAACAGGAGAAAGAAAAAGAGTAAAGAAGAGAAAAAGCAGAGAGTGGGACGAGATAAAGAAGGAGAAGAAGAGAGATCGACAAAGTATGAACTGGAGAAAGAAAAAGAATAAAGAAGAGAAAAGCAGAGAGTGGGAAGAGAGAATGAAGGAGAAGAAGATAGATCGACAATGGATGAACAGGAGAAAGAAAAAGAATAAAGAAGAGAAAAGCAGAGAGTGGGAAGAGAGAAAGAAGGAGAAGAAGAGAGATCGACAAAGGATGAACAGGAGAAAGAAAAAGAGTAAAGAAGTGAAAAGTAGAGAGTGGGAAGAGATAAAGAAGGAGAAGAAGAGAGATCGACAAAGGATGAACAGGAGAAAGAAAAAGAATAAAGAAGAGAAAAGCAGAGAGTGGGAAGAGAGAAAGAAGGAGAAGAAGATTGATCGACAAAGGATGAACAGGAGAAAAAAAAGAATAAAGAAGAGAAAAGCAGAGAGTCGGAAAGATAAAGAAGGAGAAGAAGAGAGATCGAAAAAGTATGAACAGGAGAAAGAAAAAGAGTAAAGAAGAGAAAAGCAGAGAGTGGGAAGAGAGAAAGAAGGAGAAGAAGAGAGATTGACAAAGGATGAACAGGAGAAAAAAAAGAATAAAGAAGAGAAAAGCAGAGAGTGGGAAGAGATAAAGAAGGAGAAGAAGAGAGATCGACAAAGGATGAACAGGAGAAAGAAAAAGAGTAAAGAAGAGAAAAGCAGAGAGAAGGGAAGAGAGAAAGAAGGAGAAGAAGAGAGATCGGCAAAGGATGAACAGGAGAAAGAAAAAGAGTAAAGAAGAGAAAAGCAGAGAGTGGGAAGAGAGAAAGAAGGAGAAGAAGAGAGATCGACAAAGGATGAACAGGAGAAAGAAAAAGAGTAAAGAAGAGAAAAGCAGAGAGTGGGAAGAGAGAAAGAAGGAGAAGAAGATAGATTGACAAAGGATGAACAGGAGAAAGAAAAAGAATAAAGAAGAGAAAAGCAGAGAGTGGGAAGAGAGAAAGAAGGAGAAGAAGAGATATCGACAAAGGATGAACAGGAGAAAAAAAAAAGAACAATTTCAGAAGAATATACGCGAAGAAAGGTTTATAAATTTGTTCCATTCATTTCAACCAATTCAATATAATGGCAGACATGATGACAGATATGATGACAGCTATATCTAAAACTATCTTCAAAAATTGCTTCTTTGACAACATTAAGAAAAGAAGAAAAATATTTCCCGTTTTATCTTCAAAAAATCGCCATCCGCTTATGCAAGCGATTAATCTACCTTAGAACTTGAGTCTATAATGCATCTATCTTTTCGTTTATATAAATACATCACTAAATATTTATCCAACATAAGTCCCAAGAGCCATTCAAGCAAGTGAGTACTGAGATTGTATCATAGATGATGAAATAAGTGCAGATTACGAGGATTTATAGAAATACACTTCGATATGGTGTAATGGCTAGCAAGCTAGCCTCTCTAGATCAGTTACATTTGATCCTCATTGAAGGATAGATATTTTGGCCTTGTGTCAGATGTAAGCTACGCAAAGAGGGTTTGTAGAATAGATAACAGTAGAAACTCACTTGAAGAGATTAAGATTGTCGTGATTGTGGAAGCATTATCGTTGGAATCTGTCCTCTAAAGATGTAGTTCTCAGGAAGAAGGTGAATGCAAAACGATGTGAGTGAGTATGAATCAAACCTGTGTACGCTACATAATGGGTCTTAGCTTAAAGGATCTTAATGCTGCCATGGAAATAATGAAAGCGTCAGAGGTAGGCTTGTCCATCGCCTACAAGGTCACGTAAACAATTTTGAACTCTATCAAGCTCAGAATGTGATAATTGAACAGCTGCTGTCCAGGTATGTGTGTGTGTGTGTGTGTGTGTGTGTGTGTGTGTGTATTGTGGAAAAGCCAAATTTGCAGTCACATTGAAAGTAAATTTGTTTACCAACTAATGGTATGAAGTGAAATACAGAAGAAAGAGTGTAATTATTATGCAACTATTTTTCAGGGATACATTAAAAAATGTCCCCACAAAGAGAAAAGAGCGATTGCTGTATCTCGTCCACAAATCGATCATCACAGTAGCTTCAAGAAAGACAGACAAGTAAGATGGCAATGAAAAAAAAGGAAGATCAGGTTACATCGGAAAAAGAAGTTGTCTTGCAAATTATCTGCAAGCTTAAGAAACCATACATATGGGCGATGGGGAATGCCGAACAGTAGTGAATTCAACAAGAAGCGGGTTCGTATCTTCATTCACCTCTTTTAGACCAAAACTGAAATAAGTTCAACAACATCATCTTTTTTTCATTTTCCTCGAAACAAAAAACCGGGAAAAGCAGTGCTCAATATACTTGATAGGCTTGAGCAAGTAGATGGTGGAGAAGATACCATGAGGAAAAGTGTTGATAGCAAAAAGGCATAGGGGTAAGTGGAGGTCCATGATAGTTTTACGCCCTCAAAAGACACGGCACATATAGAGGAAAAAGTGATATTTAGGTCTTTTTCTCAATTCTCTCCTGGCTATGTCCATGGATTTTGGCAATGTTTCTTACATTTTTACGTACTTTTATCATACAGTCATTTCTAAAAAGACTATATTCCTGATTTCGCAAAATTAATAGTCACATTAGTGTTGTACTAAGCAATGAGGAATAAAATATTTTATCATTATCACTATTACTATATATATATATATATATATATATAGAGAGAGAGAGAGAGAGAGAGATATTGTTGAGTTGTGATGATGTTTGACGCCAAAATTGTTGATTTTTTAGTAGTTTCACTGATAAAAGGTATTTTGGTAAGCAGTTTTTTTTATCGTAAAGTGCTCGATATCGGGTTGGCGAAAGAGCGTTGATAGGGTTAATCCAAAGAATTTGTCACTTTAACTGTGCAGATTCCTGCTGACTACGAAGTATCGTGAGGACACTGTTATGTTGTCTTCATCAAAAAAATAAAACCCAGCCCTGATGAGAGAAGGTATGATAACGGTGTCCTCACGAAAGTTTGAAGTCGGCATGAACCTGCTCAGTTAAAGTGACAAATTCTTTGCATTAAACACACACACACACACACACACACACACACACACACACACACACATATATATATATATATATATATATATATATAAACAGTTTTAGGGCAGGTTTAAATTAGATATAAATTAAACCAGTAAATAGTTGTATTAGAAAGGTTCTCAATATATCTTTGAAGGATAAGGAAGCTTTAACATGTAGAGATATTTTATATTTGAATTGGGGAGATTAGCCAATTATACTACCATGGTTTCGAACATTTTGATTTTGTCAGGCGATTTGTATTGATTGATTGCTTAACGGTTAACGCTTTTATAAGTTCATAAGCGGAAGTTCAAAATTAGGAAGTTATTTGTTATTAGGAATCCGTTCATGCGGGTTTGTACTCACCTAGAAAATATTTTCTAATGTATATACACCCGGATATTATTTCGGACTTTTCCCTTCGTAGATTTTGTCTTTCTGGAAATAATACTATAATCAGCTTTTCTTCTTGTCACAATCTGTAAATATCCCCAATGTTGTATTGTTTGGTTTTATTTAAAAATATTTCTATGCCACGTAAGGGTCTCAGCCATTTTTAGTTCGTTGTCATTCTAAAGTTTTTCTTGTTTGAATATTGATTGTGATTATTCCATCGTGTTTAAAAACTACTTTTGGTACATCCTAAGTATATTTTATCTTCAACTTCTGCTTTGTAAGTAACTCGTTCGGTTTTACAAATTCGTTCAGGAAGACATTTGTTTTTATCCCTACTGTTATATTTTTCATTAACGGTATTCTGCCGCACTTTGTTTTAATTTTTGATATTTTGTCTCTTTATATGATTATCTAAATTAGAAGTACAGCTTCAACTTAACTGTATTTCTATTAAATAATTATTATAACTCAGAGCATTTAGAGAAGTGTTTATTAAGTAAACTGTGTCAAGAGATTATATGCAAGTTATGAATTGATATAAAGAGTTGCGTCTTTAAAGTTAAAAGTCCTATTATGATGTTGTTTAGATTCTACTCAAGATTATTAACTTAGATATATAGGGATAGAGAAAACTATTGGTTTTGGTTGGAAAAAAATTTACTAAGTTAACAAAGCAGATTAATTCGACTGTCAGTAGTTTATTTGCAAGTATTTATTTTGATACTTTTACATTATTATACCTTGTAAAACTCATGTAAAAAAATAATATAAAAAGATTTTAGAACAAATTCGTCAATTTCTTAAAGAAAAATCATTAAAAAACGTTTTATTTTAAAAATAAAAGATATATTAAAAAAATAACAACCTCCTAAAATTTATTGCACAAATGTTCCTTTATTTTCAATAACGCTTAGCAGCTTATTGTCAACATCTGATGTTAGATTTGCAATTTTAGCTGCTGGTAAGTTGTTTGCAGCAACATTAAATGCCTCCCAGAGGTCACATTTGCTGTTGAATTGCCTTCCATTAGAATAAATATCTCTCTTGAGGATGCTCCACAGGTTTTCAGTGGGATTTAAGTCACAGCTATTTGAAGGCCTGTCCTTAAGAGAATCTTCAACAAATCCCTTTTCTTTCAACCAGGATTTAGTAAACTTTGATACATGACTTGATGCGTTTTCTTGCATAAAGATCATAGATCTGCGCTTGGATAAAGACTGGTTATCAAGTTATTCAAAGAAATATTGCTCTAGAAAATCACAGTAATTTTTGAAATTCATTTTAACCCCGTCTTTCAATTTAAATGGACCCACGAGCTCATTACCAATAATTCCAGCACATATGATGTTCCCACCGACGCCTTGTTGGCGTATAAAATGTTTTTTGAGTCATGTTCCTTGCAAACCCATCCTCGAGCCCATCCATCGGGCCCATTGAGGGCAATCCTTGATTCGTCTGTAAAAATCACTTTACTGAAATCAGTTTTCATGGATTTTTTGGCCCACTGCAATCTTCTTTCCCTAGGTTTTTTGTTAAAATGTGTTTCTTTATTTGATTTTTTACTTCAGCGGCCTCAAATGTGAACGAAATTGACGCATTTGGGTTTCTTATTAATTCTCTTCGTATATGTGATAGATCTCGTTTTGTTAAATTCCTGAATTCAGCCTGAGACTTTTTATTCCTTGGTTGAATTCCCATTTGACATATTTTTTTGATTGTTCGATGATCCCTTTTCAAATCCTTAGAAATTTGAAATGAAGACTTTCCTTTACTAATTTCTTTGATTATATAGTTCTTTTCATTCATTGTTAGTTCTTTTTTACAAGCCATAATACTAAATTCTAGTTTTTGCAAATAATCTCTTGACACTGCAAATTGCTATAATTGCTGAAAAAATACTAAATACCAATATGAAATTGAAAATTGGGACTTAATTGCTTTTCATGCTTACTCGCTATACATAATAGTACAAATTATTTCATTGGATAACACATATCTATGAATTTTACATGAAATATTTGACAATACCACTTTTGCATATAATCTCTAGACGCAGTTTAGTTTAAAAAATATTTTCCTTAATTTGGACTTCTAAATTACAAGGCCTGTAAAACCACATGACATTACGTTTTCTCGTATTATTCTTTTTGTTATATTTTAGGCTTGTATTCTAATCTATTTTTATGTTCTTTTCTTTCTAAAGATTTTCATAATCTCTTTCACTCATCAAATATTGTTTTATAAGATCAAATTTTTGACAGAGAGAGATAGTTAGATAGATAGTTATTATTATTGTCGTAATAATAGCATACTGCAATTCAAAAGTTATATGCAGTTTTGATGCTCAGCCCACTATCATCCTGTAGTAAAATGTAATTTAGTTTCAGGGTCTTATATATATATATATATATATATATATATATATATATATATTGTAATTTTGTTATTACAATGGTCTTTAAAAGCATTATATCACTACACAAAAATTTTCTAGTTTCAGAACAATACTGTTCCTTTTAGGGTGATATTTTGAAAGGAATAGTGAAAGTGATTTATTCAGAAATTATAAGATGAATTTATGGTTATTAAGAAAATAAAGCGGTAGTAGTTGAAGAATATGCTTGTAGGCATGTCAAAATTGCTCAATCAAAAATGAAAATAGATAACTATGTAGGTGAAGATTTGGATCGTGAAAGGAATCAGAGTGACCTGGTGTCAAGACATGTCATTTTGAAATTTTTTTCTGGTTAAGATACATATTGGAAACTTGTTAACAGCAGGTAGGGTTTTAGATTTTTTTAAATCAAATTTTGTACAACCTCATGAGTAAAGGGGCTGGAATATTTAGGTTAGAATAGACATAAAATAATCATGGTATATTAAGACATAATTATGGTATATTAAGGCATATTTGTTCACTATTACCCGTCAATTTCGAATGACTTTTTACCTTGGCACTGGAATTCGCCAGACCACTAAGACATCCATTCTTACCCACAACCAAGAATAATGGATAAAAATAATTTTGGTGACTAATTTAACATCACATTGGGTGCGTTAGACTCTGATAGGTCTTCCGATCTCATTGTTTTATTTGCTCTATACAACCTCACCATACACTATGACATTAAGAGGATTACATAGAGATGATGGAATTATGATAGTACAAAATTTCACACATTTTAAAATCGATAAAATAAGAAAATAAACCCATAGAGAATTCAAAAGTCTAAACCTAAAAGAAATAATCAACATTAATTTAAAAGTATTAAATTTCCTCGATGTAACCCTAGACTTAAAAAAATGTGACTTAACAACCATACATAAAACCTAACTAATATCCATTATACATCCACCCAAAGTCTAATCACCCAAACATATAACCTCCTCCATAGAATATAGAATTAGGAAAACTCTAATATAATTTCAAAGCTTAATCATCATAAAGCTAGCGGCGGCGACGGAATCCCAATCATTTTCCTGAAGAAATGTTCCCCTGAACTCTCCCCTGTTCTCTACAAACTCTATAACTACTACCTCTCTGCTTCTTGCTTTCCAGTGAAAACGTATTTTAAAACATAGTTTTTTATAATATTGCTCTAAGAATAGTGGCTATAAAAACCATGCTATCAAATACATAACATATATGACTATAAGAGGAAAATTAGAAATAAAAAATCGTTTGGTATAAAAGCTAATTTAACCTA
The DNA here is from genome assembly GCA_037127315.1 of Ascarosepion bandense. Taxonomy (NCBI): domain Eukaryota; kingdom Metazoa; phylum Mollusca; class Cephalopoda; order Sepiida; family Sepiidae; genus Ascarosepion; species Ascarosepion bandense. Next base: position 3,449,529 of record JBBBDQ010001527.1, on the reverse strand, counting down.
ATGGTTAGCAACAAGTTATAGCTAAAGTTCCTCAATTTAATTAAGAAACATTTCCCTAATAGTAACTCACTAAGAAAAATCTTTAATAAAAATACCCTTAAATTATGTTATAATTGTACAAATAATCTAGAAAAAATATTAAAAATGATAAAAATGAAATTTTAAATTAGCACGTAAACCAAAATATCACTAAATATCCAAATAATGAAAATAACAATTTATATAACTGTCGAAATTTTAAAAATTGCTCATTGCAATATAAGTGCCTAACAAATTCTATTGTGTACAAATGTAATATAACAACAAATGGCAACCCAACTTTTAAAAAAAGTTTACATTGGATCTACTAAGAACATTTTTAAGCAGCCTTAGTATTTGAATTTAACTTCCTTAATAAAGAACACGTCAGTCAGTTAAGTGCCATACGTGAAACACGCTTGGGCGATCACGTCTCTTTCGAGACATGACTGACTGGGCAGAAGATTATCCCGCAGTAGGTTGCCATTGCTTTCTGCGATAGACTGGTTGCCGACCAAGGCTATAGAATCCAATCTGTCCTGTTATTTGACCCATAACTGGAGGGAAGAGACGGATTAATACCTTTCCCAAGGGTATTTGTGCGTAAGTGAATGCAATGGATTCAACTGGAATTCGAAAGAACACGTACTCAAACCAAATATCCATTTCTGCGTATTTTTGGAAGTTAATAGATACAAACAAAACCCACAAAGTACAATGGAAAATTCTGGAAAAAACAATAATCTGTAAGTCGTCCTACGACATATTCCCTCTGTGTCTAAATGAAAAGCTACAGATTTTAAGGTTCCCTAGAAATAAAGGACTACTGAATGGTAGTAATGAATTGACCGTTTTCTGTAAACATCGAAATATTTTCTTTAAAATTTAATTAATTAAGATGTTTCATTCATATCTTATGCTCTAATAAAACTTAAAAATTAAAACTTATTTTACTTAAATATATGACCAACACAATACTTATTTGGTTTTCTTAACAACAATATACCTTAATATACCAAAATGATTTAATCTTAATTCTAACGTAAATATTACAGTTCTTTACTTATGAGGTATTAAAAAAACGATTAAAAAAATCAAATCCAACCTGGTGTTAAAAATTATTGTCTACCTATTTTAAATAATGCATAGTCTCACTATGTATCTTAGCCAGACTGAATATCTTTCTTTAAATATAATTAAATACAATGTAAATGCTCCAATAGAACTTTAAAAAAGTTTTACTCAAATAAATTATCCACACAATACTTATTTTGGTTTTCTTAACAACAATATACCTTAATACGTGCGTCGGATGTGCGTTGTGATGCAGTAGATATTGACTCGGAATGAGAAATCGGTGAGCCGAATTCGAATTCCAGTTGAATCCCTTGCATTCACTTGCACGAAAATACCTTTAAGAAAAGTATTAATTCGACATTACTTCCTCCAGCTATGAATTCAATGACAGGGCATATTGGGTTCTATATCCTTCGTTGGCTACCAGTCTACTGCAGAAAATAATGGCAATCTACTGCGAGAAAATTTTCTGTTGAGTCAGTCATGTCTCTTCGAGACATAACCGCCGAAGCGAGTATCGAGTATGGCACATAACTGACTGACCTAAATATACCATAACTATTTAATATTAATTATAGCCTAAACATTCCATCCCCTCTACCTGTGAGGTTGTAGAAATTCTGATTAAAAAAGAGAAAAATAAACCTAAAATCCTACCTGCAATTAAAAATTATTGTCTACTCATTTAAATAGTGTATGGCCACACTATGCATCTTACCCAGACTAAATTAAAACATGTCTTGACACTAGGCCACTCTGCTTCTTTTCGCCACCCAATCTTGAACGTCATAGTTACCAAATTCTCGTTGTTGATTGAACAACATTGACACACCTACAAACATATTCTCTAACTACTAAGCCTTCATTTTCTAAGTAACCATGAATTCATCTTATATTTTCTGAATAAATCATTTTCACCATTTATTTGATAACACCACCTGAAAAAAAAAGAACAGTATTGTTCTGAAAAACGAAAATTTTTGTGTAGTGATGTAATGCTTTTATAAACCATTGTAATAACAATTACAATATTAAGCTATACTTTGTATCGAGCACTCTTTATAAAATAAATGCTTGAACAGTAAGTTTTAATCTCTCCGTTCTTTCACTTTATAACAGTAAACAAGTAAAACGCGTAAAATTAACACAATTGATAAATACTGCTGATGTCATGAACTGGCTCAACAATATCAATAACAAAACCAATTGTACTTTAATCCAGTTCAATATCGTGAATTATTACCAATCTATCTCTAAAGACCCATATATGTATTTAGACAGCAAACTTACTCTTAGGAAAGTAAATTGCAAACATTGTATTTGCCTAGCGTTCATTTTTATTTTTAGTTGCACTATTTTATTTTTAGTTGCACTATTTTAAGTAAGAATTTTTTATTTTGTACTCCACTAAAATATCTGGTCCTTTACTTTTCCAGGTTTTATAAATTGTCCTGTTCTTTTCCAGGTTTAATATAATCTTAAGAATATTACATTTCATGCGCGCATTTTTCCATTTTATATATATATATATATATATATATATATATATATATATATATATATATATATATATATATGGTTAGATCTTGTTGCAAATTTAAAGTACCTAAACACAAGATCTAACCATCCCACAAGCATAATCAAGCACATTCACAAAGGAATAGGACACGGACTATCAAAAACATTATCAAACAAAGCAATTTTTGATGAAAAGAAAAAAGATAATAAAATCTGGCCATAGGAGCATTTTTGAATACAAACCCCCAACCGAGCAGACAAATAAAAAACAATAACAGATATCAGAACATTATCTGGTTCAACCCAACATTTAACTTAAAATTAAAAACCAAAATAGGAGAAATATTTTTAAGCTTATCAACAAACACTTTCCAAAAAGCTCTTAATCAAACAAAAAATTCAATAAAAATTCAGTCAAACTGAGATATAGTTGTACTAGTAATTTAGAAATTTACATAAAAAAACAAAACGCCAACAAATAACAACGGATAAAACAGAACCCTTAACAAGGAATGTAACTAACTGTTATGAAATAATAAATGCCCACTTGACGGACATTGTAATACAAAAAGGATTATTTACAAAACGAAAGTACATGACATAAATGGTCAAAACAAAACATATGTAGGATCTACCAACGACAGTTTTAAAGTTAGATCAAAAAGCCATAGATTTACATTTTAACTGGAAAACCTAAAGAATTGTACAAAACTGGCTAGCCACGTGTAAAAATTAAAATTAAAATATGGAAAATACGCTGATATAATTTGGTTCATAATAAGAACAGCAAAACCTTACAACGGTGATAAAATATGCAGATTTTGGCAGGAGAAAATGTTGGCTATTATGTTGTTCCCAGACAAATATGAATTACTGAACGAAAGAACAGAAATTATGTCCAAGTAAAACCATATCAAGAAATACCTACTAGGATCATCTAATCATGGATGAAAGTATTCTAAGAACTACAAGTAACTCCTCCTAATTTTGAAAATTGCTCATTCATAAAAAGATCCCTGATACGTGAGCGTTTTTAAAAAAATGTAAAATCAGTTATTGTAAATCGCTGAAAACTCCAAAAGGTAGAAACCTGGGTCGCGAAATAAAAATATTGAAAAGTTCTATAACATTACTGTATTGTATTGAGCATTTTTAATACAGCTGTGTAGTGGTCTAATTTAATTATGACCAAAACCTAAGTAATTATATATATATATATATGTATATATATTTATCACAGAATGAAAGAGAGAGAGAGGTAGAGGGAGAGGGAGAAGAGTGTATTTTGATAGCAATGCCTTTAATAAATGTTTCGTTAAAAATAACAGACAGGGTTGCGTTATTTATTATATTTTCTTGTAAGCGAACGAGTGATTTTCTTTTATCTCAGTGAATGTTGCAATTGTCCAAATAAATTTTCGTTAAAGCGCTTTTGGCTCGTTACAAAAAACATCCTTGAAAATAAATTCTATCTATCTATCTATCTATCTATCTATCTATCTATCTATCTATCTATCAAAATGAGTTTACTCACATTCCCAGCTGTATATCTCTACATTTTGACACACAATGCCTTTCCAACAAAAAGCCACAACCTTGTGCTGGCGCTGAGAATGTTTTATACAAGTCCAATAAGGTCGATATTTAAAAGCACAATGAACACACAATAAACTTGGGGTCAAGTCAAGTAAGTTTTCTTCAACATAAATAACCACAATGCGAATGCCTAAAACGAGCAGAGGGCTAAGAATTTGATTCTAACAATTCCGAAGAATAACATTTTGAAAAATGAAATAAAGAAAAACAAACTTTTTTCCTCTTTCTTTTTCGGCGGAGATGATCAAAATATTGTGCGTAGGAGGCAATCTTCTATTCTGATTCGCTCGAAGTTACCTCGATTTGATATGGGCGCCAAAAAGCTTTATCTATATATACTTGCACCTGCCATTTTATCTTGCATACTCCCTATATATACTCACTTTCTTGAAACTATACACATTACTTACATTGTCATTATTTTTATGAAAGCTAGATTAAGAAATTTGATAGAAATAACAGAAGACAGCATTAGAAAGAAAAAGAAAGTGTTTGCAGGTATCGTCTTCTTCTATGTGCCGTGTCCCTTCAGAACGTAGGTGATCATGGCCATCCACACCCCCTATCCCTTGTCGCTCTTAATGCCAGTTCTCGTTTTACTACATTCAGTCCCCGCTCCACCATCCATCTGTTGAAGTCCATTAGGTATGCCATGCGCTGCTTTTCCTTGTCATCTCTTGAGCATCAGGTTCTTCAAGCCTTTCTTCTTCATTACACTTCCCAAAAACTTCAGCTATCTTTTCTTGATGTTAAGAACCAGTTTCCTTATTGTGCCCATATTCTCCAAAACCTCGTCATTGCGCGCGTGTTCCGTTGATGGTATCCTCAGCATCTTTCTGTAGAATCACATTTCGGCTGCTTCAAGTCTTTCCTTCATCTGTGATGAGATTAACAGCATTCGCTGCCATATTGAAAGACTGATATCATATAACAATCCAGTTCTCTCTTCTATGTTTCCAGTGAAATTTTTAATGTTTCTTAATACTCTACTCCACATTTGTAATGCATTCTTGGTCATGCCAGTACGCCTTCGGGTCTCCGTATCACACTTTCTATCCTACGTTAGAGCATTTCCCAACTATTTCGACACCTGTTTAATTTTGGTATCATCAACTTGTAGTTAGCATTTTAGGCTTCTCTTGTTACTGATTACCACGCATTTGTTTTCTTGCAGTTGATATGTAGTTTTTTCTTTCCGCTTTCTTTAACTACTTACTGTAGGTGGGTATTATATTTCTTTTCTGTAACTGCACTGCATCATCTGCGTATCTAATATTATTCATACTGGGGCCACCAATGACAAATCCTGGCATGACTTCTAGAACTCTCAGAATGATATCACTGTATAAGTTGAATAGATCTGGTAAAAATACACATCCTTGTCTTACACCTCTTTCTATCTTTGTGTATCTACCGAAATCGTTTCCTGTTCGTATGCAAGCCGTTTGCTGCCAATAAAGGTTCTCGATTAATCTAATGTCTTTCCCGAATATATCAAGGTTATCAAGCGTCTCTATAAGGTTTTTGTGGCGTACTTTGTCGAATGCCTTTGTATAGTCAATATCACACACGACCTTCTGCATTTCTATTGTCCTTTCTGATTACACTCTAATTATAAATATCGTATTTCTTGCTCTGGGGTCCTTTCCACACTGTTCTTGTCCTATTTCCGGTTGGATTTTCCTGCGCGCTCTGTTCATCAGTATTCGGATGATGAGTTTTGTTACGTGACTCATTTACACATTTATTTGCACCTGGTTTCTTAGTCAGTACTATGAAAAACGGTCTGCTTAAGTCTTCCAGAATTTCGCAACAATTGTAGATTTCATTTATAATTTTTGTGATTTTCTCTATGCCGAAGGCGTCTAAGGCTACAAACTACAAAAATTATTTTCTCGCATAATCATCATTGCCTATACATTTTCATTTCGTACGTGTGTTTACTGTCAGCAGTGGACCATCTAAATGTACATTGTCATTATATTACTACTGCTTAACTGGGCCGACAGTTATTGTTTCAGATTCGCAAATGTTTTACAAGCGTTGGTATATATCAAAAGGTGTAAATCTTTTGAGAATTCATCGACACAATGTTACTCCGTAAAAATATCGTAATCAAGATGATGACTTGCTGTTTCCATGCCAGATGGCAATTTGCAAGACTGTTATTTATGAATTTCATCTATTCATGCTTGTCCATTGAGCCCAAATAACTTCCCATACATCATTGGATTCGAATGTGGACTGGTAAACTAAGTATAGACGTGCAGGTCAGAGAGTAGGAGAAATACTGGAAATTGATGGTTGCAAACAGTGATAAAATTGTTCGGTTTGTGCAATTGGTGTTTGATATCAGGCTTCTGTTGAACAATGGCACGGCCACGCTATCGGTTGGCAGTATATTACTTTAGATCATTTGGTTTGATCTTGTACCAGTGTAAGTTACTTTTGATTGTGCCTTTCTTTGGTCAGCCTTGATATCCTCTGCCACATAGCCGCGCTCTATACAATGGAAATCTCTGAATACGATGTGGCTTCATAAGGATGACGTGAACAGTCAATCGGATTTTTCTTTGATGGGTTTTGATTTGATTGTATCTGAGTTGCTGCTTAAAGTCTGTTTGCAAAATGGGTGGTAAGCTTAAAACCAATAACTACCATTGATTTTTACCATTCAAACTGTAGAAATATTGGTAAAAGGCAGTACTGAAGGTTGAATTTATAAAACATAGTAAAAAATGACGATGTTGCAAAAAAAAAAAAAAAAGAAAATTAAACAATATCATAGAAGAAAATAATTTTCTATGATTACGCAGAGGGTATCTCATAAAATAAACAGAATACGTTTTCATACCCATAGCAATAAAAAGAATCAATAAAAAGATTGATAATAGTAATGGTTATATTAGGTTTTCCCTTAAAATAAAATATTCGGCATGAATTGATAAAAAATTTAGCGATTCTGTTTGTTGCAATTTATAAGATCTTTATTTTTAAGCTATTTTTTAGGCTACTCAACTTCACTTTCTAACCGATAGGAATGTATTTCTTAAACTTTTGTTTGAGGTAGTATGTAAAGTAAACATCTTTATTATGTCATTATTTTCTTTTAAAGCTAGATGTACTATTCATTCTAATTGATGTTGCTGTTGGAAGTCTTTATGTTATGTGTTTTTTTGTCCTTTTGTACAGTTCCTTGTTTGGGATTCTGCAGTGGCAGTCAAGAGATACAACAAATGATAGAGTTACAATCGTTTTTATAGAAAGAGAATTAACGATAAAATCTACAGAGAATAAACTGTAAATCTAATTATATATGAATGCAGCAATTCAGAAACATAAAACATACACAAAAGAGTGGGAAAAATCTTCATTCGAAAATGTGTAAACTGCATGAGTTTAGCTATGCAAAAAAAAGATATGTGTATAACAACTGTCGTTTTTTTGGAAAAGTAAAAAAAAATAAAAGATAAAATACTGGAGGACAGTGAGTTCACAACCGACCACTCAATCCAAAAGAAGATGGAAAAACCTTAAGATTAAATAAATATTAGTTAAAAATGAATAACAGGTAACAATCCTTCAACAAAGAAAAGATACGATAATATTACTGACAATACTATGAACTGAAAAACAAGAAGAATCAAGATAAAATAAATGCAATATAAAAATGCATAATGGTTGAAAATGATTCCTGTAATAAGAAGTCAAGATGATACTACTACTACTACTACTACTACTGTTCCTAGATAAAAAAAATAAAACCGCCAGAACAACAACAGTAACAACAGCAATTCTGCTTTCTGTGAATAAAGAAAATAAAATCTGTCCACTTGTCGACGTGTCAAGGCCAGCAAATAATTTATTAAAAAATAATGGATATAAAAATATGGTAGAATGTCACTCGAGAACTGAAGACGCCGTGGAATATGATTTTGACTCATATCGTAATTCTGTCAAGGCTGAAAATAAGTGTAAAACCACTGTGTAGTTGGTTTCCCGTTGTCCCACCCTCTTCAACATCATTTAACTTAACAATCGTCAAGCTGACTAAATATATGATGACAGGGTATTGTACATTTGCCAAGGGTAAGTCTCCTAATGCTTAATTTGAAGATCGTCATCTGGAATTGCAATTCTGTTATCTTCTGTGTACTGTATCATTTCAGGATGTTGGCGATCATGGCTCTCTACGGCTTCCTATCCTTGTAACTCTTGGTACAGTTTGTATTTCCTTTATTCATGCAAGGCCCTGTTTTACCATACATTTACAAAAGCTCGTTATTTAGGCTACTCACTGGGTTTCTCTTTCCTTCAATGTCCTGTGAGTGTCAAAGTCTTCAAACCCTCTTTCCTTATAATGTACTGTAGAAATTGCAGCTGTCACTTTCTAAGTCTATTTATAGGCATCCTTTTTGTTTCATCGTTACTCACGTATTTAGCCAATGGCATCTATTTGCTTCAAGTCTCTTAATCTCTTAGGAGATTGTCCAGCCTTCACTGCCTTACAGAAGAACCAATATTAAATAACAATGCAGAAATCTGTTATACTGGTTCTGTTTTCTTTTATGGTAGCCTTCACACACAATGATAAAAATGATCAAATTCTTATCGACAAAGATAACAAGAATATTATAATGACAGCATTTCATTGTCATCACGCAATTCTTGTTCTAAGATACAATTATAAGAGTAATAGGGAGTAAAAACAAGTACATTGTTGATTAAAATTTAATATCATTTCATAACTCGTAAGGATAAATGGAAGAACTGTCTTTGCACCCCATAATATTTCAGTGTATTTGTTATGGGCATTGTGGTGTGAAGGATATAAACTTGGAATGAGAAATCGGAGAGCCGACTTTGAATTCCAGTCGAATTTGTTTCACTCACTTGCTCACAAATCCCTTTGGGAAAGGTATTAATCCACCTCTTCTTCCATTGCATAGCAGGACAGGTTGCGTTCTATAGCATTGGTTGGCAACCGGTCTATCACAGAAAGTAATGATAACCTACTGCGGAAAAATATTCTGTTTAGTTTAGTCATGTCTCGAAAGAGACATGATCGTCGGAACGTGTATCATGTATGACATTTAACTGTTAACAGCATTTTAAAAAGTATCCCTAATCTACTAATTTCCCCGATAGCGATTATAGGTTTCAGGCTCACAGCACAGAATTTGGTGACATTAGCTGCTGCATCAGCTGTTTTTGAGAATTTTCATACCCTGAAAATCTCTTCTACTTATTTTCTTTCAACTTTTATTAAAACATATTGATGTTTAGCTACACTCATGGTGCCAATGAATACAGGAATTGCTTCTTGGAATGTGAAGTGCAAACAGACGGAGACCATAAATAGATGTTTTTTTTTTTTTGTATGTCTTCTTTATTAACTTATATGCATTGATTTACAGGGTATTTTAAAGGTAGGATTAGGTGATTATATAACGTATCCATGCTTATCAGGCACTCTGCAGATCCCAATGACGCCGGATTAGTTACTTGGATTGAGAAAGAGAAAGCTGGAAGAGAAACATGCATACTTATAGCCTCAGAGCAGAAATCTGAAATCGTAGAAGACATCCTCTTGGTGTCTCGAAGAGCAGCTTGATAATATACTTAAATAAATTACTTATTATTGTGAATGTGTAGATGGAAGCCTAAAAATGTTCGATAGTCAGCCATTTGTAGTCGCACAACATTTAATTAAAATAGTGGGAAAACTGTCTTGGATCTAAAGTATTCAGCCACACAATAAAATATATATGTTTATGTAATTATATGAACTAAAGTTTTAGAAAGAATTTACCGCAAGTCATCTCACTTATATATGTAATGTGTCTCGGAAATACTTCTTTCTTTTCTTTTATGTGCCGTATCTCTTCAGGACGTAGGCGAACATGGCCCTCCACTTACTCTATCCCTTGTAGCTTTTAACACATTTTCTCTTGTTATATCTCCCAAAACCTGCATTGCAATCTACTTGCTTAAGCCCATCAAGTATGTCTCATCTTACTTTCCCCTGTCTCTCTTTCCCCTCTATCCCCAATCTCTTCTTCCTCATGTACCAGAAAATTTAGCTGTCTCTGCCCGGTGTTAAGTATAAGTTTCCTTTTCGTTTCCTTCCTCTCTAAAACCTCACATGTTTGGTCTATCTGTTAGCGTCCTTCTGTAGAATTACATTCACGTCTTTCCTTCATCTCTGATGAGATCGTCCAGCATTCGTTGTTATATTGAAGGACATACATCACAGTAAAGGCCATTACTCTACTAGATAATCCGAATATAAATTAATGTCAATAACGAATCTTTGTTGTAAGCTACACGCAAATCTCTTTCAATTATTAACCACACATTTTCTCTTAGGTTGTTATTTAGAGTTAGGTGGCTGCTGTTTTATTAATTCTGTGCATCTGACTTGGTTTTTTCTGAAATCATTTTTGGCAATAGTCAGCTTTGCAGAATATGATGTATATGCTGTAGCTCAACACTTGTGATCTGTACAAATGAAAATTATCTTCTGTAAGAATGCCGAATATTTTTGTATTTATCTACATAAAATAATGTATTTTAAAAGGAAATTATAATTTGACTGTCAAAAATATTTTGACTATTTACATAAAGCAAAAGTTTAGCCAAGTCAGCATGCTCCTTCAACGTGGCTCTACATTCTTTACGAAAAATTATGCTTTCTTATTTATATTTATTTTTGTGGTATTTATTTAAATTTGCTAGATGTATCAATCTCATATCTTTAGCCAATATTATTAATAACTATGAATCTTTTTTCTCTGTTTACATTCAAGCTTCTTCAGTTATTGGCTTCAGTGTATCTTCTCTCAATTTTTACATTTAAACCTACTCTTGGAAACAATTTATTTTTTATTGTTTTTTGATTGTTAATTTTCGAAAGGTTTTGGCATGATTACTAGTGATGGCGACGTTATGCCTCCATTCATCTTCCAGAGAGATCTCAAACAAGGAGGGCTAATTCAAGTGACTTGAAGAGAGAGTGTTACCCTGGCTCAAGAGGAAGAGCCTATGTCCGGCAACAGGAGTCTACACCATACCACACAAGCAGGAGAATCCACTTTGGGTTGTCAGACAATATCTGCAACCACATCACATATAGTCACCGAACTCTTTAGATTACAAAACCATTGATCGTTATGTAGAGCAGAGCTGAACGAGAGAATAACAAAACTCCTTGTAACACCAAAGATGACCTGTAGGCAAGAATTATGACAGCATTCAAAAACCTAAATAAGGAGACCGTCCAGAAGAGATAAAGAAGAATCTAAAGTTGTCTGGTGGCTGTGATTGAAGCAAAAGGCAATTTTATTAAATAAATTTACTCTTTAGAATTTAGCGAGATTGCTGTACCGTACCCAGGATGAATCTATTTGTTAAAATCCACAGTAGCCGCGAGACACAAGCAATAAAAATGAAAGTAAACAGACACACAGTTGATGAAAAAAGAATCTAATAACATTTAAAATACATTGAAAACTGTTAGCAGACGGCAACGTTCAGTTGACGCAAAGCTCAAAAGATAAAAGCTGTTTCTGAAGAGTTTTCTTCCAGCATTAATGAAATTAAATCATCACCTTGAGAGTAAAAATTCAAGCAAGTGGTATCCGGGACGCAAGTTGTCTTTCATCGTGTTTTCTGCTCGTTGACAAGATTTCGACATGTGCTACAAAGAAAGAGCAGCTGATTATTTCTTTATAATAAGAATAGATAATAAATTTAGGAATAATTACTAAAGTGTTCCGCAATTTAATTTTTTAAGTATGATTCTTCTTAAAACAGTGAATGTATAATTGCTTTATATAAACATAAACAAGTCTATACCGTCAAAAATGACAGCAAAACATTTATATCAATAAGCCGTCTAAAACGACAGTAAAATTTATATTGATTTACCTATTATTAAGTATCTTACATTAAGACATAAGAAAAAAATTATCCTGAGAGTGACAGAAGGGAAATAATATATATATATATATGTGTGTGTCTGTGTGTGTGTGTGTATGTGTTTATATATATGTGTGTGCGTGTGTGCGTGTGTGCGTGCGTATGTGTGTTTATATATATATATATATACATGTATATATATATATATATACATGTATATATATATATATATATACATGTATATATATATATATATATATATATATATATATATAAGGCAAGAAATAGATTAAGTTTAATACTTACAGGCATTTTGTAAGATGAAAAATAAAAAATAAAAAACACAGAAAGAAAGACCTATCAGTTTCTATCCCAATCTCTTCGGGGTCATCCGAGACCATTTATTTCTTCTCATTAAAAAAAAACTTAAAAATAAGATGAAATTGTATGACAAAAATATGTTATAGACAGCAAAAAGGGAGGAAGAACAAAAAGCAACATAAAAAAAAAATTGTTTTCCTTTTTTGAGCCAATTATTTTTCTTCTTTTCTTACCTTCCCTTTTCCTCCCTACAAACACTAGACATTGATAACATGAAGTCCAAGGAGGCCATCTCTCTGTTTACAGAGAGACGGCCTCCTGGATCTAATATACAATGACTCCAATGCCTGTAAGTGAAAACAGAAAACAGGTCCGCACTATAATCAGTCACCCAATCTCTGATATTTATGAAATGTTCAGTAATAACTCATCCGGATGTGTTTACCAGCTGCCTCATTCAGGCATTGTCTCTCTGTACATGAGCATGACAGGTGGAAATGTATATATATATATATATATATATATATATATATATATACGAATAAGTACACGGTATTTATTATAATGGAAGGGGTTGATTTAAGCTGTTACCATTTTAACTACTCTAGAATTCCAGAATTATGCCTGCAGACATTGTAGTATTTTTACTTGTTCTTTTGCCTTTATTTCTAATAAAGTACTTTTGTGGTTCAGTGGATATCGGCTCGTAACGAAAAATCAGGGAGCCGAGTTAGAATTGCAGTTGATATTTCTTGCATTCACGTACGCGCAAATACCCTTGGAAAAGGTATTAATCCGTCTCTTTCCTCCATCTTTGAATTAAAAACAGGACATATTGGATTCTACAGGCTTGGCTGGCAAACAGACTACTACAGAAGGCAATGGCAACCTACTGGGGGATAATCATCTGCGCAGTCAGTCATGTCTCTTTCGAGGCATGATCGTCCAAACGTGTATCACGTATGGCACTTAACTGACTGACTGATTTTAGAAAATATATCAATATCACATGTTAACATTATGAATGATGCTTCAGTCAAATAGGTAGGTTACTTTCATCTTTCATCCTTTCTTCGATATTCTCTACACTGTTTATTCCTCTTCCCATTCCTCTCGCTGTAACCCCCTGATCACTAGTGACAATACTGCCTTGCTTAGGCTGAAACGATTATATAAAAATCACAAAGCTTTGAATGTATGGGTTCTAAATTATTGCAGGTCATTAGATCATCAATAGCTTCTTCAAATTGTGACCCTGAGCCAGATTAAAGAGCCTGGTAAATAAAAATAGGGAGAAGTGTGTCTAAAGAAACTTTATAAAATATAGGATTAAAAGAAAATCGAAAAGATACATTAAATACGATGTAGAAATAAATGAAATAAAGGAATGATGAATTCTTATAGCTTTACCGTTTCAAAATTAATTAATTCTTAAACATACAAGGAGCCGATCCTTTCCATGCAACATGAAGGCAAGGAAACAAATTGCTTAAGTTCTTTAATTAGGAAAATCAAATAAGGTTTTACAGAGAAAAGAAAAATAATTCTTTTACTTTCGTAACAAAATACAATAAGGAAACAATTCTCTTGAAATGTCCAACAAATCACATTTTATATACGAATTACAAATATTCATAAGAGAATGAAAGAAAATTAAAAAAAAATAAAGAAAAGAATGTCGAGTAAGAAAAAAGAGATTTGCGTGATGAGTAGTTATTGCAGATGAAACGATGATGCCAGAAAGATGTAAGAGTTAAAAAGGAAGAAGGAAGGACATAAAAAGAGGAAAGGTTAGTATAATAGAGAGAAGAATATAGAAATTAATAGAAGATTTGGTTTGGTAGATTTTTCGACACATGGATTATTTAATGTCGAAATGTGTTTTCATTATACTTCATGCTGTTTATACTTCTGCCTGTAGATGATTATTAATCAAGTTTATACTTGATACTATAAGTACACATTGGTTCAGTTTATACATGAACCTAAATAGAAACATTGACCAATTAATACTCGAGGCCATATTAAAACATTGGTGAAATTCATACTTGGGGCTATAGGTAAACATCGATTCTGCTTAAACTTAAGGCTATAGTTAAGAATAGGCCAGGTTTCAACTTTAGTCTAAAGGAAAACATTCATGCGGTTTGTACTTGAGGCTACAGCTAAACATTGTTGCAGTTTATACTTGACTTTAGAGGTAAACATTAATCAGGTTTACACTTGAGACTATATTTAAATATTGGTCCTGTTTATACTAGAGGCTATCGTTAAAATTTGCTGTGGTTTTTTCTTGAGGCTATAGACAAACATTAATCCAGTTTATGCTTGAGGCTATAGTTAAGCACTGGTGTAAAACACTATAGGTGTACATTGATTTAATTTATATTTGAGGCTAGAATTAAACATTAGTTCGATTTTATTTATTTTATAGATAAACAGACGTTGGATTTAAATTTGAATCTATAGCTAAAATTGATCCGGTTTGTACATAAAATCCAGACCTAAGCAGTGCTCGTATTTATTGATGCGTATATAGTCTTGGTTGTTTTTTATTCTTGCTTCTATAGGTAAACAGTAATTATTCATATCTGAGTCAACAAGCAGCCACACAACTGGTGGCCCCTTTATATGTTGGGTTTACCTAACTACTTGGAGATACAATCGTTGTTTTCTAGTTCCCGCCCCGCACAAAGAGGAATAAATAAGAAGGAATAGAAGATAACGAGAAGAAAACATGAATAAATACGTAAGAAAATGTATAGAAAGGGGAATTGAAGGCAATAGGATAACGGATATAAAAGCTTGAAATGGATTTGGTAAAACAGGTTCATATACCACGCTGGCTGCTAGGCCAATAAATTACGAATGTTCTCGGTATGGAAACATCTGATCTCACCATTGTCGTATATTCTATTTTACTCATTATAATTTGCTATTTTATCATTTTTTTAACATTTCTGTTAGAAAAATTTCTTCTTTTATGTATTTTGTAATATTCTGTTTCCAATTTACAAAAATAAATATAAATAAAATTTTACAATTTGCTGATAATATATTTATTGCTCAGTTAATATCGGGGTAAACCAGAAGATTGCATCTTCGTTTTCAAGTCAATTAAACAGTATTTATTGTCTTAAAGATTGGCATAACACAGTCTTCTTCAATATTTACAGTGTTGAAACCGCCTTATTGGTTTTTCACATCAGACAATAAAACGATATTGAATGGTGGTCTTAAACTGAGTTTAAGCAATTGGCGTAAAATAATCTTCCTCAGTATGTGTAGTGAGTTGGCCATAGCTGCCATCATTTCTTTCCTGAGGTTTAGAAATATCAACTGAGTATTTGGCAGATAGGGTGGAAATTAAAGTTAGAATAAAAACATACAGATACGTAAAGAATTTAAGGGGAAATAAGAAGATTTAGAAAAGTGAGAAAAATGAAATAAAACATAACTCAATGTAAAAGAAAAATTATTAACATTCTCACTGGAAATGTAAAATATTTCTAATCAACTTTGAAGTGGGAAAGCATCTCACCTCGCAGGGTTTTCTTTCCGATAAGCAATATGAATTTTGCTTTTCTACGTTCGGGTTGTTGCATGAAAGGTTATAGCATATCTGAGAGAATTTTTTAATCTGATTCTATCTTTCTTTTCATTCTAATTCAATCAAATTGCGAAATGAAAGTTGTCTTGAATCTTTGGATTAATGCAGGTGTTCTTCATGGCTCTATCTTTGGACCTACCTCATTCCTAATTTTTGAAAAAGATATTCCCTATGCCATCAGTTCTTAAGTCGGTTTCTATACTGATGACACATCTATTTACCCCTGGTAAGTTTGATCAGTTTGATAAGATCCAATTAGTAGCTATATCTAAAAAAATTACTTTCAGCTTTTTGGTAACCCGAATAAGAAATGGCGTCTTAATTTTAACTCATCAGAAATAAAACTGCTCTCTTTTAAGCTTTTTAGAGAACCTTTGTTTTACCTCCCATCAACACCGTGATGCAAACTCTCAGGACAGTAACACATTGTGCCTTCGCGGGGTGATTTCCGCTGACATGAAGTAGAAAGATTATATTGCTTTGTCTGCTGCTAGAAAAGTTGGTTATCTGTGTCGTATTAGCTAATTTCTTATGACAGAATCTATATTATACATTTTAAATCTACCATTGTTCCATATCTTGAACATGGCTGTAACATCTGGTCTGATGCTTTTGTTATGTATTCAGAGATTTCTAATTATATCTAAAGAAGAATTAACAATGTTATTAGTCTTGGCATGGCATATCGGATTCTGTTATTTTCCCACTGATGTAACGTAGCTTCCGATGATTTTTTTATAAAGATAATATAATGTTCCGATGAGCTTGTCTCTTGGTATCTTGACTCTACAAATTTAAACACAGTACTAGATTGGCAGCCTCGACATATTTGTAAAAGAGATAAGAGTAATCAAGAATCTCTACTGGAAGTATACTGCTTGTATACGGACAGGTAACGAATTCAGTAGATATACAAATATAGAAAGGGGCGTAAAACAAGGATGTGTCTTTTCACCGGATCTATTCAACTTGTACAACGAAATAATTCTGAGGACCCTAGACGTTATGCCAGGGTTTGTCATCGTAGGCCACAATTTGCAGAACACAAGGTACGCAGATGATACTGTGCTGAGAGTAGTCACAGAAAGAAAACTGCAAGACCCCCTACAGAAGGACTACAAATAAACTTCAAGAAAACCGAATGCATGCTCATCAGCAAAAAGAGCAGCATAAATGCCAAATAAAAAGGAGAGATCCTAAAATCAAGCAGGTAAAAAAATGTAAATACCTGGGAAGTGTTCTAACAGAAGACAGAAAGTGTGACGCAGAGATCCGAAGGCGAATCGGCATGGCAAAGGACGCGTTCTGGAAGTTGAGGAAAGTATTAAGAGACAGGAAAATTTCGCTAGAAACAAAGAAACGAATACTGGGTTGCTATGTGATATCAGTTCTTCAATATGGCAGTGAATGTTGGACAATATCTTGAAAGATGAAGGAAAAACTTGAGGCAACTGAAATGTGGTTCTACAGAAGGATGCTGCGGATATCATGGATTGAGCATGTGAGCAATGATGAAATTTTGGAAAAGATGGAAACGAAAGGGAAATTAATACTGAGCATCAGGAAGAGAGAGCTAAAGTTCATGGCACATGCAATGAGAAAGGAGGGCTTGGAGAAACTGATAATAACAGGCCAGATAGAGGGAAAAGAGACAGGGAAATGCAGGGGATAACATATTTGAAGGGCCTGAGCAAGAGAATGACAAAACGGTGGTTGCGTGGTGTAACAGAAGAAAACGTGCTAAGAGCCTCCAGAGATAGGGAGACGTGGAAAGCCATGATCGCCTACATCCTGAACGGACAAGGCGTACAGAAGAAGAAGACTAGATTAGCAGGTATTTTGCATCAACTTACTGTTGAATTGGATAAATTTATCAGTAAGTTCTATGCTAATCCTTTCTTCTCTCGCACTTCTCACTTGTGAAATTATTTTCCGGCTACTTATTTTTCATAACAAATAATACCTTCAAAAATGTAAATGCAATGTCAATCTTTATCCTCTGTGTTTAAAATTCCTATTCAATTGTTTTCTCTTCTACTGTTTTCTTTTTTCTCATCTTTTTCTCATTCAATAATACCTTGCGTTTTAGAGGCTTTATTGCCTTTCTTAGTATGAAATGAGTAAAAGATTGATCGTATACATATTAACATTTGGTACATATCCTACTGCCTCGTGGCATACTGAAAAAACCTTGCTGGTAGGTGAGATCAGACATTTTGAGAACCACTGTAGTACTTTACAAAACTGGTGATCTCGTGAAAGTGTACGTGACAACTTTTACATATCAAGCCTGAATCATGAACAGCTACACCAGAATTACGATATCTATCGCTGCAGGCAAACTGAAGTAATCTTCTCACTGATGATATGAACCAGTTACAACAGACGATTTTAAACTTGTACAGTAAATTCGACACACTTCTGAGCCAGTGCCAACCGCGCTCGATCGAAAACTCGACAACGATATGCAAGATATCCCCCGGCAAGAGCGAATGATAGTTTTGCCTTGTGCGAGAAAAAATTGCGCAATGAAGCAAAAAAAAAAAAAATGAATAAATAATAAATAAACGAAAAGAAATAAAATGCCTTTAAACTCTCTTATTATTATTATTATTCGCGCCGCGTCTCTTCAAAACGGAGGCAACCATGACTCTCCACAACTTTCTAACTTGTATGGGCCTTTGCAGTTGTTCTCCCTTTTCTAAGGACCCTGCCTCTCCTTCCAGAATCCATTCATACAAGCTCTTCAGGTATAAGTGGTTCACTGTCTCCCCTATCTCTCTTGCCCCCAATGTACTCTCTGACAGAACATTTTCATTTTGTATCCGAGGAAAATTCAGCACACTGTTCTTATCCTTCATATTTTCTTCATGACTTTCTTGTTACTTACTCGTCCCGTCCACGAAATTTTTTGCTTGCTTCAGTTTATTTTTTTATTTTTTATTTTTTTAATCATATCACCCCAAGCAAGGCAAAAACGCCACTGATGTGCAGTGAGCTACGTAAGAGTGAAAAGATTGGAAAAGAGAAAAAGCGGAAACCACACCCTAAACAGGAAACAAGGGATGAGCCTCTTCACCTGTTCAATAGACATGGGTCATTTGTATTTATCTTGATTAATTTTTTGTAATAATTTTGTTTCTATTATTGTCGTTGTTTAGCATATTTTCAGCCATTGAATAGTTTATTTTTTAATCATTTTACCTTAAGCAAGTCTGGACCATTACTAGTTCACAAGGGGTTACAGTGAGAAAAAATTGGGTATAGGGGGTATTAAGGAAAAGATAAAAGATGAACGGCATTCAAGAAGATAGAAGGCAATTGACGTTTTATTTAAATTTTGGGGTATTGTGCCTATCAGGGAAGCAAGCTAACAAAATAAATTTAACAGCCAGGAAGTGCGAGAAATAAAAAAAACTAATGCAGCAAAAGTGGTGGTTACATTTAACTACTTCAATACGAAACTAGTAGCATGCTTAAATTGATGGGGTCGGGGCATCAGGAAATAAGCTCGTCAGAGCAGTTGCCATGAAAATGTATAGAAAAGACAGAGGGAAGCCAAGCCATGACGGTCAAACAGTGACTGATCTCGAGATACCAAGTCAGGATCGATTACACTGCAGATCCTTCTTTGGATTTTGTCGAGAACCTCGAGAGGAAAAGTAGGAGCACTAGACCACATATGGCAACATTGCGATACATAGACAAATGGTAGATTTATAAAAGTGCAAGATGGATTCCGGTGAGAATTTCTGACCCAAACTTCCTAGCAGGAAAAGTATCTATAGGTTCTATGTAGTTCTTCCACTTCAGTTGAAAAAGTGAGGCTAAGGAGACGCAGGATGCTTTTCCCCAGGGGACTGGAATCAGCCATGTTAAAGGTCAACAGGAAAGTTTAATTAACCCCTTTTTTGTTTTCTTAGCGACAAGAGAGAGAGCCAATTGGATGTCCATGATCACGTACGTCCTAAAGAGACACTCACATGAGGAAAAACCGGTCAATTTGCGAGTAAGTGAAGATTTTTTTGATCCATTTGACTTTCCAAAACCATCAGGTAGTAATGTGAGTGGGGTTTTAACCATAACCAAAAAGAAATCTAAAAATAATTCCATTTTTAATAAACGCCAACTTACCAAAAACAAGAAATTTGACCAAATAGATTGGCTTTGAACGGATTTGTAAGTATGATTTGTGGCACATTGCAAACTATAAGAAATGATAAAAGACACAGCAGATAGTAACGACGATTGCTGCTTGACCTTAGTTTTGGTCATTTAATCTTTATCGATGATGGGTCTACGAATTATTTTCTTTCTTAAAAATACAGCTATTGTAGCAAGATTCCACCGCTTAATGCATATTGACTTCACATCAAAGCATTGCATAAATTAGAGAGAAAGTAGTAACCAAATTAATATTTAACTAGTTGATATTTTTCTAATCATTTCACTCAAAGCAAGGCGATAAAACACAAGAGGAATACTGGGGGTGAAAGTGACAGAAAATTTAGGTGAGGGGAAAAGTACAATATAAAAGCGGGTTTCCGGAGACAGATCATAGCGATTGCCGTTGCATTTAAATTTTTGAAGTTTGTATGTAGCATAGAAGCAATTGTTTTCCAGAGAAAAGATGCAAGCAAAGAAACTATTAAAATAGAACATACGGTTAATCCAAGTTAGTTCAGCAGTACGACAATATGACCTAGTTATTAATCTTGTCAGTCAGTTACTTGCTATATTTGACACACGTTTGGGTGATCATATCACTTTTGAGGCATAAGTAACGAGGCAGATTTTCCCGCAGTAGGTTGCCATTTCTTTCTGCGGTAGATTGGTTACCAACCAAGTCTATACAACCCAATCTGCCACACTATTAAACCTACAGTTGGAGGGAGAAGAGGTGGATTAGTACCTTTCTCAAGAGTATTTTTGTGAAAGTAAATGAACCTAATTCGACTGGATTTCGAACTCGGCTCTCCAATGTCTCATTCAGAGCTGATATTCATTTCACCACAACACACAGCCAATCTAGTAGTACGGTTGAATTTCACTCGTAATTGATATAGCGAGACAAACTTGCTTTTCATTACACCACGACGAATTGATAAAATTTAACAATGCGTTTTTTAATAAAACCATAAGGCGAATTTTTTTTATTTCAGTCGATTTTGCTCCGTCAACCTGCAACTGCTTGGTCCAAGTCAACGGTGTATTCGAACAATTTTATCGATCAGCACATGCTGCGCCAGCTTCTAAAACATACAAATAAACAGAGCGAACACTGTCTCCCGGCATTTCTTTGGACGAAGCTCAACGAAAACGATAATGCTTTCACTAATTTTTCGAATTAGCTCCAACGGAATAATTAATCGGCCACAAGCAAGACTGTAGATCTGCAAATTATGTTTGATGTCTAAGAATACCATATGATGACTGTGTTATTCAAATCATTATTTATAAAATTACATAAAATATATCGCCTACTTGATCTCTCTAACGACAAGTTTGTTGTTTAGGACGTGTGTAGCCAAACGGTTAACGGCAGGAATAAAAACAAACTACGAACAGAATTCATACCGCACCTGAGGTAATTGTCGTTCACTTCTATTAAGCCTGAATCCAATCCTCACTCGGCGACAGTTAAATAGAAAAATATTTACAGATTTTCAGATATATACGTGCGTCTATTTTGTTTTTCGGGTTAGAAAGCTGTAAAAAGAACCGTAAAAATATTCATAATTGCAACAGAAATGACCGTCAATTCAATGATCATTAAATAGATGAAAACAAAATTATTATTTTACGATGTACCGAAAGGATTCTTCTTTGCTATTGTTATATTGCTGGAATTCTTGACTGTGTTTTGAGGGGTGCACTATACATGACTTAGGATGGTCAATATAATTAATAAAATCATATTTGTTTGATATCGCAGTTTTTAATAAAATCTGTACACAGAGACAGCTATTTTTATATATATTAATTTTCAGGATTTTGTGCCGACACAAATAATTTGAGTTTCATACATATATGTGTGTGTGTGTGTGTGTGTGTGTGTGTGTGTGTGTGTGTGTGTGTGTGTTTGTATGTAATTATATATATTTTCATGTAAGTTAATTAGATATTAAATACATCTCTTACCATCTTCCATAGTTTACCATTTCTTTCAGCCTATTCCTAATCGTTTTTAATGTTAAAATCCTCAAAAACTGCCATTCTATTTCCTTTCTTAAAACCTATTGCGAAAGAAAATATTTTATTTGCCTCTGTACAACTAAACAGAGGTGTGAAACGCATCAGTTAAGAAATGTTTTTTGTTTATATATATATATATATATATATATATATATATATATATGACGGATGACTATATATATGTGTGTGCGTTTGTGTGTGTGTATGTGATGGTGTGAGTAAAATTGGTTTAAAGAAAAATGTTTAAGAAAAATGTTTATAACAAAAATTCAAATTGGTATGAATTTTAGTTCGTTAAAATAATAAAAAATTATTCTCTTATGAAGTTGATTCTTTCAGAGAAACAAAGTAGATATTTTCCCGAACGTCTCACCACACACACACACACACACACACACACATATATATATATATATATATATATATATATATATATATATATATATATAAATATAAATATAATAATAATAATAACTAAATAGCCTCTGTAAGTATGTAGGCCGTAAATTTATACTAAAATAAACCTTAAAAAAAACCACTAACAAACAGAACCTAATTCCGTTACAATCCGGTGCACTAAGGCGTCGGATAAATGGCGAGAAAAAAAAGAAACCAACCACAAGAAAAAATAGGCTTTGCCCTGATGATCCGTAGTGTCAAACCGCGGTAGGTTTTGGCTCACTTTAGATTTTTGTATATATATATATATATATATATATAGATAGATAGATAGATAGATAGATAGATGGGAAAAATGCGAGTAGCCGTGAATGTTTTAATATGTAGATTTATTATTATTATTATTATTATTAATTGTTTTTTGTATAAGTGTCCATAATGACATTTGTGTTGCTACACGTGTTTCCAGTCCAAAGTTAACTCTCTACAGGCGAATAAACTTGTGAGATATCGAGATCCATTTGTCTTTCTGACGGCTGAAAATACTGTGTTTATATAGATAAGTGGTCGGTGAGCAGGTCAGAAAGTTCATATGCATGCTTTTTTTTTTTGGTTTTTCACACTGGCTCATTAAATATCTTCCGTTTTGCGAATCATTCACCTTTCATTAACAAGAAAAAAATTTACACTGACTTGTGAAATTTGATTTCGACTTTTTTATTCAAACTGTTTTTAGCAATTTTGATTCAATTATATGGGTTATCAAACTATGCCTTTTTTGGGGCGGAATCAACAGAATTCACTAAATCATGGAAAAGATTTCTAGATTATTGTTTTATCTTTTGGAGATCAACATGAGGATACATAAATAAACTATACAATCTACTCCAAAATTTGCACTCCAAAATTAAGTTCACACAATAATATATCTATAATGAATTGCCATTCATAGACATACTCATAAAAAAAAGCAATTACATCATCACAGACATTTACCATAAACCCACAGACACCCAACAATATCTTCATTTCAAGAGTCACCACCCTAAAAGTTGTCTACTCCGTAGCACGACGAATTTGCACAATATTAGCTGACAAAACCCTTCGTAATATACCCCTAGAGGAACTACGAAGAACATTACAAATAAAAGAATACCCCATTCCACTAATAAACAAGGGTTTCCAACTGGCAGAAGAAATACCATTAGAATCTCTCCGGAATAAAAACAAACAAAAAAACAAACAAACAAACAAAAAAAAAAACGCATGAAAAAGTAGAAAATATTCTCTCATACGACACCACACCCAACAAAAGCAACCCAGAATTATTTACAAAGCTACAAAAGACACTCAACAAAAACGATAAAATTAAAGAAATCCTAAAGACAACATAAATAATTAAAAGTCAACGCCAAAACCAAAATTTAAAAGAACATAGTAACTTCATCAAAATTCGAGTAACAACACAACACAGAGTCACACAATTCACCAAAAAGGCGCTATAAGAAACAAAAACTTCGCGTGCCTTTGAAAAAATAGTAATTCTGAATTCCAAAAACAACAACCAGAACTAGATAACCCGTAGAATTTAATCAGATTGGCCAAAAACAATTTTGAAGAGAAAAAGACGAAAACAAATTTCGAAAATCATTTAAAAACGATCATCTATTGCTTTATTATACGTGACACGTATCTGACCAATGAAATTAAATCTCAATCAGCATACTATCTATTTGGATTTTTTAAATTGAAAAAAATTAAATCATTCGTCTTTAAAAATCTCCGAAGAAGCTTATTAAAATGAAACATTCATAGACATACTCATAAAGATTAAAGACACTTTATTCTAACTGTCCTTTACTTATTCTGTTCATATATATATATATATATATATATATATATATATATATATATATATATATATATATATATATCCAAGTGAATAAAAAACGAAGAAAGTATTAACAACATTCAAAAAATTAATTTAAAACAGTTTTCAATTTTTCAATATAGCAATGAATATTTATTATAAGTTATAGTTTAGAACATGTACAAATTTTAATTTACTACAAAAGTGTACATTTTGTTTCGACATCGAAGAAATATTGGCATTTTTATTGAGTAAGTATTTAGTATTTTAAGATATTGTGTAATTTTGGTAAATATCTGTTAAAGTAAGATGTATGTATTACTTTCATTATTGTGTGATTTAAACGACAATTCATCCATCACACTCTGTATATTTTAGAGAAAACTGACAAGATACTGCGGTTAAGCATTTTATTTAATGTTTGTGTTTGCACAAGACTTTTGCAGGCATCTAGAGTTATTTTGTTATACCATAGATAATGACAAAATTCTACACAGTGAGTTAAAAAAAAGAAACAACCTTGATAATAGCTAAAAGAATAGCCAAAGACACTTGGTCATACAAAAAATTAGGATAATTTTGACACACTTTCCAGAAAAGAAAACATATCTACGAACACATGAAAAATGAAATAAACAAGTTTATCGTAGTATCTTATCAGTCTTCATTAATTAAACTTGTCCAAAATGCCTTTTTAAAGGAAGCTAACAGCATCTAATATAACACGGAAACTTACACTTACTCTTAAAATCAGATAGTGGAAAGCATCTTCTTGAACTTTAGGCCTGTGAACAGGTTTTGTCAAATTCAAGAAACAAGATCTATCTTTTTAATTTTCGTTTTAAATGCTATATGTCTTGTTATCGTGTTTCATGTCTTGTTATCGTTCTTCATTCACTTTCGATTATGTGGTAAAAAAGATTCCAATGGGTACTTCCAGGTATTTTATAGAGAGCTGAAACTTGAAAAGAATCCAAAATCTTGTCATGTGTAATGTTCAAAGGGATCGAGACCGAGCCAAAACCAACAATAAAAAAAGCACCCGGTCGAAAGTCCTTGAACAAAAACAACAAAATACAGAAAACAGTTTATTGTCGTTGAGTTTTAGTGATTACAGTGTGGTATCGTCTTTTATAAAATCAGTTTACTCGAAAAGTTTCCCTCTTCCTGTCTCTGTCTCTGTCTCACACATACACTGTTATGTGTCACGGGAGACTTACAGTAGGTCTATTGTCTTCTTTGTCTCGATTGTGTAGATGTGCTTTCGAAGTACTGGAAAGTTGAAAATCGAAAAATAAAGGACAAAACCTCTACTTGCCATCTCTGTCGAAATAATTTTTTTTCAAATGAATCATTCAAATATGTCCTCTCCTACTATAGGGCCTAATTATTGAGGTAGAATTAGCTGGTTACATTAACCAGGTTGGAAGTCTTGACTATCTATGACTAGCTATAGCGCTTTACTTTCAGTATGCAATTCCAATACTGTCCCACGCGAAATCAATCTGTCCCTCTCCTGATCTCTTTACGTCATGAATGCATATGGCCTATAGAAGACATAAACTTCCAATGAACCACATACCTATTTGAACCAACAGAAGTCCGAGACGAATTTATAGTTGTTTTTCCTGTGTATACGTTCCTTCTGATAGAACACTTGAACCATAACCCATTAAAAAAACTGCCATTGAAGAGTCGATCAATTAAAACAAGAAAAATAAAAGAGTAAATCAACCAAAGTATTTGCTTAATAATAAAAAATGTAAGTCGAAAAATTATTGGTATCATCATTCATATGGTTTCCAAAATGTTTATACATTAAATATTACAATTTCATAACAGTAATCATTATAGAAGCTTTATACTAAATGTTTCTTCTAACGCATTTCCCCATCATGAAACTCTCTTTCGGCTTCTTGCTTCCCAGTCAAATTTGATCTTCAAAGATTTAAATGCAATATCAATCGTTATTTTCGGTCTTCTTAATTTTTGTTCTTTTATTGTCCTCTCTTCTTAGTAGTTTTTTTTCTCATATTCTCTAACATTGTTACCCTTTACATCTTAGTGGCTTTATTATCTTGCTTGGGTTGAAATGATTAAAATAATTCAGCGTTCAGTGAGACGAGAAAACTTTTTGGGATTGACCAATATCAGGACTTTACATTCTGAACAGATAATGACGGACAGATGACATCGGAAACATGTTGGATGGCAGGAGGTTCTCATGAGCGTCTGTTGACGAATAAGGAGTGGCGCACATTGGTTGTCGCAAATCGATACCACCTGAACTCACGGCGAATTCGACGTCAAAATGATTGAAAGAGAGAATAGGCGGAGATAGAAAATTGGTGATGGAATAAATAAACATGGCATATGTTTACGACGGAAAACGGTGAATGAACACACACACACACACACACACACACACACACACACAAATATATATGTATGTATATATATATATATATATATATATATATATATATATAAAGTGTGTACTGAGCGAGACGGAAGAATACAGAGATATATATGTATGTGTTTATGTAGATGTAGTTATATATGATGAGACGGATGAGATTATTTAAGCATACAGAAAGCCTGGCGGATTTCCCAGTAGAAAGATCAGATGATTGCCAGATACAAATAAACTAGACAGTTAATGTAATTAGTCAAGTGGGTTAAATTTTCCGATTCTCGTGGGAGCGAAAGATCTAAATACCGATTGAGATCGGAATCAATAAACTCGTAAATATACGGTCAATAATGAAGACAAATAGGGGGGTATTAGTAGACCAAGATAAACAAATAACAACATATTGATAAATGATGAAAGAAAAAACTAATATTTTAAAGCACAAAGGATCAAAAGGTCGCTCCTCCTGCAAAGGAAGAAAGGAGTTCTTACCATGCCGGAGAGCAAATTGTATTTATTAATTTTTCTCGCGCACGTAATTCACACTGCAGCCACTCAAAACAACATTTGAAGTAATAAAAATGTCGGATGAACCCAGCAATTGTTTTGAAATATGAATATATGTAATTATATTTTTTAAAATATATATACATATATATATATATATATATATATATATGTGTGTGTGTGTGTGTGTGTGTGTGTGTGTGTGTGTGTGTGTGTGTGTGTGTGTGTGTGTAGGTCTTGAAGGCTGTCACAATGCATTTATTAAAATAAAGGAAGGTAAAGAAGTTGTTGGGTATTACCTATTTATTATACATTAATATTTCGAGATCAAAATCTCATCTTTAGAATGGTTGGAGAGCGTAATTTACACAATGTTTCAAGTAAATTGCAAAATTTTGCTATATATATATATATATATATATATATATATATATTACATATAAAAACATTTAATTTTCGAAATATCGGATGGGTGTTTCAACGAGGGAATTTAATACTCATCTCATCAGCAATAACAAAACATTTCTGGATCAGTTTTAATATTTAGCATTAATATGATTTGTTTAGATTCATCTCCAAGCTATTTCTTTCGGATTTATAAACAATATATAGTGTGATGGATAAATTCTCCTAAATTGCACAAAAAATGAAAATAACACTGATATCTCACTTTAACAGATATATTTACCAAAATGACACAAAAATATCTTGAAATAATAAGGTGTAAATTTATTAAATTCATAAACTCGCCATTAGCTTCAACCAAGGCCTCCAGAAGAATTCGGAATCTCCTGCATCTCTTCTGGACGGTCTCTTTGTTTAAGTTGATGAATATTGTCATAATCCTTGCAATCAGTTCATATTTCGCGTTAGAAGAAGTTTTGTTGGTCTCTCGTTTAACTGCGCCCTGAACATAGTAATCAAGGGAGTTGTAGTCTATGGAATTCAGTGGCTAGAGTGGTGACAGAAATTGTATAATATCCATGACTGGGTTTTTCTATTTCTGTTTGTGTGGCCCAGACATAGGGTCTTCCAGCAGCCACCCTCTTAACCCAAGGCAGAATAACTTCTTTAAGACATTTGATGTAGGCATCAGTGTTTAATCTGAAGCTCTTTGGGAAGATGAACGGGGGATAATGTTGTTATCCGTTGTAATCACTCCAAACACCTTCGTAATCCCCATTAGAAATATATAACGTTTTTAGAATCTTCTACATTGTACACAGATTAACACACAAACACTGAAATGTTCGTATTGGAACTTCTGGTTGCGGTTGACAAAAACAAAAACAAAGCTGTAGTAGAGCAGCTGACATTTCTCTAACCCTCTCAAATATGGAATGGCCTGTGAATTGAAATACCTATATAAACATAGCAGTCAGGAATTGGGAATGTCATTGACGAGTATTATCGAACTTTGCTCTCTGCAACTCTAACAATTTCACCTCTCCTCTCTTTCTAATTATTGTTGTTCTATCTCATCTGTTTTTGTCTTGTCTGTTCTTAATATCCATAAGCACGGACATTGTGCTGTAGGTTTTTCAGTAAACATCACCTGGTAACGTACTACCACCTCGGCGATGCAACAAAAGCGCAAATTCCAAAAAAAAAAAAAATGCGTACATATATAGATATATAAATATAGTCATCTACATACAAGCCGGTTTCGTTGTATCACAGCTCATCAGTGTGACTAGACATCTACTAGCTTTCAGTCGGGATTGAAACTCGACCGATTTGATGTCAGTCTACCCTTAAGCTATCGATGCATGGCTGAAAGATATATATATATATATATATATATATATATATATATATATATATATATATATATACATATATATATAATTTAAAGAAAGAATAATTGGTTGGTTGGTTGGTTGGTTGGTTGGTTAGATTTGTTTAGCAGCATATCAACCTCTATGTGTTATTTAATGCCGACATATAAATATTTTGAAAGTAAATTTATGGCTTCAACTGCAGATAAAATGGTCATTTTGCTATAAAATGTATGGTTGTTAATTTTACTATAAATTGTATTGTTACTAATTCTTCTATAAAATTTATTGATTGTTATTTAGTTTTAAAAAGTTATAGTTTGTAATTTTACAATAAATATGGATTGTTGATAATTTTTATATATAAAAAGTATTGCAGGAAGGAAGGAAGGAAGGAAGGAAGGAAGGAAGGAAGGAAGGAAGGAAGATAAAGATAAAAAATCTTATAAAAATACAGAATGATAAAATAAAAAAGGATAGAATAATAACGGATGAACGAAATATAAATTAAAATAAAAGAAACAAGGGAAAAAAAGAAAGAAAGAAATAGAAAAGGAAAGAAAGAGAAAACGATATGAAGGAATAAGGGAAAAGAGGAATACA
This sequence comes from Ascarosepion bandense, assembly GCA_037127315.1. Taxonomy (NCBI): domain Eukaryota; kingdom Metazoa; phylum Mollusca; class Cephalopoda; order Sepiida; family Sepiidae; genus Ascarosepion; species Ascarosepion bandense. The sequence goes on along the minus strand of JBBBDQ010001527.1, from coordinate 3,419,704 downwards.
AGAAATTACATAAAAATATATATTTAATAGGAAACGGACTTAATAGTAACATTAACTAAAATTGTACATAGCAATATCTCCATTTCGACTACATTTTAATTCTTAAAACCTGCTTACATCAAATATCCACCCCGTGTCGAACTTCTTAATGGTTTTTGTCGAAGGTGGAGCAAAAAGCCAGCTAACAACATCAAAACTAGTGCCGCTCCTTTACTGGCTAGCAAGGGACGAAAGAGAGCGCGTCGCTGTAGAAAACGCGTAAGAATAAAGAAAAAGAAGAGACAAAGGAATTAAATTAAAGAAAGTTCGAAGGCAATGTCGAACAATGGCGGTGGTGGCAGCTATGCCAGTCCAATTTTGGTGTGGGCATTTCCCGGTCGGCATTTTGATTGACGCACCTCAAAGCCCTGACCGATAAGCTATACGCTTCCTATTTTTCTCCACCTCTCTAAGCCAAAAGAATAAAAAATCATGACATAAGCTGTTCCGTTTTACCTTCCGAAGATTCTTTTCCACGTCAAGTGTCTTCCTCTCATTTTGAAAGATTGAAAGAAGCCCTTGCAAGTTTTCCTTTCTCGAAACCCGCCAAGCGGATTTTGTCTGCCACTTTCGACAGACGTGCAACGGGTCGGGCAAAGAAAACTGCAGATTTGTCTGCCCCTGTCACCGTGAATTTTACTTTTGAATTAATATTCACTCTAAAGCTGAAACTGATTGGCCACACCTTATCTTGATGGTAAACAGGAACAGAAGGTTACAACAATAAAGTTTTAAGCATTTTTTTGTAAATACCAGGATTGTCAGGGAACTATATATCCATTTAATATTAGTAAAAATAACTATTCTTTGAGCAACGGTTCTGTACTTCATTTTGAGTAATTTTAAAAGAATACACTTTGGTTTCAAATGTGAATCCGAATATCTCTAAATGAGCACGCAATAACAGTTTTTAAAATGTATCCTGGAAAACGTATATGAGGTTAGAAGAGGGTTATTTTGAAGCGGTCTAAGGCGCCACCGATAGAATGAGGCAGTTTAAAGTATCGTTCAGTGCTAATATTTGACCACTTAGTTTTTCCTCATTACAACAAATGACCAGACACAGACTATATCAATTTTTGGAGGTGTTTCAATAAATTATGATATTAATTACATAAACAATATTTACTAATGATATGAAGATGTTCCTAAGCAAATCATTAATAAAAAGCAGAAAACCAGTAGGACAGAAAAGAAAGCCTTGGAGAACGCCTACATTGATCTCATGAACTTCAGAAGATTATACTTTCACAAAGACCTGAGATCTTAAGAGAAAAGAATTAATAATTATGCAGACTCTTTCAGGGATGCCGTAGCTGAAGCGTTTGTGTATTAACCTGCTATGCTACACCGGGTCAAAATCCTCTGAGATATCTCAGCGAATATATCATTGAGCACTTCACTGATTTTTATTGACAGTTAAATCATCAGGTCTGGTACAGAAGTTTGGTTGTACTGTTCGTCGCTTAGGAGGTTGATTTGGTAAAGTGATCAACAACAACCTTCTTGATAATAGAATTAGACTTTGCTAACGGCAATAAGGAGGCTGATGTAGTTATATATAGACGAAGGAAATTTTAAATTCTGACAAAAATTATTTACGCGTCAGTGAATATTGCATGATAAAATTCTGGAGAATAGTTATGATTTGGGCAAATACAAGTCTTACTATTCAACACATAGCCAGTAAGGGGAGATTGATAGATACAAAATTTGCTTAGTAAATATCGGCAACAAATAGCATTATTGCAAACAAGGAACATAAATGAGATAGAATATATATATATATATATATATATATATATATGTGTGTGTGTGTGTGTGTGTGTGTGTGTGTGTGTTCCAAAATCTGCGAAATTCCAAGCAGAATTGATTAAAAATGTTATATATATATAACATTTTTAATCAATTCTGCTTGGAATTTCGCAAAATTGAACAGGAATAAGAGAAATAAGCATTCTTTTAAAAGTATATATATATATATATATATATATATATATATATATATATATATACTTTTAAAAGAATGCTTATTTCTCTTATTCCTGTTCAATTTCATTTGAGTATTTGATATCTGCGAAGTTTCTCTCTCGGTGTCTGTGAGGCACCACCTGGATTTTCAGTTAAATCGACAAATCCTCTTTACTGGCAGGATTCAATTTCCTGTCTTGCTATTCCTCATATGGATGGCAGAGAGCATTTTTATTTAGTGGCGTGGACCGGTGGCTTATGATTCCCACTCAATAATTCCAAGAGTATTGCATTTACTCCGAAAAGAGGAGGGAAATGTCCAAAGTCGTTAATCTAAATGAAAAAAAAAAACAAGAAAGAAAAGAACAACCACTTAATCATTTTGGACTTGAAGATTTTACAAGTACGTTTTATTGTTCATAATTGTATTATGAGCGGCCCATGATTTAGAAATCGATACAAACAGAGTGCGACTTAATTATTAATCGATTCATATTGACCGAAAATGTCATGAGAAAGAACAAAAAGTACTGTACTGCTGATTTGACTGTAACAAATTTATAAACATTTTTGTGTATATTCCCCAAAAATAAAAACAAACATTAGTCATCTAAACTCCGTAATCCGTGTTTACCGTTCTCATATCGACCAGAACACAATCAAAATATTAAAATAAAGTCCGATTTTAGAATCAAACTTTAATTTCTTTTTATAATCGTTTCATTCTAAGCAAAGTAGGGCTTACATGAAAGGAGAGGGGAAAAAGCAAAAAACAAAAAACAAAAAAATGAATAAACGAAAGAACAAGGTACAGAGTGTCAGAAAAATGAAAATAGAAAAATGGAAATCAAGGAGATAAAAGACGACCATTGACGTTGTACTTAAACTCCTGGAGATTGTAGGTATCAGGGGAGCAAGTATACGGAGGGAAGTTCCACAGGTGGGAATGTGTTCTGATATATTATTATAATAGCTGTACAAAATATATTACTAATTTGTAATAATTAAAATGTTCTCTTTGTTCATTTTATATGAATCTCTTTCAGAATTTAACATAAAACAGTATATACCACTCATCTGAAATATAATGAAAGAAAAGTTACGTTTACTTTTTGCATGAGTTCAAGATTGGCTATAATGAACATGGGATACACTTTTGATCAGACAGTACAACTCTGGGATACGAGTCTTAAAGATGCTATAGGACGTCCACTTGCAATTGCCAATCAACATCTTAAAACACTCGGCAACAAAACCCACGTCAAGGGTCAGGGTAACGTCTCAGATAATGTGTCAATATTAAAACAATATCAGACCTTTTCAAGATAACTGAAAAAATGAAGAATCACCATAAATAGGTCCCACATGAACTCAGTGAAAGTCAGAGTTCGATTTTTTTTAGGTGTGTTTGATGCTGAATTTGCAAAATTTGAATGATCCCTTTCTTGAGCCAATAATGACATGTGATAAGATCTACGGAAATAGAGAGAGAGAGAGAGAGAGAGAGAGAGAGAGAGAGAGAGAGAAATGCAGAAAGTGAAACAGGTAGATCAATTTTAGGTTATACATAGATGGATATGAAACCCATAAAAATTGTACCAAACTAACCAATCAAGCGGGGAAATTAAAAGAAAGAAACGGCAAAGATCTTGATATAATATGGAGCATATTTTTAAAAAAGCCGGGCTTAACAACGGTGGTGATGTCTGCAGATTATGCCAAGAAGAAAGGTTAACCATGATATTATTTCCAGAACAAGAAAAGTTACTAAATGAAAGGTCCGAAGTAATGTTCGGATGTAAACACCCCAGAAAATATATTTTAGGATCATACAAACTTGGGTGAAAATGTTTACAATTCATAACCGGCTCTTCCTTTATTTCAAACTTCTAGTTGTGCGTTCTGAAAGTTACTTTTGTACGTTTAAAAAAAAGCTTAAAAGCGTTGGAAAATCAGGTGAAATAAAACGACTGCAGATACTGAAAATTTAAAACTAAGGTTTGGTAATCGACTGAATTCCGTCTATATATATATATATATATATATATATATATATATATATATGCTGGCTACTCATATTCGAGGATACCCGTCTACTAGGGCGGCTAGTAAATCCCCATTGCAGACGCTTGCAAATTACTGAGCCCACTTGCAACTATGCTGAACGGAACGTAGTTACAGTGTCTGGGAGAGAGTGCGTATTTGGTCGGAACAACGCCAGGACGCTCAAACCCTCGGCCACAATGACTTGTGACTTAGAATTTGGACAATCATCAATGACTCCTCAAAGTGAGCCGTCTATCTAAAGTCAATCAGTACCAACGTCAACACGCGGTATAGTTTTCAGGCACTTTTTACTCTTGAATCGTCTCCTCCTCCAGACCAATAATATAAAGAAGTCACCCTCCTGACAAACTGACCACAGTGAGATTTGAACACGGGCTTAATGGTCAGAAAGCGAACGTTCTAACTAATCGGCCACACGTTCACATACATTGTCAAATATTTCTGAGATGAAGTAGTATTTACACTATATTATTCGAACTATTGTCCAAACCTTTGATGTCATTTTTACAACGTTTCGGCCATTGTACGCTCAGGCCTTCTTCAGGTGCTAGAAATCTTGAACCGAACCCTTTATCACGCTCACTGGGGTATATTATTCTCATTCCTTATGTGAAGTCACTTTTGGTAGGTTTCGGTTCAAAATTCCCAGCACTTAAAGAAGGCCGGAGCGTACAATGACCGAAACGTTGTAAAACTGACGCTCACATACAACACGTTACTAGATTACCTCAATTACTACTAGTTGAGCACATAATAAAAATCACTTTGAAAGTCCACGGTGCTGAATATTATCGGCTTGAAGACAACTATAAGCATCGACATTTTAATTATCTACTGGTAATGATAATGTATTTTTTATTATATCAATAAATTTTAGTATTTATATATATTATGATATTTGTAGATTTAAGAAAACAGTTCAACCTTTTTTTTGAATTCGGTGAAAGGTAAATATGATTTTAAAACAATACATGGATTTGTTATTTCTTATAATTATAAACGCTATCTTTAGTGGGCATGCGTGTATAAGTAGACATTCCTATCTAAAATTCGGTGGTTAAATATACATAATTCTAACAAAAACATGGCTGTATATTCGAACACCTGAAATCACTAAACATAACATTTGCATTAATAAGTGTTAATGTCAGATTCAAGAATCTATTAATTACTTTTAATAAATATCCCGAAAAGAGATAAAGGCTAAATGGAAAAAAAATGTACTTTTTAACATATGAAAGAGACTGTTGATATCCTGACCCCACGAATTTACTAGTGCTATGAGATTGGAAACTAGGTCTGCCTCATATACTCTTTCAGTTTCTTTTCTCGCACTTCCCGCATGTGAAACTCCTTTCCGTATACTTGCTTCCCTGATAACTACAATCTCCAAACTTTAACTACATCGTAAGTAGCCTTCATCTACCTCCTTGATTTCCATCTTTCTCTTATCCTTTCTTTGATACCTCCTGTACCTTTAGATATATATTTATATCCATGTGCCCACTAAACTAAATATAAATTTTATAGCAATAAGAACTATGCAAACATGTAAAAATATAAAATAATGGTATCAATATTTTATACAGTAATTGTTGATTTTTTCATTTTTTTCTTGGTTCCAACTTATTACATTTCTTTAAGCACTTGTAATAAGTATAACACATTTGATATTTATTATAGGGATGAGACCTAAGCAGACGCGCCGCTGTCATTATCAAACATGAAATAGCAGTACACTATTTTAACGGTATTGTCCTAACAAGGTTCTCGCTACTATGCGCCGTTTTATCTTTATAATAGCAACACCATCAACAAATATAAAAGCTAGATTATGTTTAATGCCTTTGCACGTTCCCATATCCGTCATTGGTGCGAAAAGTGTAATCGGGGCGGTAAGTTCAAATTCCGGTCTAGTCTAATCTATGGATAAATCCATGTATTTTCTTCCAGTTATGGGTTGAATAACAGAGTTAGACTGGTCTCTCTAGTCTTAGGTGACAACCAGTTTAAGAGAAGAAAACCCTGAACATTTATTGAGAAAGACTAGAGTATCCTTTCCAATAAGGCATGGCAATTCATATTCGATAATAAAAGGTAAAATAGTCTGTTAAGAGCTATGAGCCTCTACTGACGGAATTACAAAATTCTTTGTTAGATAATTAATTCAGTAGTGACTATTAATCGGATTATTTAAACATTGTGCAGTTAAACTTGTAGAAGAAAATTCAATTAATAATTATGTTTTATTAGAAGTGCGCTGACTATCATAGATATGGCTATAATTCTCTGTTCTGTCACTTCTTGAATGAAGTCAAGGTGTTATTTTTCTTTTTCAGCTCGGTGTCCATTGATATCTCCACCAAGATCTAAGAGTAATCAAGAACTTCTACTGGCAGCAAACTGCCTGCATACGAACAGGTAACGAATTCAGCAATTATACTAAGATTGAAAGCGTAAGACAAGGATGCGTCTTTTCGCCGGATCTATTCAACTTATACAACGATACTATTCTGAGAACCCTAGAAGTTATGCCAGGATTCGTCCTCGGAGGACACAATTTAAACAACATAAGGTACGCAGATGATACAGTGCTGATATCAGCACAGAAAGAAAACTACAAGCCCTCATACAGAAGGTAGCTGAAGAGAGTGACAAAAAAGGACTACAAATAAACTGCAAGAAAACCGAATGCATGGTAATCAGCAAAAAGGGCAGCCCAAAATGTCAATTACAGGTGAGGGACTCCAAAACCAAGCAGGTACAGAAATTTAAATACCGAGGAAGTGTTCTAACAGAAGACGGAAAGTGTGACACTCAGATCCGAAGGCGAATTAGCATGGCGAAAGAAGGATTCCAGAAGTTGAGCAAAGTATTAAGAAACAGGACAATTTCACTAGAAAAAAAGAGGAGAGTACTTGAATGCTATGTGATATTGGTTCTTCAATATGGCAGTGAATGTTGGACAATATCTTCCAAGATGAAGGAAAAAGCAGCTGAAATGTGGTTCTACAGAAGGATGCTGGACCGAGCATGTGAGCAATGACGAGGTTTTGGAAAGGATGGAGACGAAAAGGAAATTAATACTGAGCATCAGGAAGAGACAACTAAAGTTCCTGCGACATGCAATGAGAAACGAGGGCTTGGAGAACCTGTTACTAACAGGCCAGATAAAGACAGCGGAAAGCAGCGGATAACATATTTGAAGGACCTGATCAGCTGGATGAGGGAACGAGGGTTGCATGGTGCAACAGAAGAGAGCGTGCTAAGAGCCATCAGCGACAAGGAGATGTGGAAAGCCATGATCGCCTACGTTCTGAAAGGACATGGCACATAAAAGATATAAACACGTCACGTCTATAAACAGTTTCACCTTCACGGAGGGTGATATCTTGTTTTCTACTATAAAATACAATCTCGTTTTGATGGCATAGTTGGTTAAATTCCAAATTAGCTTACTCTTTGTTTTCTAGAACTACCTTGTTTGTTTTTTCTTTCACTTCAATTGTTTATTAAGTAAAAACAAAAATTAAAGATTAGCGAGAAACTCTACAGAACAATTTTTAGTATTTAAAGAGCCCTTTGTCTGAACTAATGTTTAGGAATGTTTATACTGGACATGGTAAAATGATAACTTCTGTGACTTTAACAACTGACTCTTCAGTAGTTGTTTAAACTGTAACAATGACCCGAAATTAGTGGACGTAGTCCGAAGCCCGTAGACGTAAAATAGTGTCGGTAATAGATCATCTTTATCGATATTTTGATTAAAGACCGCGTGCAAATGGGCAGAGCGGTTGCAACAGTAGAGAGTCGAAAACACTGATGCTCGCCTGCGATATCCTCTCCAATATTACCTTGAGTATCGTCATTCCAGCAGGTAGAGGTTAGTAGATCCGAGAACATTTGCTTTTACTATCTTTCTATCTCTCTCTCTCCCTGTCTTTCTATCTCACGCACACAACGGCAGAAAAAAACATCCGTTTCTTACTAAAATGATGTCTTCTACGCTTTTCCTAAAATAAAGCGAGAAACAAGAGATACTAAGAAAAATTGTTTGTTGATGCAGCTTTGCGACCTCTGCAGAGAAAATTCAGATACACCAGCACAATTAAAACTTACATTAAAATAGAGTGCTAAAAAGTAGAAAATGAGTCCATTGTAAGCGTGCAGTACAATATTTACCTATAAACTATGCGAAAGAATCTAGATGTCAACACATGTTGTAAATTTTAAACTGAAAAAGGAAATAAAAAGACTAATATTTGAATGTCAAAATGTTTCACCAGAGATAAAAAGGCTGAGCCGGTATCTCTTGAGCTATAAAAGATATGGAATGGGACGACTGTCAAGTTAGTCTGTCTGGAACTTGAATTACTTTTCTGACTTTATTCTCCCGTATGTGAGTGGTTATCAATAGAGTTTTCATATGAAAGAACAATAATATTTCTTTCCCAATAAGTGAAAAACATTCTTTCTAGACTAGTCGTGAGGATTTTATTGTCTGTATCATTATCCCATGAGTATATAAAGGTCGTCTAGTTTGCTCTAGTTATGAACACATTATACATTGATCTTAACTGTCTCACATACCCTTAATACTTTGTTTGCTCGTGAGAGACATTAGCGATATTTTTCATGTTCTAATACTTACGAAAATTAGTTTCCCAGTTTTGTATTATTGATTTTAGAGCTCTCGAGCAAGATCATTGCAAATATACTTTTTTATTTCGAATTTTTTCTGTTATATTAAGTTTTTAAAATATTATTGTATCGTTGTTTCATGTCTAATAATTAAAACACTTCTTGCCTCAAAGTAAGTTTTTCTTTTACAAATAGGGCACAGCTTGTAATTCGTGTTAATAACCTAATTAGTTTTTTACATTTACAGTTTTATTTCCTTTTGTCTTCGTTTTACCCATTTTAATTAATTCACTTAAAACAGGATTTACTTCTTATCTATTTTGTTCACACAACCATCACTATTATGATTGTTAAGCGAATGAGGGGATAGAAAGCCATCAGAGTGATGTTAGAGTACACATTTACAAAGCCCGTCTGAAAACATCAGTGTAATAGTAAAAAGTACCACAGCCAAATGTGCGCCATATGGTGACAATTTTTAAAAACACAATAAATAACCTTGTAGGTGAGGCTCATTTAGAAATACCTTCAAGTCTGCTTACCCAGTCAATTCAGACGGTCTCTGTTTGAGGTGGTTTCCAAATATCTACATGGGAATCCCAAGTTGCCATGGCTGCCTCACACTTAAGGAAAGCAAAACCCTCTTGATCCATGGTTATACTGCTGCAAAACTATTCTCGACTAGACTCAGTGAATCCTCGGGAAGATGCCCAACTGATCTACGCCGGTCAAATGACATCCAAAATCTATGGTACTGAAAGGGATATTTCTGTAGCCCATCTTAATTTACCAAGACAAAATATGCACATATTAACACCACCAATTAGAAGATCCTAAAGCCATGAGAGCCATATCAAGTGTAGAGTTAGGATATTATTATTTTCATTATCATCATTATTATTATTGTTAGTTATCACAATTTAGTGGTCGTTCTGAGTCTGAAATGGACATCTTATGCGCTTTGCATCGCTGCTGATTAAAATGCAGAAAAAATCGCCGTGGCTCGAACTCTCAAAAGGTGATGGGAACAGCGTCGATGATGGTAGCAGTTATTAATGGCGGCAGTAGTTAGGAAAGGAAGCGTCCTTGTTGCCAGTGAGGGTTTTGGAAAAATCGAGGTCGTGGCGCAAGAGCTTTTGTGTTCAAAGCTAGATTTCCGCTTTTGCTGGCGACGTCGAGATGAAAAACTATCTCTTCACTTAACGAAAAGATGCTGTCATGCGAGATCATTAATATGGCCTGTCTGACATCTTGGGACAAATAGTTCGGCACATTCAAAAGAATCACAATACCATACAGAAGATTTTCGGGATGGATAAATTTGTCTGTCGCTCCGGAGTTGGTTGTATATATGCCTTTGATGAGTTTTTACATGTACATGATTATATATATATATATATATATATATATATATATATATATATATATATGTAAGGTTTATATGTACAGCTGTTTCTAATTTTACAAGCATATTTTCAACAAAAATTGTATAGAATATTTGGAATTGTATTTAATATTTTGTAGTATTTTTCAATTCCAAAGAAGCGATATTTGCAAATGACGAAACTGCCATAGAGCCAAAATAAAACGCTTTTATAATGTCTTAGGAAAATCCAAAGGATTCAGATTTTGGGCAAGTATGAAAATGATGCAAAATATTCGAGGCTAAGTAAAGATTTACCCGCATTCTCGCCCTAACATATGTTTTAGGATTGTCACACTTGCCTTTGCTCATGCATACTTATAACTGGTGCACCTGTGTTCATTTGATCGAAGTTTGAGCTAGGTCGCGCCAGTTTTCTTGCGGCTCTTACAATATAAACATGGCCACTCTGTTTGCAGTGTGCACCAACGATAAATAAAGTGAAGAAATTCGGGTCTGTAGAGAAGGTGCTGGCTCGCCATTACCATATATCGAGCTTGCTAAATCCCGTTATATATATATATATATATATATATATATATATATATATATATATATATGTAAGTAGATATCAGTTTATCTTGCGAGGTAAAGGTTGCGCTTCGTTTGGTCAAAAAGCGTGATAAGACTGGAGTTGGCTTTCCAGGGACCATGTTTTGTTTGACGATAATATGTGGAGATCGTGAACCTTCTACGCTACATGACTATAAAGGCATTGTTGTACCGACAAGATCCAAAAGGATACAGGGCAATACATGGCTTGGGTGCATGACTTGCTAGAAAGTTGTCAGTGTTTTCTGTCCGGATTTACTTCCGAAGCCTCTTCCATACATGTATTTGAACGCAAGGGAGGTTTAAATTCTGTGTTTTCCTTCCACTAGATTGGCTACCTTCTCGGGACTCGAACTTTAAAAACCGACATACTTTTCATTCTTTGGTTTAAACGTTATTTTTAATGGATACTCATATTTGAGGAGATTTTATTATTCGACACTATACTTATTTATTTGACGATCACCAACTACAAGCAACGTTGAGCCTGGTCAGTACCTAGGTATGTAACCGCTTGAGAATTCCTTGGGCTGTAAGATTTTATGTGCGGGTGGTGTAGTCGATAAAAGCTCGGAGTTGGAAACCAAATAGTTAGTTTTCAATTCATATCTGGTTCGTTATATTTATTTACGCGCAAAAAGGTACAATAAACGTATGAATCCACCTTTCTCTCCCGGCGTTAAATTAGCAGGATCTGTATCAGTAAATCTTTTTATCTCCAAATGATTCTTACACTTTAGAAATATTTTCTGGCTTGGAGGTTTTTGTCAGCCAAAAAAAGTCAAAGCTACTGAGCGTATTTCTTTGACTAAATTCAGAATTAAATATTTATAAACTTTTACACTGTCAGCGTCAAAATGTTTTAATTTATTTTCAGTCTGTAATTTTTATAAAAGGCAAATCATGTGAACAAGAAATTGTTTTCATTCTTTTTCAGAATAATAATGAGCATACATTATTATTCCAATCTGCACAACTCTGACATTCTTAGACATGTCTGCGACGAAATGATAAAGTGAATTCAATCTTAGAATGATTATTATTAAAATTCTTCAAGTCTAATACATTTTAATGAACTTGATAATTTGTTTATTTTCATATTTTTGCCAGAATTTAAAAAAACAAAAAGTATGAAGTCTATTTTTTAAATATTAAAAGTAAAAAGAAAATTTAAAAAATTACAATATAATTTCTGCTTAATACGTTCAAGAGCAAGTATAATGAAAAGGAACAGGGAGATTATGTTACTTAGATTATTTACATTGTTCGAACTGTTGTCCTTATCTTTATTATCATATTCATGACGTTTCTGCCGTTGTACTCTCCGACCCTCTTTAGGTGATTGGAATTTTGAACTGAGCCCTATATTTTGATCACTGCATACAAAGGCTAAACATCGTAAAAACGGCAAAAAGATGAGAAAAACAGTCCTAACAATATAAATAATGTAAATAATTACAATACCTCATATCAGACCAAAGATTATGTTACGCCGATTTTGAATTTTAGATTCAAAATTGGCATAACATAATAGATTATCTAATATTTAAAAGAAATTCTTCATTGCATGCAAGACCAAATAGAAGAAAACAAACAGGAAGATTGTTTTGCAAGAATTTCCTATTTAAAATACCTTCTTCTATGTGTTGTGTTCCTTCAAGTTGTGAGCTCTTAATAAATTTTGCCTTTTTGCTGTCTCTCCTAATTCCTGTTCTGCCAACCATTTACACAATCTTGTTCGGTAGGTTATTCATTGCTTCCTCTCTGCCTTTTGCCTTCATCATGGCTTGTGAATATTTTACTCTTTATGCTCTCTTTCTTCATCATGTGCTCTAGAAATGACAAACTTCTGTTACTGATTCTAAGTATAAGGGTCTTTTATGTTTCCATTTTCCTAAAAAAATGCCCACATGTTCAGTATATTGATGTCAAACTACATTTTTGTTGCCTCAAGTCTCTTCTTCTGTGTAGCATTCACTGTCGAATAAAAAGACTGACATTACCTAACAGTTCAGTACTCTTTTTGTTGTTAAATGCTTAATTAAAATAACAAGTAACATATTTAAAGAAGAATTATTTATTTAATCTACGGCGGTAGATTTTTCACGTCTTGATGGCATTATCTTGTCCCTAATTCCGGCATCTCTATGTTCGTTCAGATTTAGGTGACGGCTAGTTTCATCTCTACATGCTTTGCGTCAAGGAATGGAATATACACACGTCTTGGTAATGTTTTCACTGTGTTAGTCGTGACTCGGCAAGGAAGAGTAAAGTCGGGCTTGTCATGGAAGATCAAATACCTTTGCTAAGGCGATTAAGAACTATAAAATAATGTAAAGTTCCTTGACCACCAATTTCCTGAAAGGACATGGGACATAAAATAAAAAGTTTACCTATCTTTGTATCTACGATCATATCTATATTCTGTTTCAATTCTTCCAGTGCTAAGTTTGAATTATCTCCCTTTGCTGTGGATATTTCCATTTGTTTTTCCGTTTTTATCTATGTTTGGTTTTTTATTTGATGTTCATAATTTACTATTCATAATTTCGTTATTCCACGAAACATAGAAACTATTATTGATTTCTAACTAAACATTAGTGTTCTTCTCCCTGATCTTAGAATTTGTTCCTTTACTTAGAATAATTTTGTTTCTCACAAGTTTCCGTTCCAATTTTACTCGGTATGCCACCATTGTGTTATTAGTTCTTTTATCAATTTTATTTATGATGGTTATATCTTTAAGACTAGTAGTTTTCTCTGCAATTATGAAGCCAGTTTCATTTTTTGTTTTGTTTTTCCATTCATTACTTTTAGAATGATAGATTGTTCATTGTTATCACTTCTTTTCCGTGTTCAAAACTGGCAACTTCCCCATTTCTGTCTTCCAATTCAAGCAATTGCTGTTTATTTATGTGGGCTGTAGATTGAGCATGTTTTTCGTTCTTTCTCTTCTGAGACCATATTTTGATTGTTTTAAATTAATCTTCCTTTCTTGGGGTTTTATTTTTTCTTCTTGATTAGTTTAATTCTGCAATTTAATTTAATCTCAGTATTTACAATGATATTTTTATTTTCTCATTATTTCTAATATTCATTTTGAGTTATATCCCTTCGCTATTTTCATTCAATATTCCCTGTTAATCTCTGTTGCTTCCTTAATTCTAGTTGCCAATTTGATATTGATAATTTATACGTTATCTCCATCTCTCTGCAAAGCCTGGAATCTTTGCCATTGATTTCCAACTCAAATTCAGTGATATTCTCTCTGATCTTACTTGGAACAAATATTCTTTCTGAGGATCATTTTCTTTCTCAATATTTTAATGTCTATTTATTAATTCTATGGCCCCTGGTTACATTAGTGTGCTTAAAAGTTCTCAGCACGACCTACTTTCCTAAATTCACTAAACTAACATAAACATTATTTTGAAAGCTGAATACTTTGTTTATGATGATTACATCTTTAATGGAATTTTGAAGTCATTATTAAATAAATTTTATTTTTTTATTTCCTCATTTAGACTTTTCCAAGTCATTTTACAGTTGAATCGCTTTTGTAGAAATGTCTATTTGTCATTTTAGATCTTTCTAGAAAAAATGCAAACAATTCCTTTATTTCGTTTTTCATTCCAATTCCAAGTTCTCTGACACTAGAGTCTTTTCTCGTCCCAAACGTTGTACTGTATTTACCCATCAGAATGGGGTAATTTTCTTCCTTTTCATTCACAACATTACTGTAAAACCCTTCAATTAACTTATATTACTCTCGGGCATTGCTGCCTAGACATGAATTTCTTGCATTCTGCATATTTTGCAAAATTTAATTACCAATAAAGCTAATCTGATATACTGTAGAAACAGTCAACTTTGCAATTTTACTACTGGCCATAATTGCTGCCATATTTGAGCTGGAGCTACCCGCTCCTATCATTTTAAACGTGACAGTATTCTAAAACATTTAAGCGCCTTTATGAGGGATTGAAATATTTTCAGCCCTACAACCCATTTCTCAAAGTTGCAAGGTCAAAAGCCTCTCGACAATTTATCAGTGTTTCCACAGAAAATGCAGTGACGAGGTACATTCCTTAGGTGCAACAGTTAAGAGATTTACAGCTAAGACTTTTAGTAGCTACGATCACTCGGGCACGGTCTAATAATTCTCATTTCCTTCGTATTCCATTTGTGAGGAACTTTGAATTGGATTGCTTTTTCTTAAGAGCCGCTACTTTGTAAAATGAACTCCGAGAGGAATGCTTTCCCGATTATTACAATCATAACTTATTCAAGTCGGGTTCCAGGTATGACGATAAACTACATCCAGAAACGTGGTCTCTGATTGGGAGGCTTTATAGGGCGTGCAAGCACCTCTCAATTGCTGTTGTTTCCAGATAAACTCTGAACAGAGCTGCTAGCAGCTGTTTAGGTCCCAGCTATGTATAAATAGTTAACCCCCAAACTGGAGACAACATACTATGAAAGCACAAAAATAGATTTTGATAGTAAAAATTCCAGCAATACATTTTTGAAGAAAAGGTATTACCAACAATCAATTTTTGAAGAAAAATATTAGTAGCAATATATTTTTGGATATGTATACATAATCATCTGCAGACAAGCCTGTTTCGTTGTATCATCGCTATTCAGTGGATCTAGATTATCCTTGTAGCTTCAAACCGGGATGGAAATCCGACTAATTTGTCATTGGACGAAAATCTTACAACTGAGCTATCTGTGTAACAGCAGAGATAGGCAGGTTTCACAACAGGTTATTCACAGGAGGTAAACAAACCCAATGACTGAGAGCGTTCAATTTGATAACCGAACCAAACTGTGCTCAATTCAGTAATCAAAGAATGTAGCGTAAAGCCACAAGTAGTCAGCATTTTACATTAAACCTACCCCCCCCTCTGTAAAGTGTGCAATCGACTAGCGAAAGCAATGAATAATCATCGGCAGACAAGCTTGTTATGTATATACATATATTCTTCATTTGTAAACGAGGTATGACTCGACCTATGTTTATATCGAGTGGTGTCTACAGGCGATTTGCAATCTGACTCTCGACAAAAGCCTCTAAAAATACATTAATGAAACCTAATCCACAAATTAATTTCTTAGAAAGACTACATATTCTATTCATACGAATCTATTGTAAAAATCTTGCTAGCATTATGTTGATATTCCGTAAAACAAAATAAACCAAACCAAAGCAAACCTATTCAAGTTTACGATCAATAGCACTGATCTCTACTCTATATTTTCATAACGTGCACTTAATTCCGCATTTTATCTCCATGTATTTACTGTCCCTCTCTGAATATCTCTTGATCCTTGTATTTTGTGAAAATTTAGTAAGAAAAATTCATATATTATTAATTTTTTAGTCTTTAAATAGCCAAATGCAACCGTCACTTCTATTCCAACAGTTTTTTCTCGCACTTTCTACCTGTGAAATTCGTTTCCGTTTCTTTCTTTCCGTGCTAACTACAACCATACAAAATATAAATACATTATCAATCACCATCTTCTGTCTCTTTTTGTCCTTTCCTCATTCCTCCTTATTCTCAGTCTTTACTTTCATTTTCACTCCCTGCAACTGCCCGTGTACCAGAGGCATTATCACTTTTTCTTTGGGGTGACATGAATAAAAATATGCGGTATATTTTCAAAACCACTCCCAGGATGATGAAACTAATTTTATGACAGAAGGGATGCAACACTCCAGTTCTCGTTTATGGTCACGAATACTGAACAATCTTCGAACAGACGAGAAGAGAGTAGAGGAAACAAACAGTAAATTCAACTGAAAGATGCTAGGAATGTAAAGGACGAAACCTGCGTGTAACAACGTTATGGGAAAAATGAAACAAAAAATACGCTTAAAGTTAGATTCAGAATGTGCGTTGAAATTCCTAGGGCACATAATGAGAACAAAGGACTTGGATAATTTGACATATTGACGGCAAGAGGGACAGAAAAAAGCAACGAATGATCTACTTAACGAGATTATGTAAATACTTAGCAGAACAGGGTTAGGAGAAATAGCAAGAGGACAAAACTTACTTAGAGCTACGATGGACAGGAAATTGCAGAGACACTTGATCGCTCATGTCTTCAAGGGACACGGCACATAGAAAAATATTATTAATATGATCATGATTCATGATTCTGTGTCTATTATACTTCTTTGAAATTCATTTTGAAAAGTAGTTTAGCTTAAAAATAACTGAATGCTAATTCTTCAGACGCGGATTAAGGGAAGACTCTATGTGCAGTCCACGGATGGTGTTGCTCTGTAATCATCATTACAATTGCAACCAGATACAAATGTAGTTTGCGATGTGGCTTTTAAGTGAATCCAACTATTTATAGATGTATACAGAACACTAGAAAATGGTATAATTGCGACTGCCACTTCCTGGGATTTGGTAGAAAGATATTGTTTGAGACTTTTGAGGATATTAATTTCAGTTTCAACGGTGTATGGATCATTTATAATAAATCAAGTAAGAATATTGAATTGAAAAGTTTGCGCTAGAAGTAGTTTTACGCTGTTGCGTACTGGATTAAATTTCCTATAGTATAAATAATGCACTTTCTTTACAGACAGGCAGTCAGTTATAGGCCATACTTGATACATGCTTGGGTGATCATGCCTCTTTCGATCCATGACTGACTAGACAGAAGATTTTCTCGTAGTAGGTTTTCATTTCTTTCTGCGGTAGATTGGTTACCAACCAAGGCTATAGAACCCAATCTGTCCTGATATTTAATCCATAGCTGGAATGAGAGGAGATTGATTGATACCTTTCTCAAGTGAGTTTACGTGTAAGTGAAAGCAACGAATACAATTGGAATTCGAAGTTCGTTTTTCCAAGCCGATCGAAGGAACCGGAAACCCAATCTTAAACAGAAAGCCTAGAGTAAGCCCCTCGTCATGTTCAAAAGACCTGGAAAGTGTATAAACTGGTGATAGGCGAACCTATCTACTTCTATATGTACACAAATAGACGCACATACTCATAACAAATATACATACATTAGGAACTAAATAAATATATCCCCACACACCTGTATATATATATATATATATATATATGTGTGTGTGTGTGTGTGTGTGTGTGGGTAAAGTTTATATATATATATATATATATATATATATATATATTATGTATATATATCTGTATAACAATATATACAGTGTAAAATATAAATCATCATTGCATGTTGACTTTCAGTTTCTCGTTTCAATGCGCTTTCTAGTCTGAAGATCAAACAGAAAACTAACGGTCTCCGTGTGGTCATTATACCTTAGTCTACGACATGTATATCTTCAAGCCGTATACTTTTGAGGTTGGGAAACTGACAATAAATTTTAAAAACATAAACACACAAAAGCACACCAACACACATATACATGGTATTCGGAAAGTAACTGTATATTTTTCTAATCATTTTTCAGATTTTAGTTCAATATGGTTTTAACAACTGAAGAACGTTTATTTCTCGTCGAACACGTATTCCGAAAAGATGGCAGATGCACAGATTTGGTGCGACAGCATTTTGCTGATAAGTTTTCAGGCGCATCTGTTCATCGCAATGCAGTTTGTAACCTTGTTGATAAATCTCGGGAAACAGGATCAGTAGCCGATAACAAACACCGTGGAAAGCCAACAAAGCTATCGACAAACTGTTGGATAATTCCGACAACATGCAGCAGAGTCCAAAAAAATCATCACTAAAGTTAGTGCAGCAACAAGATAGTGGTCTTAGAACTGCTGAGAAAACCACCGGACAAAAATTGAAAAGCTTCCCATATAAAATGAAAGCGAAACCCTGACAATTTTGTTCAGAAATAAAATAAGAAGGATTAAATCCTTTATTAAGCGGCACTTTCAACATAGTTTATACTTTTCATTCATATTCTCCCGCATACTTTATTGAAACATGTCTGTTAATGTGTATAATGACTTTTCAAACTACCTGTATTTTTTTGGATAATGCGTCTTTGTTTTAACATACATAAACTGAATCTATTGTATCTTAAAATCGTTTTGGCGTAGTGGATAACGGATCGAGATGAGAAATCGAAGAGCCGAGTACCACTTCTAGTGGAATTCGTTGTATTCACTTATGCGCAAATACCCTGGAAAGGCAAGAATCCATCTCTTCTCCAGTTATGAGTTGAATAGCAGGACAGATTAGGTTCTACAGCCTTGGTTGATCTTGGTTGGCAACTGCAAAAGAAATGGCAACCTACTGCGGAAAATCTTCTGCCAAGTCAGTCATGGATCGAAAGAGACATGATCTCCCAAGCGTGTATCACGTATGATACTTAACTGACTGGTATCTTAAAAATATTATTCTCTGACTGAAAGATTGATTTCAGTATGAAAGAAATGTTTAAGCTTCATTATTAAAAAGCTGTATTATAAATAACACTGCAAATTTTAAATGTTAAAACATGAAAAATAAGCAAAGTATTGTGTAGAAATACAGACTGAAAATCTCGATTCTATTATTGAAACATGGACTCGTTCAACTGCTATGAGTTGAACGTCTTCTCATGAAGTATTTGCTAAAAATGAATCACAATGGCGTATAGCTTTTCAGTTATACGTTTATCGCATTAAATTACTAAATTTTTAATCCATATTCTCATGTGACAGTGTTTTTCTTATAGTCTCACTAACTAGCCGCGAACGTTATGCGAAATGAATAACACAATATAACATCAGTAAATTTCATTCAATTTAGAAACAAACTTACTAAATATATTTGACAGCCCCCAAAAAATAAAACCTATAGTTTTAAGCCAAACAGATGTATGAGTGAAAGTTTTGGAGGTCAGAGAGAGAGAGAGTGTACTAAATATTAAAGTCTTTACTGACAGTGGCTAAACGCAGTCGTCAGGTCCCTGCCAGTTGGCTTGAATATCCACTGAAATTCCCTTGTGCATCTTTCTATTCTTTTAAAAAATTAACATCCCATTTCACTATTAAATAATGTAGGAAATAATGTCTGATATATCGGGCCTTTTGAATAGCGAGATGTTTCTGATAGTCTGATATATATATATATATATATACAAGTGTAGTAATAAATTTTTATTTCTTCATCCGACAGATTTTAACAGCTATTTTAGTGGATATTTATATTTCTTTTGACACCCCGTTTATTTATTAAATTGTATATGTATATACTTTCGTTTACCGGAAATGTATTAAAATGAAAAGTTCAGCTCTCCGGCAGAATTCGAACCTACGTCCCTTTTGGTAAGATACACTTACGATGGATTCGACTTGCTCTAGAAAAGACAAAACATAATTTTTTATCTGTTCATAGTGAAAAAAAATATGTATAATGTGTCGAATTTTCCTCTTAGTATTTAATATTGCTCTGGATAATATCCATTGAGATCTCTATTTAATATGTTATATTAATTAGATAAAATCTTTTAGATTTTACGGATTTACCATTCTGTCGTATATATATATATATATATATATATATATATATATATATATATATATCCACGTCAAAAAGACGCAAGCACTCATTTATAGAAGAAGAAATACCAAATGAAAAAGAAACTGCATTTTTTTTATCGCTATTGCCGACATTTAGAAAATTCAACACACCCTTCTTTTTTAATGCTGGACACGAACATCCGCCATTACAGATGGCTAACTTCCGGTTAGTGCACTCCCGTGATCAACCAGGCCATGTTTAGCACCGACATTGCTTATTTTTCTCTTTCCATCTTTTAATATTTTGTTTTCCTTCATTTTTGCTTGTTTATTTTCACGCATGTCCTTTCGTCATGAAAAGCGTTTTTTAAATGCGTTTTTTTTAACTCTGCACCTTTTTCTTAAATGTACGTTTGCAACAGTTTATATTTACATGTTGCATTTTAGTTGTTATCGTGTGTTTTTCGAAGTGTGAATTTCTATGGCCGTGAGGCCAGGAACGCGCTCAGATGAGTCGCTTAATCGAAAAACAGGCGTTGCTTTGGTTGTTTTAATATGGCGAATTATAAGAGTTTTCGGTGTTGTTCAAACAAATGGTACATTTAATGGTACTCTTGTAAACGAGAGAAACTTAGCTTATACAATTTTATATGAAATTTTTTCTTCTCTGATGTCGAAGATTAACTAGATCATAGAAGTTTCCAAAGCAAATAATCTATCTATCTATCTATCTATCTATCTATCTATCTATCTATCTATCTATCTATCTATCTTAGGAGTAGTACAAAGAAATGGGTTAACAGTTCACTGTTCATAGTAATTTACTTTTTTGAAGAGTGCTCGATAGTAGAGCAATATTTATCGTAATATTTCATTATAACTTTTACAATAAAACTATAGCCAGCTATGTTTTAATATAAACAATAATAATAATTATTATATATATATATATATATATATATATATATATATATATATATATATATATCCATAGCAAACCACTATATTGAATCCAAATCTACTAATCACTATATTGAATCCATAGCAAAATCTACTGCTAAGAAGATTGGGTCACTATGTCGATCCAGGATGTTTTTTCCACCTGAATCCATCCTGCATATATACAAGTCAGCCATCCGTCCGTGCATGGAGTACTGCTGCCATTTATGGTCAGGTGCCCCTGCCGTTCTCCTCAGTGTTCTTGACAAGCCCCAAAGGAGAGTCTGTAATGTGATAGGTACTGATCTGGCGACTCGACTGCAGCTACTTCCCCATCGTCGAAATGTGGCCTCCCTTTGTCTCTTCTATAAATACTTTCATGGCTTCTGCTCGGACGAGCTTAAGTCACTGATGCCTCCTGAAAATATTTATTGGTATAAAGAAAAATTGAGTTAAGATTACTTAAAAACTTAATTTCTATAACGATATAAAACTGTATTTTCCTGACTATATATAATCCTCAACAGGTGTTTACTCGTGCAACCAGACTGGCAACTGGGTCCCACCCATTCACAGTCAGGTTAGCCAAGTGCAGCCGACAATTCTACTCCTGCAGCTTCCTCACTCGCACTTCCCGCCTGTGGAACTCGCTCCCGTATTCTTACTTTCCTGACGGCTGCAACCTCCAGAAATTTAAATGCAAAGTCAATACTCATCTACTAACAACTGGACTCTAGCTCTCTCCCCTCCCCTGTATAACCTTCCCTTTCTCTCCACCTATGTATTTGTCATCGCACCTGCTTTCTCAGCTTTCTATTGTTCCTTTCTAACTAGTTTGTACTGCTCACTCTTTTCTAATTAATCTTTTTACATTTATGTAACCCTCTGCACATCAGTGGTGTTTCCGCCTTGCTCGGGGTGAAATGATTAATATATATATATATATATATATATATATATATATATATATATGTGTGTGTGTGTGTGTGTGTGTGTGTGTGTGTGTGTGTGTATAGATACTTCCACTCAGTTTTCGACACCTAAGTTTTAAATTAAATTTTAGAAAATAAAAACTTTTTCTTGAAACTTTAATTTTAGCTTAATTGAACGCTAAATGATTAAATTTACTATGCCACTAAGCAAAATACTCGGGTGTATTTCAAACAGAAGTTATATTCATTGGAATCTTAAAATGTGAATTTTCTTTTAAATTTCATTTTCCGGTCATTTTTAGAGCGATCGACACATTTGTAAAGAAAAATTAATTTTCTTTTTTAAAAAACTTGCAAAAATGAAATATACTGCTCTGACTCCTTAGTTTGGAAAAATTATTAAATTATTAGTTGAATTAATCTGATTTGAAACAAATATTACTTGTTCATGATATGACATTTAGAATAAAAGTATTTCTTAATCACAAAGGTTTGACTAGTTGACCTTTTAAGTAAGCGATGACAACACCTATTAATCAATATGGACTTATAGTAACCCAAAGTTGACATAACCCATTTTAGCATATCGTGAGGGGAACAACCCTTAAAACATATGACCGTTTAATGATAAGTCTCTTATAAGTTTTTATAGTAAAAAGAAATTGCTGTTTAACATAAAAAAAAGTAAGAAATTACTTTAAAAATCTTAATTTTAAACGATTTGTATTAAGCTTATGAACTTTTATTTGTAAATAAAGTCTATTTCTAATGAATTAATAACCAAAGACACTGAGTAACTGGAAGAAATTCAAAAGTATGTTTGAAACTTTAATTAGCAAATAAATAAATGAAAACAATTCTTATAAAAATTCATTATTCTTCGAAATTTTTTCTTCTTCAGAATATAATATCCTAAAATTATATTATTTATAAAATCATTAAAACGTTATCTACATTAAAAATAGCATAGTTTTAATGAATTTTTGATTTTACTATTCGGAGTAGATTTTTGGAAAAATGGCCTCGTAATTAAAAACAATTTCATGATTTACATTCCCTAATTCTCATGCATTTAACTAATAAATAAAAAATTGGTATAGATAATGAATTTCTAGAAGCTTTATGCAATTAATTGAAGTTGGGGTAACAGATGTAAAATAGAAATATTTTAGCAAGATTATCTAAAAATAATTTTGTAAATAATTTTATTCATTTGTGAATAAGTTCTGAAAGTGTCATTAAAATAAAACAATTAGCTGATTTTTGCAAGAATTTTCAAATTAATATGTCTTTCAATGCCAAAAAACAACTTGCGTAATATTATGTTTTGCTTAATAGTCACATCACGTAAACAAAAATTAACTGAAATTTTTAACGTGTTAGAAATGATTAATTTTTTTTTTAATAATGACAACAAAATTTGATCCTTCCTCTAAACAATAGTATAAATATTTTGTTAATTAAACCATGTTGGAGCCCTTTTAACATCCTGCTATACTGTTGTTTTGGCGAATGAGTGGAGATGCCTATATATATATATATATATATATATATATGAGCTTCCACTCGCATATGTGTATGTATTTGTGTATGTGCAAGTCTATTTACATAGGTTCTCTCTCTCTCTCTCTCTCTCTCTTGCTGTGCATGGCTATTTATATAACTTGTATCACTCTCTCACTTTATCCATCTATTCATGTGCGTGAATCTATCTATCTATCTATCTATCTATCTATCTATCTGTCTGTATGTCTGTCTGTCTGTCTGTCTAATTATGGCACCTCGGCGTGGTGTAATGGTTAGCAAGCTTGTCTTTATAAATTTGTGAATTATATTTGTTGGATTTGTGTGCATGACTATTAATATAGGTTGTATCTATCTCTCTATCGATCTATCTATTTGCATATATATATATATAGGTTGTAGGCATGTGTTAATGTATGTATGTATGTATGTAACTATCTATCTATAACTATCTTTCTATTTGTTTATGGCAATTTATGTCTGTCTGTGGTCTGTCTGTTCCTATCTATCTAAGGTTTTAGGGCTTAGATCAAATCTATATATTTTAAATATAATTTCTCCTAACAAGCATTATTGACGTAATTTATTTTTCACACCTTCATTTCTCCTCATTTTGATTCATGCCGTCATAAATTTAACTTCGTAAATATCGACATATATTTGATCTGCCCACACTTCGTTCTGGTGATATGTCAGGGACGCGAATTTTGAAGGCTACTAACGAGACATACCCAAGTACCATTGAGTTGATAACTTTTCTCGAGTAGTTTAAAGTGAGTATAAGTAGCAACGATCGTCATTTTTTCCGCAGCCTTTAAAGCAAGGGTACGACAGGCTGCTTCCACTGATTTTTCCTCTTTATTCCAAATATAAGGGAAAATTTCAATCATAGAGAATTTTTTTCAAGAGTTGCTATTTAGTCGAAGAGGCTCCTTCGTAGAAGCTTCCCTGAATATGTACATTCTGACCCCTTCAAATCAAGGTTCAGTTTTTACATGTACGCCTTATCCTCATAGTCTTTACTTCATATTACCTGTTTCATTCAAATCACGCTCATCATTTTTCATGACCGTTTTGATTATGACTAACGGCCTTGAGTGACTCCACAACGCTTGTATTTTGAAAATATTACTATTTAAGTATGTCCATTTTATATACGCATGTAAATGTACGCAAATGTCGAAAGTACATTTCTCTTCATCATGTTCAGCATTATTTAACCGTTACTTTGTGGTAACAACTCCCAAGGGAATGCTTCCGCGACCATTGCAATTCTAACCTTTTCAGGTCTTAGATTAACCATCATCGTTTCCAGATATCTCCATAAAACGTGTCTCTTACTCGGTAATCTACTACCTCGAGTGGCTCTTGTGCATTGTACAGAGATAACATTATTGTAAACATAAAAAAAGTTACGATAAATTTTCAGCATTTGTTTAAAGATTTCTTATCTATGAATTTTAATCTTCTTTTTATTTTGCAATTAATCAATTTTAACGCTTCTTTTTAAATGAATTAGAAACAAAAAAGAAATTAAGTAAATGATTTTTCCATTAGTCAAAGATTAAAGACACTTTTTTTTGCCTGATATGGAAATGTCAGTTTTGGACAATATCGTCACTGACAACAAGAAATAGATTTATTACGAGAATCCAAAAGAAAGAAATCACAGCTACATCCAATACAGATTTCAATTATTTACAAGATATTCTTCTCTGTGCATTCAAAAGTAATTATTTATGAAAACTGTTCCAAACCTGATCAAATGGTTAAAGCAGAATGCTGCAGTGAATAACTATTTGAACAGAAATAACATTTCCGAAGTGGAAAGAAATCAACTTGTGATATTGCTACGTACCGATAACCGTTTCGTCTTGTAAATGCGACAAAACAATCATGGAACTGATATGAAAGTTTTTCCCTTTTGCAACGTATTCACCAGATCAATTACGGTCAGTCTGTGGTTTATTTTTCTCCTTTAATCATCCCTTAAATGATGATAATATAATTTTGTTATTAAATGTGGAATAGCGGAAATCTTTTAGGTATCTAACGAAGCTGCCTTTCTCCTTCAACCGCCATACAGAAACATTCCTGCCTACCATTAGAATAGTCTCCTAGAGAGCAATGCACTGCGCCTCCCTGACGTCACTCCCTTAAATGATTTCAAATAGAATGACTACATTAGATTCATAGCTGCTTCTGCTGCTAGTAAATTTGGTTCACTGTGTCGTACCAGGAAGTTTTTTTTTGTCAGAATTCATCTTGTACATTTATAAATCTACCATTGAATACTGTTGCCATATCTGGTTGGATGATACTGCTATTTATCTTGAGATTTTTAACAAAATCAAATAAATATCTGCAATATAATCTATCCTGACTTAGCAACTAAACTTCAGTCACGTTTTCACCATTATCATGTGTCTTATTCCTGTCTTTTCTACAAGTATTATTTTGGCAACCGCTCTGAAAAAGCTTATTACCGACCACTTGTATTTACTCGTGCTACGAGATTGGCATCAAGGCGCATCATGTGTCCGAATACATTAAGCCTTTGGGAATAATGCTGCGAGTTAACGCACCACCAGTCATTACTTTCAAAAGTAAAAGATTACTTTTACCATCGAAATATTTAATATTTCTAGATATTCTTTTCTTGCACTTCCCGTTTGTGAAATTCACTTTCATTTGCTAGCTTCCTTGATAGCTACAATTTCAAAAAATTAAATGCAATGTCAATAGCCATATGTTATCTATTTAATCCCCATCCATCTTTTATCGTTTTTCGATATCCTCTGTATCTTTTTTATTCTCCCACTGTAACCCCCTGCGCACCAGTGTTATTTCTGCCTTGCTTGGGGTAAAATGGTTATAAAACAATATACATATTGTATTATAATACACCACACACACACACACACACACACACACACACACACACACACCACACACACACACACACACACACACATATATATATATATATATATATATATATATATATATATATATATACGTGACATAAAAAATTAGCATGTTTGAAAGATGGAGTTAAAAAGATAAATACCAAGAAATGACATTTAATACAGGAAAAAATATTGGAAGTTACCCAATTTCGGTCTTCACTTATCAAAACTTGATCGATGAAAATAAAAAGTTTGGGCGAATCGAAAACGAAAACGCCAATACACTGCATTATTAATATACTAGCACCAAATAATAACAATAATATATATATATATATATATATATATATATATATATGTTTGTTTTTGTCTATATTTCTGAGATGAGGTAGTATTTTATATTATTCGAACTATTATCCTCATCTTTGTTGCCATTTGTACGATGTTTAGGCCGTTATACGCTCCGGCCTTTTTCAGGCGGTAGGAATTGAGAAAACCATTAACATAAAAAGATACTAGAGAAAATATAATATATATAGATAGGATCACTTAGCAAGCTGACAATAATCTGAAATGTCCCGCTTAAGACTTTATACTCTCAAAAAGTTGTACGGTAGTGTTGTCATAGGTACTCTACTACAATGTAATTATTATTATTATTATTATTATTATTATTATTATTATGTCATTTTTCATCATATTTCGATTTCTGCTTTGGTCTCACTACCAACCAAGTCTGCGGGGAGACCTAAGGCAGGTAGTGGCGTGTTGTTATGGCTCCATTTCATGTTTTTCTATCTTCCCTATCATCCCCAGCATTACATAGATAAAGTTTTCCTTAGTGTGTGGGCTGTACTTAATAAGACAATTTTTTGTATATCTCTTAAGCTGGGGTTTCCAGGGATTCTTTCAATGTGTTGTTTTGTTCCATTTTTTATCATTCCAAGTGCACCTACTATCACTGGCACAACTCTTGTTTTCAATTTCCACATTTTTTCTATTTCAATTTCCAGGTCTTTATATTTTGACAGTTTTTCAAATTCCTTGATTGCTATGTTACAATCCGCTGGACAAGCCATATCAATTAATAGACAAGTTTTCTCCTTCTGGTTTTTAACAATAATGTCTGGCCTGTTTGCTTCAATTTTTCTGTCTGTGTAGATGGTGTAATCCCATAGAATGGTTACATCTTCTATTTCTGTAACCGGTGCTGGGTGATGTTCATACCAGTGTTTGTTTACAGCTTTTCCATAATGTTTGCACATTGCCCAATGTAAATATTGCCCAACTCTATCGTGGCGATTTTTATATTCGTTTGGGGCAAGCACAGAACAGCCTGAGATTAGGTGGTCTATTGTTTCTTGGTGTTTATCACAAAACCTGCATTTTGGATCCATATTATTATGCATAATATTTGCCTGAAAGTTTCTAGTGAAAAGACTTTGGTCTTGTGCTGCAAGAATAAAGCCTTCAGTTTCAGACTTTAATCCAGATGCACGTAACCATCGATGAGTATTAACTTTGTCAACATTGGATTTATTGGCACGTTCTGGATATTGGCCATGCAGGGGTTTGTCTTGCCAGCGCTGTTTCATCTGTTCAAGAGCTTTATCTTTGGCTTTCATTTTCATGTTTTTTGCCGCAATAGTTGGTTCTTGGCTTCTGTTTTGCTTTTCTACAGAATCTACTAACTGTAAATCTTGTTTGTATTTACTGCCTTCTTTTATTATTGAATATTTTTTCTTTCTTTCTTCATGTTGCCTTACTAATTGTATCATCCAATCCTTTGTTGTTTCTATGCATGTTAGTAAGCCAATAGTTGTTGTCTTGTATGACAATTCCAGCTGAATAAGACCTCTTCCACCTTCTTTACGGGATATGTATAGACGGTCTCCATCAGCCTTTGGATGATGCATCTTATGCTTAGAAAGAAGCTTTCTTGTTTTAGCATCCATTCGCCTGATGTCGTTTAGAGTTCAGTTTAAGATGTTAAAGCTATATTGAACAACTGGGATTGCAAGGCTATTAATGGCCATAACTCTGTTCTGTGAATTTAATTCAGTTTTTAATATCATTCGAAGCCTTCTATAGTACTCTTTACGCACTATTTCTTTCATTTTTTTATGGTGAATGTTTTCGCTCTCATTTACACCTAGGTATTTATAAGCTTCTGGTTTCAATTCTTTTATTGTTACAGCAGGGTCTAAGCTAATTGAGGATGTTTCTTGTATTGATCCACGTAAAACTGTAGCTTTAGCACATTTATTCAAATTAAATTTCATCCCAATGTCTTCGCTGAAGCATTTTACAGTTTGCAGAAGACCTTCCAGCTCATTATCATTCTTAGCATATAACTTTAAGTCATCCATGTAAAATAGATGGCTTATTTTCTTTTGGCCTATTTTATAACCACATTCTGTCTTATTAAGTTGACTGGTTAGTGCTATTAATGATATGCAGAATAGTAAGGGAGATAAAGAATCACCTTGAAATATACCTCTTTTGATGTTTATTTCATCAGACTTATCGGTTCCATTTATATGATTGAGGTAAAGGGTTGTTTTCCATATAGACATGCACTGTTTGATGAAATTGATGATGACGGGCGATATCTTGTATATATTTAAAGTCTTTAAAATCCAGGAATGTGGCACACTATCGAATGCCTTTCGATAATCTATCCAGGCAGTACTAAGATTTTTCTTTGTACTGTAGCAGTTTTCCAGGATCATTTTGTTAATTAGCAATTGGTCTTTACAACCATAACAGCCACGTTTGCACCCTTTTTGTTCAAGCGGTATCATGTCATTTCTTTCTAAGAATAAATATGTCTGTTTTGTTAAAATAGATGTTAATAGTTTATATGTTGTCGGAAGACATGTAATTGGTCTGTAGTTTTTCGGGTTGTTTGTGTCACCATTCTTGGGTAGAAGAAATGTAATTCCTTTGGTCATCCATGCAGGAATTTTAGTGGGATCGTCAACCATTTCTTGAAGTTCTTTGGCTATTTTTTTATGTGCTGCATTTAAATAATATAGCCAAAAGTTAGGAATTTTGTCTATACCTGGGAATTTCCAATTGTGTGCTTTTTTTAGTGCAAATTTAACATCATCTTCTGTAATTCCAGACCATGTCTGTTCTGGTTTATTTTTCATTCGTTCTATCTCTTGCGCAATCCAATGTACTTCCTTGCTATGTTCTTTAGGGCAAGCCCATATCTTTTCCCAGAACTGTGTGACTTCTTCCATTCTGGGGGGACTGTCACTTCAATTCTTTTTTTACCTATTTCCCTGTAAAATCTCTTTGTATCAGTCTGAAAAATCTTGTTTTGTCTGTAAAATCTTGCTCTTTTTTCATAGCGTCTTATCCTTTGAGCCTTCAGTTGGATTTTTTGCTTTATTTTTTCTTTATTTGATAAGATTTCATTTTCATTCCTAATGTTATATTTTCTTTCGGCTCTTCTGCTTTTCCTAGTTCTTACATTTATTCCTCTACTCAGTTCATCCAGTATTGATAGTTCACTTCTAAGTTGTTCGATTTCTTTTTCTATTTTTCTTTTCCAAGGTGGATCTTCACGTCTGTGAGACTGCCTTGTTTTTATTTTGATATTCAATTTTTTTGTTGCTGCTGATGCTGATGCATATATTACTTCGTTGATATTTGTATGAGTGTCTTCATCCAGTATTAATTTCAGTGCTGCATTATAGAGTTTAATAGTTCGGAGGTTATATTTTGTTGGTTGTAATTTTGGGAGCTGTTCTCGTTCCTCCATTGTAATATTTTGTATTTGACTTAGGTGGTTTTTTATTTCTATCTTGGCTTCCTGTATATTGTTCTTATTTTCCGTCAAATAATTATCTTCGATGTGTTCTGAACTCGTTTTATTTTTGTCTTTTAACTGACTCAGATCACACCTTTCCAGCACTTTTAAACTTACAGCATTATCTTCGCAGTGATTTGCGTGTTTCACGGTTTCTACATTATGACCTGTGGCTTGTTTGATGTTATTACTTTTTATTTCTGATTCCGGTTCCTTTTCATATTTTGTTGATTCGTCTCTTCTTGTTACAATTCTTTTAATTTCATTAGTTTCAGCCTCTGTCAGTCGGTTATTACGAATAATGTACCTACGTACATTGGCTAATTTATTTTCGTCAATATACTTTCTATTTGCTTGACCAACTTTTTCACGCCAAATGTCATATGTTTGGCGAGTCATGTTTTTTTGAGGTTTGAGTAACGCTTCATGAAATGCAGTCATAACGACTTTGTACTCCTCACGAGACCATTTTATTTTTTCTTTCTTTAAATATACGGTTGTAGATCTAGCTGGTGAATTTTCAGGACCATCATTAGGATTATCCTGGTTGTGGGGACCTGAAGATTCATTCTTTGTGTAGGAGTTTGTTCCTATGGCAGATTTTTATTATTTATTATTATTTTTTTTTTTTTATTATTATTTTTTTTATTATTATTTTTTATTATTATTTATTTTTATTATTATTTATTTTATATTATTATTTATTATTATTATTATTATTTTATTATTTTATTATTATTATTATTATTATTTTCACCGTTATTAAAAGTAGGTATATAGTTAATATATTTAAATATAAGTATATAATTATATTTTTTAAGGCAAGTTTTTATATTATAAATAATTAGGGACGCTACTGTTATGTTGTTATTATCATTCTTACCATTATTGTTATTTTTTCACCCTTATTAAAACTAGATCTAATCTAAACTTATTTATAAATGGAACTTTGTCTGTGTGTGTGTGTCTGTGTGTGTGTGTGTGTGTGTGTGTGTCCGTTACCTATAGACTCCGGGACGGCTGAACCAGATTTCTTGAAAATTTAGTTGAAAATTTCTTGAAAATTTATAGTTGTACTATAAGCATCTGCGAGTGTTCTTAGATAGGTTTTGTGTCGAGGTACCCCCGATAAATATCAAAAATCGATAATTGAAAAAATCGGGTTATAGAAGGAGTGATCCGATTTTAATCAAATTTGATACACTCGCAGTCAAAGACATAAGAAACAATATTCAGAAGTTTCAAGGTTGCAGTTCTTACAATAGTGCAGAAAATTGATAAAAGGCAAGATGTTTATGTGTGTGTCTGTTTATCTGCCTGAATGTCTGCATTTTTTTCAGCCCTTTTATTTTAGTTTTTGTTTCAGCTTTGGCTCTAAGTAGGTATAATTGTAGTTCTTAGTCTCAGCTATGATACCATTTACTCAGAGGACCTATTTAGCCTTCAAAATTCAGTTTACGACGAAAAAACGTATTTGATATCGATACCAGGAAATCAAAGTTTGACTTTTTCATTCATTTTTCTTTCAGTCTACGGTTTCACTTTAACTAGAAACAACTATTGCTTTTAGTCTTTCGTGCAAACGTCCAAAGAGTCTGAGATTCAGGACCATGGATTAGTTTTAAAGCTTTCATTACACCCGAGTAACGCCGGGCTATACTGCTAGTATATATTAAATTCATTGAAATATAAATGTATTTATTAATTTTTTTAAAATTGGCTTTTCATATTAATAATTATTATTAATTCATACTTACCTATCGTTGTCTGTTGTCCTAATCATTAAGATTAAGATTATCTCCATTTTTAGATTTGTTTGATTTATATTTATCCTTATTACTTCTATCATTATTAGGATTATTATTAATAATGTTTCTATTATGGATGACATAGTTTTCAGTTATCCATTCACATTTAAAAAGTTTTATTCCTTTATTATACTCTTTAACGGTTCCTTTTATTTTTTAATCTTTAATTTTTTTAATCTTTTAATCTTTTAATTTTTAATTATTTTTAATTCTCGGTCTCTAGGTTTTAATTTCTTTAGTACCACGTTATGATTACTAGAATAATATAAGATTATTACCATTACGATTAAAATTAAATTGAAAAATGAACATTTATTTGTCGAGCGTAAATTCAGCCCCTAATCTTTAAATTCCAAATTTCAATATCATAAATTTGAAACGGCCAACGAGCAGCTTGGGTCAAAGTTCATCACTTTCATCAACGAAGATTTTTGTATATCTAAGTCAAAGACGTTGCCCAAAGCTAAAATCAAATACCTTAAGTTAACCCCCCCCTTTCCCCTTATTCTGTTCTTCTACTTTTCCTTCTGTCTCTTTTCTCTTTTTAAAATTTATCCTTTCCTTTCCTCTTTTTCTATCTTACGTGACTTCGTCTAGACAAGTTTAAGACATTCACTGTTTTTTGAATTCGGTTTGAAAAGTGGCTTGGGCTGCAAAATACCGTATTACAAATGGATTTGCAAAAATATCTAACTTTTATTTCCTGATTATAATACGCTGTTAAATTTAGCAATAAATTTTAACATTGAGTTCTCTTTGGAGTCTGTCTCTACTGGAATTTACGTTATTAATTTTCAAGGATTCTATTATATATATATATATATATATATATATATATATATATATATAAGAAGTAAATTATCCGAAACACAGACCTTCCTCTAACCACGGGCACCGTTTTTGCAGCTCGACGTGGTTACCAGAAGTTTGGTGTCTCTGATATGTTATATCTTAACTTGCCCTAATTGTATTGAACACTTTTGATTTAACCGTTTTGTTAGTTAATATCACTTTTAAGGCTATTGGTTTGTGGAGGCTGTTTCAGATATGGAAAGATCTGAAAGCAAACCAGAGTACATGTTGACACAATCGTTGTGTTTGAAATCAACTGTGGTGCAAGCACGATGACCAAAGTCATCGTGGCCCTGTGTTTAAGGAAACTGGAGTTGTTCAAACTGCTGATCACACCAGATAATGCTTTATCTACCAGAAACTGTAAGTCATAGTTGCAGTATAAACAAAAGGTGAGCTATAGTGATGAACAAACGTACATGTAACTAGACAGGCGTCTGAATCAGGGACTGCTTAACCGTCGAGCACAGTAGCTGGACGTATTTATAAATATGCACGACATATACTTTGTCATGAAAACTTAATAAAAAAAAGAAAAAAGATAAGAAAAATTATTTGCAGTAGATCTCTTCTTATCTTAACATAAACCATAGCACTTAGGTCGAAGGTGTCATGTTTAGGCGTAATCATATATTTATATGCGTGTGTGCTTACATAGTCGTACTAAAATACCCAGGTAAACATATCGTATCTTTAGCACGTATAGTTCTCTGTCTAACATTTTAGGCTCGTTTAGGTCAAAAATTTATAATCGCATTTTCCTCCAGCATTTGTTACTAGCAGTCGATCTGTGTGAACTGACATTTTTTGTTTCTCTCACCCACTCGACACTTCCCATTTCTGATGACCTTTCCATTAAACTCTCGTGCAGTTGTTTCTTATTTATCGGAAATCTTCTCTGTCCTACTCAATGGTTAACATTGTCACGATGGTGAGGCAAGCACTCTTAAAAAAATATACCACGTTCTTGGAAAGCTGAAAAATAGCGTACCGATACCGAATAAATTAATGCGAACGATTATCACATGCCATCAGTTATCTGTCTGTAAGAAAATTAACGCCCTGTTCTAGTAATTAAATTATTTAAATGATAAATTAGTGTAAAGCGGAAACAGATGAAGCAAAAGTAATACCCCTGAAGAATGAATGTATTTGAAATCTGAACTTTAACGAATTAATATTTAATAAGTGTCCGTTTAGAGGTACTCAGGACACTTCTTAAACTGAACAAGAATAGAACGCAGGATGATAAAAAACAATGTTAACAATTCATCAATATAATCAAATGAAAGAAATGGTTATAAATTATAGCTTAAAAGAAAAACAAAAACAAGCTACTACGAATCATTGTGCCGTCTATGCAATCAGGTCATTTAAAAACTACACAATATAGAGGAAAGAAAAAACAAGCAAAATCAGCACTAAAATTAACAGAATATTAACAAAAACCAGTTTATGTAAAAATGAAAAGCAAATCAAAAAAAGAGAATAAATATATATGGGATTCTTAGAAAACACTAAAAGAAATAATTATGAACAGTTGAGGACACATGACAAGGAACGACAGATAATCATCATTAGACTCATTCAATTCTTTTCGAATCATCTGCATTGTTCTCAGATTGACAACTAAACACTCTGAAATGTTTGTATTGGAGTTGCCAATTTCCTTTCCAAATTTCTGACGGAGTGAATTTTTGTTATGGAGCTTTCTTTCTCACAGACGTTGTCCAACTGTCTCTACTCTACTTTGCAATCGTCAAAATAAAAACCAATAACGCACATGCACTAAATTAGAAATATAAAATAATAGCAATTTGTCAATCAGACCCTCTATATACACACATATAAAAATAAAAGTCAAGAAAATCTTTTAAAGCAACACCTTTGTTTCTTGAGGAACTTTATCAAAGCAAGTGTAGAAATGTTATTTATTAACCTGTATATCACTCAATAAATCTTGGGTCTGACATAAAGATGGCACTAATAATAAAAATTCATATTATTTCCATAAAGTACTAACCTTTAAATAGCACGTGACAAACTTTGGGACCAGTCTGATTTTTAGTTTACAAATTACAGTTATTTAAGTGAAGCTACTATTTTCAAAACAATGAAAAAATCTGAAATTCGTGTACTATAAAGCATTGAATTCTGATATAAAAATACTGTTGAAGCAATGCAATAGCTTGTTATGTGTTATTTAGACTCTGCTCCGTTGGAAACAATGGTTAAGAGGTGGTATGTTGACTTTAAACGCAGTTGTACAGACACAAATGATGCTGAACGCTCAGGTTGACCAACATCAGCGGTTGCCACGAAAAACACCAAAAATATCCACCTACTCGTTTTGGCCACTCAGAAATTGAAGATAGCAAAGGAGTTGAAAATATCAGAAGGTAGTGTATTCCCCATTTTGCATGAACATTTGACAATGAGAAAAAACAACGGGTCGACGATTCAGAGCTTTGTATGGAACTGTTTCAACGCAACAAGAAGGAGTTTTTGTGTAAATATGTGACAATGGATAAAACATGGATCCACCACTTCAATCCAGGGTCAAATCAACAGTCAGCTGAGTGGATAGCAGCATTCAAAGCGACCAAAGAAAAAACATCAATAGTAAATATTGCATAGCAATTTTGGTGCGTTTGAAGGATGAAATAGTTAAAAAAACAGCCACAAATTAAGAAGAAAAAAGTGCTCTTTCATCAAGATAATGCACCGTGTCACAAGTCGCTCGCACCAAAACTACATGAATTGCACTTCGAATTGCTTCCGAATCCACCCTATTTTCCAGATCTGTCCCCCAACGACTACTGGCTATTTGAAGACCTCAAAAGAGTATTCCATGGAAAGCGATTTGACTCCAATGAAGAAGTGATATCGGAAACTGAGGCGTATTTTGAAGAAAAAAAGACAAATCGTTCTACAAAAAGGCATCGAAAAGTGTTGGAGTCAGTGTATTACCCTAGAAGGAGACTATGTTGATGAATAAGGTTGAATATTGTCTAGAAGTTGTTGTTGTATTCGTTACGCCCGGCATATATTGACTGGTGTGTTATTCTCACTGTAGCAGAATAAAATCTGGAGTAATTATAGGATATTATTTAGGAACAGTTGCAGAGAATGAAATTTAAAAAAAAGAATTATAGAGATAGTTAAAGTTTTTAGGTCTTATAGTGAGGCAAGGGGGTTTGGAAACTTTAATACACACAAGACACACTGAGTGCAAAAGAGACAGAAGAAAACAGCGAGTAACCTATCTAACGAACTTCTATAAATAGTTGGTAGAACAACATATAGAAAAGATAGCAAAAACAAAAAAACAAATGACAGATTTACGTGTTACAAAGGACTTGGAATTGTAAAGGGCCATGTTTGACAACCTTCTGAAAGAACACGGCTATCAGGAGAAGTATATGTCGTCCCCAACAAGAAAGAAATATGTACTGAAAGTACTCCAATATCGTTACTAATTCATTCACAGTGCCAAAAGAAAAGAATATAAAGATTACAACAACAAAAATATAATAATAATAATAATAATAATAATAATAATAATAATAGTTAATTAGCTAAACAGATAAACAGATAGTGAAAAGACTTGAATAGATAGATAGATAGATATTACCTTCAAACTCTGTAACATCTACTGTTCATAGTAATATATCCACTTTTAATATTAAATATTACAATTTAATATTACAACTACACCTCAATCTATTATAAATATGATAAGACTTAAAAATGCCCATAACAACTATAATTCTGAGGCAGACATATATAAAATAAATTTATTTATAAACTATGTAAAATATTTAATCTCAGAAATATAGACAAAAGCAACGTGACAATATGTGATTTTTAAGCACCGTTTAGATGTGGCACAAATCCTAAAGTATAGGACACCAAATGAGAAATCGAACTCACCATTCAGTTGTAACTGATTCTAGCGAGACAAGCTTGCTAACCATCAAACCACGCCGAGATGACCAAGCAAAGTGACAATATAATGTCGAAACTTGCAGAAATTTAAAATGACGTTTTTATGATCCCAAGAAGGATTTCTTACAAAACAATTTATCTCATGCATGTTTTATAAACAGAAACAATTTCAACCACAATTTCGACCCCCAAAATATTGTGTTTATTACGAAAGAAAATAACTTCCTTAGACGAAATGTCCATGTTTAATTCTTGCCAAAAAAACTTCCGCCCTAGATTTTCTAAAAGTCTTCTTTCTTAAAATAAATTTTATTTTCGCAAACCAACATAACATACACAAAAATATAACAATTTGATAAAAAATAAAAGAAAGAGATTAAATTTTAAAAATTAAATAAATAAAAAAACAAAATACAATAAAATCAAAGTACGTAAAAATAAATAAATAATAATTATATAAGAAAATCAGCAAAGAAAACATCAACTCACTTTTGTTTAATTGTCTGAAAATCACATCACTTACCGTCCCCATAATTTAAATTTCCTGGCACTGTATATTTTTGGAATATTTTAGAGCGTTTTCTTGTTGACAAAATGAAAAATTAACGTTATTATATTCTATCCATATTATTTCTGTCTATACATACAAGTTACATAAATATAAATTCTGCACTTGCCAGGATAAAGTCCCTCAAGGGACGAAGCGCATTCCCATATCTGAATTCTCACCTATGCTGTCGATGGCACCAAAATGGCATTCCTTTTAATCATAATCATGAATCCAATGATGAAATGTCAAATTCTTTTGCAAGCAATAATGAAAACAATAAGTTTTAGGTTATGAAAATAAAATATAAAATAATATTTTTTAAT
Source organism: Ascarosepion bandense (assembly GCA_037127315.1). NCBI lineage: Eukaryota > Metazoa > Mollusca > Cephalopoda > Sepiida > Sepiidae > Ascarosepion > Ascarosepion bandense. The sequence goes on along the minus strand of JBBBDQ010001527.1, from coordinate 3,381,930 downwards.
TATAATAATATCTTCGTTTGATGTTCTGAATTATTTTGTATTCAGAAAAATATACCCTAATTTTAAAATTAATAAAGTAAATTTTTGTCAATACAAGTCTTTCAAATACGACTGATGCTTGTCCATCAAAAACTAAATAATGGCGCGTCTTATATTCCGGAAAATAAAGTAGATAGCACTTCAGCCCTATTTTCCTTGTTTGATGTACTGCGTTCTTCTTTTATGTACCGTATCAATTAAGTTTTTTTTTTTTTTTTTTTTTATGGGGACGAGTACGTATTTTCAAATTTTTAGGAAAAGCGTTTCAAGTCGTAACATTATTTTTTTTGCTTGTTTTCTTTTTGTGATTTTTCTTTTATATTTATCTTTCATATATATATATATATATATATATATATATATATATATATAAATTTTCGTGTTGCAATGTATTATACATTATATGATCATATATATATATATATATATATAATTATTATTTTTAAGTATTATTATCATTATTATTATTGCCTTTAACGATAGTGATATTAATAACATTGTTAGTTTTTTATTTGAAATTACACTTTTTTGTTTTTTATTTTTTAATCATTAACATTGTTATCATACTTGATAGTAATATTATCATGAAGCCGAAGAGATTATAAGATGAAGATATCAATATTGCCGTGAAATTATTATAAAAATCTAACAATACTTTTACTTACAATACGGCCCCTACATTTTCTGTCCTGTATTTGAAAATGTTTAACTTAAAGTCTGGGATGGAAATGCAACATTTTAAAAATGACATCCGCGTTTAAAAATTAATATTGTATATCTGACTCCCTCTCTCATTAAACAAAGATTTTCCTGCCCCTCCCCCTACTATTCCTTCAGTCTGGATAAGACTAACCCATTCATTTTTGTAAAAAGCTTTTCAGGAGTTAATTTTTTAAAAATATTCATGAAATAAATGATAGCTAATAGATTTCTAAATTCGTCCAATTTATTTTCATTATTTATATATTTCAAATATGTTTATATATATATTTCAAATATGTTTAGCGACAAATAATGTCATGCTTTTACTTTTTTCTTATGTATTGATTTCTTTCTGTTATTGTCAGGCATAGAGCCACATAAATACCAGTTTCTGTACGATCACCAAAGTTAAGCGATATCAAGCTTTGTCAGTACCTCGATGGGTGACCGCTGTGTAATCTAATAATTATTATGGTTTCGGATTTTTGGCGCTAAGTAACCCATATACTGCTAAACAAAACCAACACTCAATCTGTTATCGTCATTAAAGTAATATAAACCAATGGATGCATTTGTTAAGTAACTGTGCACTCCGACATTCAGTGTAACATATATTTGGTTGTTCCTTGCCAAGGTAGAGAGATTGCGTGTTCCAGAGGGAAGATTTAACTCCAGTAGGGCTGCCTATGACGGTAAAATCAAGGAGCGACCAACCTCTGAAGAGCCCAACAACCGAATAGTCAAATATACACGATCTCAACGGCCAAACCATCACGAAGGCAGCGCTAGTCAGGCTGGCGTAACTAAGGCGGACATTGACAAAAAACGTACCCGACAGCCGATGCAAATACATTTACCAGATCCTTGAGCTACGAGGGAGGCGCTTCTGGCCAAATGTGTATGCTTCTCGTTGCACAGAATTGTCCATCAAAATCAAATAGCCTCGAATAGTAGTATGGGGACTCACCCATATGACACACAAATTCGTCCAAGCTATATATAAGTAGCAGTTATTCTTTGGAGACGTAGAGTAAGATAGGCAGAGAGTTAGAGCGGAATCTATTCCAGCAGATATCTCTGATAGCCAGACTAAGTAGTCACGCTAATTATCTCTCAATGGTATATGTTTGTACTAATGTCTCTGTAATATATTTGCTTAACATTATTCCGTTTTTGTATCTTTATTTCTCGCCCCAGTAGGACCACAACAACTTGGCGACGAGGTCACAACAAATAGCGTCGTCAAACTTCACTTTATAGCACCGTACAAGTCAAGAGGCGATGATCCAGTGGGTGGTGTAGTTGCTGTCAGAAGGACCCGACTCTATCCAGCCGCGTTCACCAGCTATATTCCTCCGATTCCTCAGGAGTAGACTGGGCCGTCACAATCATCTCCGCCACTGTCACCAGAGGGGAAAAGGGAATAGAGATAGAAGATGACTACGCCGATACTCGGAAGCAACTAAGCATCATTATCCTTTCAGGACTTAGGCTATCATGGTTCTCCACAACTTCCTATCTTTTGTAGCTATTAGCAATGTCTGTCTGTTTACTATCTTTACCACTTTTTGTCTATCCATCCATTTACGCAAGCTCTTTAGGTAAGTATCTCTCTGATTTAACTTCCAGCACATAAAGCCCTGTTTCATTTTTGTGTGCCACAGAAATGTCAACTACATTTTTCTGATTGTAGTTTTTGCTCCAGTTTTTTTTGTCTCAATGTTTCTCACATTTTCCGTCCATAATCGCAGCGTTCTTCTGCAGAACGACATCTTTGTGGTTATACGAATGACATTTTGAAAAGATACCGGCATATGTAGAGTAGATACTCCTCGTACATATTGAGAAGTGGAATTATATCTAATTTCTTGGTAAGCATCAGAATCGAAATATTGTCTAGCGGAGAACATTTTTAAAATCAGCATCTTGGCTTCGGTTTGTAATACAGTAAGCTTTTCATTCAATAAATCCTCAACACTTAATTCATCCGTCGGTTTTTTTCTTTTCAGTGGAACATCTGATGATTATTCATTAATGCCCTGATGGGAGGTCGGAATTGAAAACGTCATGTTGCAGACGAGAATAAGCGAGAACAGAAATAACTACAACAAAAAATAAAAATAAATCAATGAATAGTTTTCATGTTTGTCTTTTTTGCCCTAAGCACAATCTCTTGCGTTTGTAGATATTAAAAAATTCTACAAAAAAAATATTATTAAAAAACATGAAATATGAGGGGAAAGGTTTCGACCGAAATGTGAATATCCGAGATTTGTAAACCGCATATCAGAGACACACTGACACATGATATAAATAAAAAAGAAAAAAAAAGAGGGTTGATAAAAATGGCTATCGAGACACGAGTGATGGTAAAGTAGAAATGTTATAATAATAATAATAATAATAATAATAATACACACACTAAGGGGAACTTTGTCTATGTAATGCTAGGAATGATAGGAGAGATAGAAAAAACATGAAATGGAGCCATAACGACACACCACGACCTGCCTTAGGTCTTTCCGCAGACTTAGTAGGTCTTCCCGCAGACTTAGTAGGTAGTGCGACCATAGCAGAAATATAAATATGATGAAAAATGACAACATAATAATAATATCTATAATAATATCTATCTGGACTGATGAAAGTTTAACGGGTATTGACAACAAAAATAACCATTATTATTATTATTATTATTCGTATTATTATTCGTATTAGTATCATTATTACAGCACTTAAGGGCAGAGCGGGATTTAATAAAATAAAGAAATGGAAAACACTTTTTTATAAAATGTTAAACAATAATTTAACAGAATCTCTGTTTTCTTCAAGATATATATAATCAATTTTTTTAATTGTAAAAATATATAAATCTGCAAAAAAAATTGTATGTGTTTGTGCAATCGTTGCTTGTCATGTAATGAAAAATAACTGGCTGTACATGTAATGAATGTGAATGAAACGCCAGCGTGAAGGCATGCAACTGAAAATTGCTTAATATGATGATGATATTGTGCAGTCTTAAATTTTCCGTTAGTTGATTTGTTACTAAGAAAAATTAATCAATCATCAGGGTGTAAATTTTATGGAACTCTTCTGTCATTCTGTTTATTCTTTGTAACGAAAGACATGGCTTACTTCGGAATTCGAAACATGTCTTGCTTGCAAAATAACAAAAAGCAAAATATGGCCACTATTGAAAACACAATTTATGCACGCCTATCTCGTCCAAAATGAGAGGATATTCGCACACATGCAAATTTTGGCCGTCTTGGAATGGCATAAAAAGCGGTACCAGTAGCTCTAGGGCAGTCAGGTTTTTCGGCAGACATCATTTCCAACCTTTGACTGTTTCGTCGGTGTTCTTATTGCCAAAATAAGTGCGAGATTTCTTTGATCATTGTTGCGTTGTATACTTTGACAGTATTGTTTTTTGACCGTTTTTTTTATTTCGTGTTATTGTGTTTGAACTTTTTGTGATTTTTTGTTGGGGGGGGGGGGCAAAGACCAGTATGACTGTCTCTGAAGCCTTAATCTTCAACAGCTACATCGACAGTGACCCCTTCACCGTTGGTTTGGAACAATGCGCCCACCAAGAGGGATTCCGCTTACTACCTACAGATGCAAGACAAATACAAGTAATATATTAACGGGAACGAGGTCATCGTTATCCCCGAAGTGGAAAAAGTGATAGCTACCAAGACGATCTCCTTGCTGACATCGGACCCGAAAACCCGGAAGTTTGTGGGAGTCAACAAGGAGAGGATGAAGGATACTCAGAGGAGTGTAAACATCTGCCCAAAAGTCTTGGAGAGGAGGCCCCGAGCGATGTGGGATGTCCTCCTTAGCTCGGAGGATGAAGCCTAGAAGTTGACCGGAATTTGTATGCAGGCAAAGGGTATTTGTTAGGAAACCGAACATATGGGGACCAGGAGGACCTGAATTGTAATTCACAGCGTTCCACCTGAAATTGATTGCGATCATGTGGGAGCTTTTTTGACGCAGAAATGTTGAGGAGATCAACAGAGTGGTCAGCAATGCAGGCGTTCCAACGGAGGATGTCAGTGCGCATATCATCGTCGACAGACCTAACTTCTTAAAAGTGCCTGACATCCTTCTCTGCAGAGGCAGAAAGCTGTTTGTTGCCGTGGAGGGTCAGAGACCGCATTGTTGGATATGCGGAGCGACTAGACACTTAGCCAAAACGTGCCCCTCCGGAAAACAAGAAGGACAGCGGGCAGCGACGGCAACACAGGAGACATCGGCATCTCCAAAGACACCGGTAACCCTGTTGACACTAGCAACATCAGTATTGATTCTTCGCACCTAGTCTTAGTGGGGGACTGAAATGCTGTCCTAGACCCCAAGTTAGATAGGGGCGGGGAGCTAGCGGGAGGTCGATTAATCGTAGCCTGGTTGATCTGATCGACGAATTCGATCTTGTCGATAGATATTGAGCCGAACACCCTGGGGGGAAGATGTGGACCTGGACTAATAGTTGGCCGTCTACCCAGATAGCTAGCTATCTGGGTAGACGGATAGAATGTTAGAAATGTCGATCTAGATTTGTTAGATTGTTCCACGTTCCACTAGTTAGGCTAATCGGACCACAAACTTGTTCGTGTCCGGGTGGCGTTAGATGCTAGGTCTAGGTTGGCTGGACACTTGAAGTTCAATGTGTCCTTACTGGACAAGCGGGACTTCCGGTAACAACTAACTAGATTGGTGCAGCAGAAATGATTGGGAGCGGTTATCGAAAATAGGTCATGGGAGACGCTTAAGAATAGTATTAAGTCTTTCACCGCTGACTATAGCCATCGATTCGCCCCATCTAAGGATAATAAGGTGAAGACAACGATAGATTCTTCCGTTCGGAGGCTGGGGGGATCCGCTAGAGATAGCGTTAGCTAGTCAGGCCTTGGACCGGTTGGCTAACAAACGGTACCAGGGTCAGGTAATTAGACATAAGTTAAACAAGATATCTAACGAAGCCGTGAACACGGGCGTTAAATTGTGCAACGAAGAGATCTGTCGAGGTGGCGATTGATTTTTTCGAGAGGTCAAGAGGGGAGTACTCTTCGGTCGACCGACGATATGTATGAAGTGTTTAGTCTCCATTTCCAGAGCCGCTTTACCAAGAAGCCTAGTCTCCGTGTAAAGTAGTTTCGTATCTATTTAACTGATTTTCCCTGGCTTGGGCCAACTGAGCAGCTAGCTGCGGGGGAGAGATTACGGAAGGCGAAGTTCACCTGACATTGAAGAGAGTCTGCATTGGCAAGTCTCCGGGACTTGATGGTCTACCTTATGAATTGTACTTGAGGATATCGCACAACTTTGTACCGATTTTGACGGTGGTCTACAACAACTGGTTTCGGCTGTTTTGTGCCCGACCGGATTTCCAGGGGTATGATCACGCTGTTGAAAAAAGTCAAGGGTGTTGGGGGCTTAGATGATAACGGGCCTATAACTGCTAATCACAGAGTTTAAGATTTTGGCCAAGATTCTGACGGAGCGCTTACAGACAGTTGCCGAGATTCTGTTTGGACCAGATCAGACTTGTTCTGTGAGGGGCTGAACAATTCAGAGCAACTTTCACTTAATCCTCACGATTGTAGAGGGTGTAGAAGATGACGAACAAGCCGTGCTGATCAATTTGGATCAGTCCAAGACATCTGATAGAGTCAACCATCGGTATCTGGCAGCTGTCTTGCAGGCCGCTGGACTCAAAGCCGACTTCTACAAGTGGATCAGTAGTATAGCTCCTCCAGTGTTGTGAAATAAGTGAACGGAAAGCCTTGTCTCGCTCGATTCGTCAGGGTTACGCACTGTTGCACTTACTTTACGCTTTGGCGTTGGAGCTCCTCCTTCACCGGCTAAAGGACAGCGCGTTCAATCCGGCCCTACGCGGAATCGCCGTTCCTGGTGAAGCTCGAGCCGATGACGTATCCATTTTTGTGTCGTCCCGGGACGATATTTAGGTGGTACAAAGGCGCTTGAGCGCTACGAAAAGGTGACACGGGCCAAACTTAACTGCGACGGTTAGGTGCCTGGAAGGGCGTTGCTTTCCCGGAACCCTTCAGTTGGACTGACGGTTCCGTCCTTATTCTTGGATGTGGTTCGGGCCGGATCTTCAGCTGGAGAAAAATTGGTCGGAGGTACTGGAAAAGGTCGGAGCATCAGCCTCGACTTGGCTTCGGCGGCGGTTGTATGTGAAGGGCAGGGCTGAGGTGTGTTACATCTTTACCGGTTGTCGGTACACCCTATTTGTAAAGACCGTAGAAAGTCGATCTAGCACTTGTTATTCGACTTCTTGTAGGGAGGATGAAAGCATCATTCAAAGAAGTTTGCGTCAAACGTCTGTCTCAAGGGGATCTAGGAATGCCACACGTAGGGTGTCATCGATACGCCTCGAGGTTAACTTTCCTATGCCGTATCTTGACAGAGATTTCGATTTTCAAGAGGAGTGTCAGGGATGCTTTCCCTTGCCTTACTATCACTGCTCCCGTTTTACGGGCTGAGCGCCGTCGTAGGTTCCGAAATCAATCGGAATTCCTGCTCGAGTGTCGAAGTGCCTTGCGGGCTATTCTTCGGTTCTGACCTTTCTCGGCTTCGGGGGCACTTGTACCGTGTATTAGTAAAGTGGGTAGCGACAAAGGATCCTCTACGTTATCGGCTCTGCTTGTCAGTGGATGAGTCATGCTCGTTTTGTTTTTGGGCCCGGCGTTGAATTACCTAAGTAACCCTGGGTTTTAGCTGGTGATTGATTTGGAACTTGCTATTTCTCAATGACAGGGCCTTTAAATGGGATGGGGCAGATATGCCCGATTGTCATTGGTGTGGACTTGGGTTAGAAGAAACTGTCCTTAGGCGCGTCCCTTTTGGGATTCTGTCGGCGAGTTTAAGGCTCGTATCGCGCCCGATCTTCTTGTGCTCACCAATCTCGCATACGCGTGTGTCTCCCTATTTTCTGGGATGAAACGGATGGTGTTTCTCACGTTGCTGGCTGTAGCTCGCAAAAGGAGGGAATCTTACGATATGAGCGTTATTATTATCAACATCTGATTGGATTCTTTAAGCATTAGCTTAATATGAAAATCAGATCTATTTCCCTGCTAACGACAGACACGAAAACGCACAGGTTTATTGGTGTTAGCAGGGAATCAGTAGAAGAGGTTGTCAAGAGACTAAATATTGCGGGCAAGATGGTGGCTAGACGGAGTCATACCACGTTGGACATCCTGCTGCCCATGGAGGAGGAGACGAAGAAGTAAGCAGGAGCCATTTTGACAAACAAAGCGCTTCGCGTCTAAACAGAATACATGGGCACCCGCAAGACACGTATCAATTCGCCTGGGGTACCCATGGACATCACGGAGGATCATCTGGGTGCATTCCTCACCCAGTATGTTCCGATTGCCGAGGTAGCAACTGTTATGAGCAAGGCAGGCTTTGCTACGGGCTATGTCACATTGTCCCGCAAAGAATTCAACCAGGCAGATCAATTTACGTAATAATGGAGGGAAAGACCCAACTGTTGGGTCTGTGGTGCATCGGGTCATTTGGCAAAAGCCTGTCTAGAAACGAACCCCGCACCAAAGACCCAAGAACCCAAAACCCAAGAGTCGAAAATCCAAGATTCCAAAACAGCAGAAGTTGGGAGAAACCAAGGCAGATGGATAGTGGCAAGTGGCCGGGCGGAAGAGCCCAAAAGCGAAGAAAGCACCTCTACAACATGATCTCTAACACGAGAAAAAATCGCTATAGAACCCCAAAGAAGGATAGCAGCAAAAGAGGGACGATGAAAGCGGTAAAGACAAGCGTCGGCAGTCCCTTCACAAGAAGAAAGGATGGAGGTGAAGGAGATGCCTACGCCCTGATCTTCTTCGTTGAAGAGGGAGAGAAGAGGAGCGGGAAGAAAAAAAGCAATCGGGAGAGAGTTTCTCGATAGGGTGAAACGGAAATGATAGAAGTATTCACAAGATCACTTTCCGTGGCTCCTTCACCAGAGAGACCAACATATTCCCAAAAGGCCCAGAGCCTCCCCTGCTCCCAAAAAACTCTCACCCTCCCCTTCCGTGCAATCAAATCTCTAGTCACCTCTCCCACCACTCACAAGACAAGAAATCTTTTCCCAATGGGGAGGCTATCTGCCAGGTGGATAGGAAGGTTGCAGAGAAGGACCTGACAAATCAACGAAGGAGCATGCTGAGGCCCAACTGCAAACTAACCTCCGTAGATTTTCCACCCAAAGAAATTTCCGCGGGCCACATGTGTAATTACACTCATCAGGAACACCAGGGGCAACCTCAAGGTCTGGGACCATTTGGTCACGGCAAAAGAACATTTCAACAACATCATCATGGCCAGAACTTAGAAAAGTGGCGCAACTTTGCACAGGGTGGTTCTCGGTATTACTCCATCCCTCCTTATATAGGGCGTTAAGGTGGACTTTGTTCATGTCGGTGCCGGTTGATCGTGGCCAATATTGCAGTGAAAAGAAGCTAGTTTCGGCTGGTTGCAGTTTATACGCCCAACGACCGGGATGAGTGTGTCTCGTTTTTTGTCGGTTGGAGCCCTTTCTGGTGGACTCAACGCGACTAGAATGCCGCCCTGGACCCCAAGCTAGACAGGGGTCTGGGAGCTAGAGGGAGGAAGCGTGATTGTAGCCTGGTTGATCTGATAAACGAATTCGGTCTCGTCGATAGATACCAGCTCGACCAACCGGGTAGAAAGATGTGAACGTGGGCTCTTAGTTAGCCGTCTACCCAGGTGGTTAGCTACCTGGATAGAATGTTAATCAGAAAAGCGGACATAGATCTTTGAGATTGTCCCAAGTTCCGCTGGATATGCTACTAGGACCACAAACTCGTTTGTGCCCAGATGACGTTAGAAACCAGGCTTAGAATGACTGGCTGCTGAAAGTTCAATCTGTCCTTACTGGACAGGCGGGACTTTCAGCAGCAGGTAATTAATGTAGTGCAGCGGGAACTATTGGGTGCGATTATCGAGAATAAGTACTGGGAGAGGCTTCAGGATAGGATTAGTTCTTCACCACCGAAATTAGCCAACAGCTCAAACTAAATAAAGCTAAAAATTTGAAGGGTCTTAAAGATGGCGTGCTCCGGACTGAGGCTGGGGGAATCCCCTCGTGATAGCCCTACTTACAGAGGCCCAGGAGCGTTTGACTAGCTAGCGCTATATGGGTCAGGTAATTAGCCATACGTTAAGCAAGATGTCTTTCGAAGCTTTCAACATGAGAGCAGAATTGCGCAAGAAAGAGATTCGTCAAGGCGGCGATCAGTATATTCAAAAGGTACGAAACCAGGAGGAACAAATTCTGAGGTCGAGCAACGACATGTGCGAGGCGTTTTGGCGGCATTTCGAGAGCCGGTTTACCAAGGAGTCTGGTCTCTGTGATGAGGAGTATTGCAGCTATTTCGCTGATTTCCCTCGCTTTCGCCGGCTGATGCAGCTATATGCGAGGGAATAAAATACTAATAAAAAGTGTTTGACTTTGACAGATTTCAGCAAAAGGTAGGTGTCATTGGCGAGTCTGGTTCGCGTGAACAGTGATAACCTTGATTTTCTCTTTTAAGTTTCCTTGTCACATCGGCGTGTATTCCTGTGGAACCCTCTCCTGGTTAAGGTAGTTTCTCTTGTGTACCTAGTTAATGTGGGTAGGTGCTGTTCCTGGCTTCTTTTGTTATGACCCAGTTCGAAATTCCCAACCTCCCCCAGCTTTTTTAAAAACCCTGTTGTTTCATCTCGTCTGGGTTAGACTTTTGGTTTTCCCCATTTTTTCTTCTCTCCATCTTCCTTAGAAAGAGTGCTTCTCGATTTTGTCATAAAGACAGAATACAGCGGCCTATTTATTTTTGTTGGTTGGACGGGGCTAACTAACATCAACTTATTTATTTTGTATATTAAGTTGAAACTTTTGTTTGGGATTTTGTTTCAGGTACCCCACTTTTTACATTTCATATGTATTTTTTATATAGTTTGCTATATATATATTGCATATAAAAAAAAATTTATTTCATATTGTTTTAGGTTCCCTGAACGTATGAGATATTTTGGTTCATGGAGGATTGATTAACAATGGGTAGGTCCTTATGGTGAATGGGAAATTGTGAAGAATATTTGGGTCGTGATTCTGATTAGCTAGGTATGAGATAGTTTGACCAACCTCAGGTTTGTCCCACCGCAAACACTGGCCTTCTGCTGAAATTGTAATTTTTACAATAAATAAACAGTTTTTTTCGGCGAACTGCGTGTCAGTCAAAGTCGGACGTAGCGGATTGACAGTAAGACTGGCGAAGAGGAAGTAGGAGCGGCTTAGTTGGTGTCTGTTTCAACTGCTCCGTGTAAATCTATTTCCTTGAGGCGACCGAAGAAGAAAGTAAAACTGCTGGCCTGCCGGCAACCATCACGCTGCACTTTTTGACTCCCCTCATCATTTATTTTCTTTTTGTTTTTCTACATTTTTCCAGGCTGGCAAATTAGTAATTTGCTTACACAATCATTCTCATGCGTTTTAAGATTCTGAGTATTTTATTCAGAATAAGTACCTTAAGATGTTTGTCGAAATTACAGTCTTATGTAATAATTTTTTCTTCAAGCTCCATTGATGTCACATTGTTGTATCTGACATCATAACCATATCCATTGAATATTTATATAATTTTTCCTTTGTGCAACCAACATAAATGTTGGTACATTGACAGCGTATATTAAATAGAAATCAGTACAATTATAACCCTCTGTAGAAATTGTGATGTTTCCTTTTGAATTTGTGATAGAATTAACTTGACCCATGTCGCACAACGCACAGAGTTTTCCTCTTCAATGAGTGTTTTCTGAAGTACAACGATCCAAAAATAAAATGTCATTTTGCGTATGAACAATTATATTTGTTAAAATACATTTTATGGTTTAATTTCTTTTGAAAGAAACTGAAGGTGGGTTTGGAAAAAAATTTTTTTAAAACACGGATATTTTATTCCTGTCTGTTGTTTCCTGTTTAGGATTGGATTTCCGATTCCTTTTCATAAATTCTAATCCTATTTCATTCACAGTGTCTTAGGGGCATTATCACCTTGATCGGGGTAAAATTATTCCAAAAAATGTTTTCTGTTTGAATTTTTCAAAAATAATCATAAAAATAAAAAAAAGTTCTATTTTATTCAGTTATATAATCATCATTGTTTGCAGTGAGTTGTTGCTCCTTTGATACTTTTGAGTAAACATCTGCAGATTTTGATGTAAAATAGCGAAACTTGAATGTGAAAGTTTTTCCCATCAGTGAGTTTTGTAGCTTCGCAAAAATTAATAATTAGTTGATTTAAGGTCAGTAGAAAATGACAGTGAGGAGTAAAACAGATCATACGACTTACAAAAGATTTCCTGTTTATGCCGTTTTGCGTTGTCACGGGCAGCAAATTTTCTTATGCTTGAACAAAATCTTTATGGGCATGTTTTAGCAGCTGAATGTTTGAATGTGCATTTAATGTTACGTTAAATTTTAAGAACTTTAAATTAATTTACGGATGTGCGTTGTGGTGCAGTGGAACGAGAAATCGGAGAGCCGAGTTCGAATTCCAGCTGAATTCGTTGCATTAACTTACGCTCAAATACCCCTGGGAAAGGTATTAATCCGTCGTTTCTTTCTACCGTTATGAGTTAAATAGGACAGATTGGGTTCTGTAGCCTTGGTTGACAAACAGTCTATCACAGACACCCTACTGCGGGAAAAAATCTTTTGTCCCGTCTGTTATGTCTCTTTCGAGACATGATCGCACAAGCGTGTATCACGTATGGCACTTAACTGAAATTAATTAAATCCCGACAATTGCGCCACACGCACAGTATTAACTTTCTTCCATGAGGTACATGTTTTGGGGTCTGCTGTGGATATTTATCCCTGTCAATCCACGGACTTTTGCATTGTAACTGGTTTTTCATGACCTACTATAATATATTTTAAGAAGTTTTTAGAATGTTACATTCACCTTTACAGTTGGTTTATTGAAACAGCATTTACTAATAACTCTCCCTTGCCCTCTTAAATTACTGTTGATAACGCTGGGTCATCGTCCCATAATGTAGCAATCAGATCAGTTTAAACTGAAAAAAAAAATACAGTTATTAATAAGAAAAGTTGAAATTAATGCATGCAACATTTCACAGCTCTAGCTACATTCCTTTAAATTCACGAACTTCTTAGCGAATCTTTGTATAATGATCTAAAGAGTAAAAAAAAAATCAAAATTTGTGCAAACAGAATGTAAATATTTACAACATTGTCTGATGAGATAAGATTTTTATAATTAAAAGAAAGTAAAAGAAAATAATAATAATAATAATAATAATAATAATAATAATAATAATAATAGTGACACAAACAACCCGAAAAACTACAGACCAATTACATGTCTTCCGACAACATATAAACTACTAACATCTATTTTAACAAAACAGACATATTTATTCTTAGAAAGAAATGACATGATACATGACATGATACCGCTTGAACAAAAAGGGTGCAAACGTGGCTGCTATGGTTGTAAAGACCAATTGCTAATTAACAAAATGATCCTGGAAAACTGCTACAGTACAAAGAAAAATCTTAGTACTGCCTGGATAGACTACCGAAAGGCATTCGATAGTGTGCCACATGACTGGATTTTAAAGACTTTAAATATATACAAGATATCGCCCGTCATCATCAATTTCATCAAACAGTGCATGTCTATATGGAAAACAACCCTTTACCTCAATCATATAAATGGAACCTATAAGTCTGATGAAATAAACATCAAAAGAGGTATATTTCAAGGTGATTCTTTATCTCCCTTACTATTCTGCATATCATTAATAGCACTAACCAGTCAACTTAATAAGACAGAATGTGGTTATAAAATAGGCCAAAAGAAAATAAGCCATCTATTTTACATGGATGACTTAAAGTTATATGCTAAGAATGATAATGAGCTGGAAGGTCTTCTGCAAACTGTAAAATGCTTCAGCGAAGACATTGGAATGAAATTCAATTTGAATAAATGTGCTAAAGCTACAGTTTTACGTGGATCAATACAAGAAACATCCTCAATTAGCTTAGACCCTGCTGTAACAATAAAAGAATTGAAACCAGAAGAAGCTTATGAATACCTACGTGAAAATGAGAGTAAAAACATTCACCATAAAAAAATGAAAGAAATAGTGCGTAAAGAGTACTATAGAAGGCTACGAATGATATTAAAAACTGAATTAAATTCACAGAACAGAGTTATGGCCATTAATAGCCTTGCAATCCCAGTTGTCCAACATCTTCAACATCTTAAACTGGACTCTAAACGACATCAGGCGAATGGATGCTAAAACAAGAAAGCTTCTTTCTAAGCATAAGATGCATCATCCAAAGGCTGATGTAGACCGTCTATACATACCTCGTAAAGAAGGTGGAAGGGGTCTTATTCAGCTGGAATTGTCATACAAGACAACAACTATTGGCTTACTGACATACATAGAAACAACAAAGGATTGGATGATACAATTAGTAAGGCAACATGAAGAAAGAAAGAAAAAATATTCAATAATAAAAGAAGGCAGTAAATACAAACAAGATTTACAGTTAGTAGATTCTGTAGAAAAGCAAAACAGAAGCCAAGAACCAACTATTGCGGCAAAAAATATGAAAATGAAAGCCAAAGATAAAGCTCTTGAACAGATGAAACAGCGCTGGCAAGAGAAACCTCTGCATGGCCAATATCCAGTACGTGCCAATAAATCCAATGTTGACAAAGTTAATACTCATCGATGGTTACGTGCATCTGGATTAAAGTCTGAAACTGAAGGATGTATACTTGCAGCACAAGACCAAAGTCTTTTCACGAGAAACTTTCAGGCAAATATTATGCATAATAATATGGATCCAAAATGCAGGTTTTGTGATAAACACCAAGAAACAATAGACCACCTAATCTCAGGCTGTTCTGTGCTTGCCACAAACGAATATAAAAATCGCCACGATAGAGTTGGGCAATATTTACATTGGGCAATGTGCAAACATTATGGAAAAGCTGTAAACAAACACTGGTATGAACATCACCCAGCACCGGTTACAGAAATAGAAGATGTAACCATTCTATGGGATTACACCATCTACACAGACAGAAAAATTGAAGCAAACAGGCCAGACATTATTGTTAAAAACCAGAAGGAGAAAACTTGTCTATTAATTGATATGGCTTGTCCAGCGGATTGTAACATAGCAATCAAGGAATTTGAAAAACTGTCAAAATATAAAGACCTGGAAATTGAAATAGAAAAAATGTGGAAATTGAAAACAAGAGTTGTGCCAGTGATAGTAGGTGCACTTGGAATGATAACAAATGGAACAAAACAACACAGTGAAAGAATCCCTGGAAACCCCAGTCTTATTAAGTATAGCCCACACACTAAGGAGAAATTTGTCTATGTAACGCTAGGGATGATGGGGAAGAGAGAAAAAAACATGAAATGGAGCCATAACAACACTGCCTTAGGTCTTCCCGCAGACTTGGTTGGTAGTGCAACCATAGCAGAAATCGAAATATGATGAAAAATGACATAATAATAATAATAATAATAATAATAATAATAATAATAATAATAATAATAATAATACACTTAGAGAATAGCGCGATTTATGAAAAGAAAATAGTGTTTTACAATGTTTGACCATATTTCAACAGTATATATCTCCTTCAAATTAAAAGTAAAAAATTGCATGCAAGTATGAAAATATTTATAAAAATAGAAGTATTTCTACAAACGTAATTTGTCTTGAGAAAAAACCTTTGCATGATGGGATATGTATTCATCTTAAAATATAAATAAGACAGATATAGTGTCGAAATATTGTTAAACATTGTGTCGTTTTCTTTTTAAAATCGCTCTCTTCTCTAATTGTTACAAAATAATGTAAGAGTTACGTCAATAATTTAGCATAATAATAATAATAATAATAATAATAATAATAATAATATGGAACAAAATTATGTACGATGGAATTGCAACGAGAGTGACATGTTTTCCGAAGCTCTTGAAAGTGAAACGTTTTTTTACCTATATCAAATTTTGCTATTTTTACTTCTATTTTAACGTAAACATGTATTTTTCTTCGTATTATTATTATTTAATTTATCTGTTTTTCCTTTAATGATTTTGATTGATTAATCAACTAGTTTTTATATGATTCATATATTGCTTAGTTGTCGATATTTCTAAAGATTTTTTTAAAAACTACTATATTTTTCTTTCCAGAAAAACAATACGACAGAAAAGAAAACAATACGATAGAAAAAAACGATACGATAGAAAAAAAACAAAACAAAAAAAAACAATACAATACAATTTCTACGATATGCTTTCTTAGAAAAAATATGTTTTTTTAGTTGTCGATAACGCTATTTTCGATGAGTTTAATGAATAAATAACCGAATATACAGATGGGCAAACAAATGATTGATATTATATATATATATATATATATATATTAAGTTATCTATTATTCTGTACTTTTTAAAAATATACTCTGATAAACAGTATCACTGCTTTTCTTAAATTATTCAATGAATGAAATGTTATATTTTAAAAAATTGTTTGTTTTACTTAATCTTAAAATATTAAAATATAATAAAAACATTATCATTATTATTCTTCGTAAATTTCACAGCATTTTATTCTTTTCCATTAGTTTTGTTTTTTGACAATTACTTTTTTGCAAAAACTAGTGATAATAGCAACAACAGTTTTTGAAATTAATTAACTGCTCATCTGATCAAGTGTAAAAAAAAATCGGAGAAGAAAGTTAAAGTCAAAATTACCAACTTTATATTTCTCTCTATATATATTTTAAGCATAATACTATACTGTAGTGATGTTTTGTTTCGTTGAGTGGCAGTTTCTTCCAATTTTTTCTTTGAATTTCAATCGCGTCTCTGTCTACTGTCGCTTGGCAACACATTTAGGAGAAGGAAAACTCTGAACAACAACTCGAACGTCAAGATGTTAATCGTGCCGAGGAGTGAATGGCTACTGCGTTATGAGGTCATGAGCGATCCCCTCCTAGCTTTGGAATCCTGTTTGTAAAAGACAGTCGTTACTCAACGTGCCGGACAACTTTGGGTGGACACTTTTTAACCAGTGCGTCACTCGTGGAAATAATATAAGAATGAAAAATAGAAATAAAACGTCCAGTATAGCTTTCCCATTGGATTATCAGGGAGCCCGTCCCTTAGAAGGGACTTACTTGAGGTCCAAATGTCTGCTATAGGAACAAATGAAGAAACCGCTGTTAAGATGATGCTGAAACTTTAGAAGTGTTGGAAAGGTGTGATCGTAGTCGGTCACAAGACAGCAATAAAACTAGTTCAGAACACAGTAAACAGAATTATTTTACAGAAAACAAGAAAAGTATGCAAGAAGACAAGGAAGAAATCACGAGCCATATAAGTCTGACAAATTATTGCAATGAAGAACAACTCCCAAAATTACAACCAAGATTGCATAACCCCAAAGCTATTAAGCTCTACAATGCAGCACTCAAACGAATTCTGAATGAAGACGACACTCATATAAATCTCAATGAAGCAATATATGCATCAGCAATAGCAGCAACAAAAAGTTAAACATCAATGTAAAAAAAGGCAGACATCAAGGTCCAAATTATAACTGAATTATTAGTATTTGATGAACTGGCAAGAGGAATAAATATAAGAACTAGAAAAAGGAAGAAGAGTCGAAAGAAAATACAATATTAGGAATGAAAACCAAAGCAAACAATACAAATGAAGGCTCAAAGAATAAGATACTATGAAAAACAATAAAGATTCTACAGACAGAACAAAACCTTTCAAACCGATGCAAAGAAGATTTACAGAGAAATAGCTAAATAAAGAATTGAAGTGACAGTCCCTCCTAAAATTGAAGAGGTTATATAATTCTGGAAAAATATGGGCTTACCCTAAATAACATAAAAAGAAGCAGATTGAATTTCGCAAGAGATAGAACAAATGAAAAATAAGCTATAACAGACATGGGCTGGAATCACAGAAGAGGATGTTGAATGTGCACTGAAAAAAAGCACACAACTGGAAATCTTCAGAAATGGATAGCATTTCCAAATTTTGGTTATATTATTTAAATAGAGCACACACACACACAAAATAACCAATGAACTATAAGAAATGGTTAACGATTCCACTAATATTCCGGCATGGATGACCAAAGGAATTACTTTTCTTCTACCCAAGAAGAGTGACACAAATACCCCAAAAACTACAGACGATATATAGTTATTCCATAACTTATAAACTATTGAAATCTACTTTAACAAAATAGACATATTTCTACTTGGAAAGAAATGACATACTACCGCTTGAACAAAAAGGGTGAAAACGTGGCGGTTACGGATGTAAAGACCAATTACTTATTAATAGGTTGATCTTGGAAAACTGCTTCAATGCAAAGAAAAATCTTAATACTGCCTGGATAAATTATCGTACGGTATTTCTGGATCTTAAAGTCTTTAAAAATATTCAAGGTATTAACCGTTGTCATCACTTTCATCAAACAATGCATGTCGATATGGAAAACGACACTTCAATTCAATCATATAAATAGAACCTATATGTTTGGTAAAATAAACTTCAACAGAGGTCTATTTTAAGGTGACTCTTTGTATATCACTTATAGCATTAACCAGCCAACTTAACAAAGAGAGAATGTGGTGATAAAATAGCTAAAATAAATCTATTTTATATATATAACTTAAAGTTGTATGCTAGGAACGACAGTGAGCTGGAAGGTCTTCTGCAAACTGTAAAATGCTTCTCTAAAGATATTGGATTGACTTCAAATTGGATAAATGTGCTAAAGCCAAAATTTTACGGCAAACATATTCTATTAGATTAGACCCTGCTGTAACAGTAAGTTTTAGAACAAGAAAACGCTTATAAGTACCTAGGTGTAAACGTGAGTGAAGGAATTCACCATTTACAAAATGAAAGAAATAGTGCGTAAATAGTACTATAGAAAGGTACGACTGATATTGAAAATTGAATTGAATTCTCAGAACAGAATGATGGCCATTAATAACGTTGCCATTCCAGTGGGCCAATATAGTTTCAACATATTGAACTAGATTCTAAGTGATAGCAGATGAATTAATTCTAATACAAGAAAGCTTCTTTCTAAGCATAAGCTGAATCATCCAAAAGCTGATGTAGACCGTCTATACACACTCCGTAAAGAAGGTGAAAGAGGCCTTATACAACTAGAAATGTCATACAAGAAAACAACTATTGGCTTACTAAAATACATGGAAACAAACAAAGACTGGTGGATAAAATTAGTCAAACAACATGAAAACAGAAAGAAAACATTTCAATAAGGAAAGAAGGCAGTAAATATGAACAAGATTTACATTTAGTAGATTCTGTAGAAAACCAAAACAGAATCCGGAAAATAACTATTGCAGCAAAAAATATGAAAAAGAAAATCAAGGATAAAGCCCATGAACAGATAAAACAATGCAAGCAAGACAAACCTCTGCAAGGCCAACATTCAGAACATGCTAATAAACCCGATGTTGATAAAGTTAATACTCATCGATTGTTACGACTATGTGGTTTAAAGTCTGAAACTGAAGTCTTGCAGCGCAGGACCAGAGTCTTTTCACAATGAACTTTCAGGCAAATATCATACATAAGAATGTAGATGTAAAATTCAGGCTCTGTGACAAATACAAGAAAAATTGACCATCTAATCTCAGAATGTTCTCTACTTGCACCAAATAAATATAAAAATCGTCGCGATAGAGTGGGGCAATATTTATACTGAAAAATGTGAAAACACTTTGGAAAATATGTAAACAGTGGTATGAATATCCCCCAGCACAGGTTACAGCAATAGAAGATGTCATTATGAGATTATACCGTCTACACAGACAAGAAAATTGAAGCAAATAGGCGGGAAATTGTTGTCAAAATCCAAAAATAAAAAAAAAACCTGCCTACTAATTAATACGGCTTGTCCATTGGATTGTTATATATGTATGTCGAGATGGAAAACAGCACTAATTCAATCATATAAATGGAACCTATAAGTCTGTTAAAATAAACATCAATTGAGGAATATTTGAAAGTGACTAGTTGTCTCCCTTACTATTTCGTATATCACCTAGAGCATTACCCAGCCAACTTAACAAGACAGAATGTGGTTATAAAATAGCTCAAGATACATCTTATGCTTAGAAAGAAGATTTCTTGTCTTTGAATCCATTCATCTGAAGTCATTTAGTGCCCAGTTCAAGTTGTTGAAACCAAGGAATTTGAAAAAAACTACCAAAATATAAAACCTTGTAATTGAAATTTAAAAAATGTGGAAATTGAAAACAAGAATAGTACCAGTAATATTAGGTACACTTGGAATGGTAAAAAATGGAACAAAACAACACATTGAAGGAATCCTTGGAAACCATGGCTTAAAAATAAAAAAAGGGTTTTGTTATGTACAGCCCACACACTAAGGTGAACTTTGTCTATATACTGCTAGTCATGATATGGAAGACAGAAAAAAATTAAATGTCACCTTAACAACACACCACGACCTGCCTTAGCTCTTTCCGCAGACTTGTTAGGTAGTGTGAAAATAGCAGAAATTGAATTATGATGAAAATGACATAATAATGATGATAATAATAATTCAATTGTGCATTGCATTACATGATGAAAAATAATATTAAGAACCTCAGGAACTAGTACCGAGAAAGCCAAAAAGTATTTTTGGTAATTTTACTATTCATGCTGGCAGATATATAAAAGCTAACAGACCAGACATTGTGAGTAAAGTTTATAAACAAACAAAAATATCTTCTCATCAATATGCCAGAGTTATCAGATAAAACATAATGGGAGTCTGACAAAATAAGTAAATAGAACGATTTTGAAACTGAAATTGAAAAAAGTTGTACCTAAAAACTGATTAATAATTAGTATCTGATGTGCAATAAAAGATGATCCGGACAAGAACATAATAATTTGGTTGCTGAACTCTGGCTTAAAACCAGGCACAGAACCCGTCAAAAAACTGATTCTCAAGATGAAAACCTACGACATATTACTAGACAGTTGTTTTATGAAAGATCTCAAATTTCGCATTAGTATAAACATTGAGAAAATTACTGATCATGTAATACCTGGGTCTTCTATTCTAGTAGCAAATGAATTTAATATGATAGTGTATGGAAATATCTACATTAGGAATTATGTTAAAATTATATACTTCTCAGTGCAGAAGAATGATATGACCACGAACTACAATCAGTGCAAGAAGGAGAAAATACTTGGAGACTTTATCATGGATACAGATAAACAATATGCAAGCCACCCTATTTGATAAAAACACCACAGTAAAAAAATCTGAGAGAAGTTCAAAATACTAGAAATTGAAAGAGGACTGAAACAATCTGCCCCCGTGAAGTAAATAAAGGTTTGGTTCGAAATTACCGCGTATAAGAAGGCCGGAGCGAGTGACAGCCAAAACATCGTGTATATGACAATAAAGATGCGTAAAATTGTTCAAACAATCTAAATAGCATAAATAGTTACAATACTTCATCTCAAAAATATTGACAGATTGAGAAACAGAAATCACAAGAAGTTGGAACAATAAGTTAGTTCCAATAATAATTGGAGCACTAGGAATTAATAAAAAGGAAAATGGTACACAGGAACGCTTTTGTTTTATTAGATACAAAAAATCCATTATCAACGCGTGCATATTTAAAAAATACTCTTTAAGTTTGCTTTAGTCTGGAACAAGGTCATAACATAGGAGCGAAAATAAGGTTAAATTAGATTTGCACAAGAGCTTCTATTGTTGCAGCCTTGAGTCTAACTTAAGGTGATGTATTTCTCGTCTTTTTTCCAATTGTTTTCATTCATAGTCGTTCTTTTATTTTTCTGTCCATTTCCTTTTACCTTCTGTCTTTTCATTTTTTCTTTAATAAAAAAAGATCCATCTTTTGGCAATTCTTACACTTAACCTTCTCCCCATGGCTGCTTTGCCAATGACCTTTGCTCGACCAATTGGAAATGAAACAAAATCGACCAAATGAAGGTCACTAACAAATGAACCTAACATTGTAACGATATCAGCGTTCATGATTTTCTTCTTATTTTGCCTTTTTGTGCATTTAATATATTTTATGACATAGATGACTTTGTTATAAATTTGGAATCAGCCAAAAAGAATTTGGCCGGGTGGGATTTTTGCTGTGCGGGTAGCCATAGCCAAAAAGGGGAAAGGCCACAATATTGTGACGCATTGGCACGAGTAATTTGTTAAAACAGTCGGTGTTTAACAGCTGGGAAACTTCCAAAGTCTTATGTCTGTACAGAGATGGATATTTATTTACTAAGTTATATATATATATATATATGTATTTGGACAACAATCTCTCTTTTATGTAAGTTTTGTTAAAAATGACAGACAAGGTATTATAGGTCCTGGAAGATCTCGATGTATAATTAAATGCGATTGGATAGAAACTGTTGTGAGAAAGGTGCAATGTCAATCTTCTCGTAAGTTTTTTGGTTGTGTAGCTAATGTAATTGTTTAAGGATTTGAATAGTTCAGGAACACTGTTCTTCAAAGGACAGATAAATTCGTAAACGACACTGTAATAACAAACAGGACAAATATCATCCGAAATTATGCAACATCGAATAGCTCAAACAAGAAAATTAAATTATCTATTAGAAAAATTCAAAACTGCTAACTTCATAGTCAATAATAATAATTCACCTGCAAATTCTAAACTGCAGAGAACCAGTGTCGTTTACGAATTTATATATCCTTCAAAAACTGTTCCTCAAGTATCCAAATATGTAAAGAATTACATTGGCTACACCACCACAAAATTGTGGGTACACAATCCGATCTCTTTTAAATACACATCGAGATTATCCAGAACCTATAATGCCTTGTCTGCCATTTTCTAATGAAACCTACACACACACACACACACACACACACACACACACACACACACACACATATATATATATATATATATATATATATATATATATATATATATATTATAAATTATATTTTAGAACATGTACATAATGTTTTTTATATGTGTCCTCTACAATCATATGATTGTTTCGACGTTGGGTCTCTAACGCCTCTTCAGGAGGAATGAAGAAGAATGGAAATCCTCGCTATCTATATTTGGTTCCTTGTCAGTGTGAGGTTGGTTGGGGTTATTGATAATAAAGGGAATATGTCTTCTGTGTTGACCGTTAGAATTTTGAAGAAACTGGAGTGCGAAGTTAAATGGTTGATTAATGACATTAGCTGTTGGAATGTATGTTTTTATTGCTCAGGTATATCTTTTGGTTAGAATTTCGAAGAATGGTGTGCTTAGTTAGAAGGTTGATTACTTGGTCAGTTGTGTGTGTGTATGCGGGGTGGGTGCGGTTAGGGAACCCGTCCTGTTTGTTGACTTTAAGAATTTGATTAATGAGTATCTGTTGTTACTAGATGGATTTTATGTATTCTTTTTTATCTAGTGACTAGATTATATTACTTGGGGTTCCTTAGATGGATGTTGTAGGGGTGGGATGTCTATCCTGTACAGAGTATTTTTTGTGTATTTCAACATGTTTTTTTTAAAAATATAATATAATTAATCTGAAATATATCTTTTGGTTAGAATTTCGAAGAATGGTGTCAAAAGGTTGATTACTTGGTCAGTTGTGCGTGTGTGTGTGCGGGGGGGTTGTGGTTAGGATGTTGCGAAGAGCCATGCTCACGCACGTTTGAAGAAGCAGGGCACAAGAAGATGAAATATTTTCAATGCATTTCTTTGGTAAATAAATTTTTAGTGTTTTTTTCTTTTTAGAACATAAAATTCATTACTTTGTATTTGCAAAGTATTTACCGATTTCTTAATATCTATATGTTGAAGTTTTAATTAATTTTTTTTTATCCCCAACTAATCTAATTGATTTATATAATTTTAGACATGGAAAATGTTTTTTACAAAAAAATAAAACAGACTAAGGTTCATATTGGCTAACACGCCATCGAGGGTACCGTTGACATAGGTAATATATATATATATATATATATATATATATATATATATATATATTGATTGTTTAATACTGTTTTTGGTCATAATGGGGTTAGATCAGTAAACATTTGAATTAAAAAGTGTTCGATACGATTACATTGTAGAAATTAAACTAGACTAGTAAACAGTTGTAATAGAAAGTGCTTAATACATATTTGAAGGAAGATAAAGATTCAAGATATAGCGCGTTTAGATATTTGGGTAGGGTAGATCAGCCGATTATGCTACAATGTTTTTGACCATTTGGGTTTCGTTAGGCGGTTTGAAAGCAGTCTGATTTCAATTTAAGTTAAAAGCTAGTATTTAAAATAGAGATTTTTAGGAGAGGTTTTCTGTTGCTGATAGACCATAGTAAAAATTCAGACGAAATAAGGGATACACTCTTGGGCAGTCATATCTTTTTCGATTTAGGACTGACTAGGTAGAAGAATTTGCCGCAGTAGGTTGCCATTTATCTCTGTCGTATGTCGGTTGCCAACCCAGGCTATAGAATCCAGATCCTATTCAATCCATAGTTGTGGAGCGGACAAGATATGACTTCATACTTTTTTCAATGTTATTTGCGTATAAATTAACGTAACAAATTCGACTAGATTTCTAACTCTGTTCTCCAATTTCTCATTCGGAGTCGTTATCATTACACCACAATGTACATGTATAGTAATCCAAATAGTGATGCACAAACTATGATTGATGATCTATAAACGCTCGGGTATATCGGCTTTCGGGGGAGTGGGGAGGGAAAACTCACCTTCACGATGATCATAAAACAATATAATTTTGTTAACTTCTACTTTCAGTGGTTCTCAGGCCTTGTAGTAGGTGAAAAATAGTAGCAAAAAGATAATTGGCGCTTCTCTATTATTGTATTGTGTAAGGCTAATTTAAACATGTTGACTAACTATAAATAAAATAAGAGATCTGACACTGATCACATCGAATTAACAGGGCGGTGTTTTCCCAAAGCCAGGCGTCTCTTGTTCGTTGTGATGATAATACAATTAATTTCATAGTAATAAAACTAATCTAATACTGTAGTCGATAATTGGTTTTGTAAAAAAGAAAGGAAAACAATCAAAAGAAAATGAATGAAAGCAATTGTTGATCGGCCGGCCAAAGCGTTACGTGATTTTATCTGACAAAATATTGGACATAGCAAGAGAAGCTTCACCGACAATAAACTTTAGATTTCGAAAATATTTACAATTATTTTAAAATTATTTGTAGTGTACTCTTTCTTTATTTCATTATATATATATATATATATATATATATATATATATATATATATATATATATATATATCAGGAAGTGACTTGAAGATAAAACCCCCAAAGGAGATTCTATTAATATTGATTGATCAAAATTAAATATTAAAACTGATACAGCCAAAAGGACTCAATGTAAATAAAATCTTTTATTTACAGAGCTACATAATGGAAAGGCATAATGGTTGGGGATAAACCATGACAGTAGTGAATCTCCACCCACCGTCCCGACCAACGTTTTCCTCTGTCTGTAAATGTAACATACTTTCTTCTCCTCTTCTTTTCTTTTTTTTTTTTTGTAAGCTTACTTTTGGCTTCTTTACCTAGACACACACACTCAAACAATATTAAAGATAACCGATGAAGCGAATAATATATATATATATACTTTCTCAAATATTCAGTCCGGTAGATGTAAATAAATAAATACACTGTTTAATAAATAAATAAAAACAAAACATTTACGCAGACACGATTATCCACTAAATATAAAGTTTAAATTTAAAATATGTCAGATTTAATCCATTTCTTAAAAGTGTCTTGATTTTGTTAGAATACGAAAGAATATATATATATATATATATATATATATATATGTGTGTGTGTGTGTGTGTGTGTGCGTGCGTGTATGTGTGTGTGTGTGTGTGTGTGTGTGTGTGTGTGTGTGTGTGTGTGTGTGTGTACTTTGAGGATCGGGCTTTGTTTAATCAAGAGAACCGACGCGGTCGAGAGGTCAAGGAACGTCAGATCTAATGATGGCTATATTAAGCAAAGATTGTTGACATGTAAAACCAACCAACCAACCAACCAACAAACCAACCAGTGTGTTTACTTTTCTCCGATCAATATTTATTGATTGAGGTGAGAGCAGGAACACACACACACACACACACACACACACACATGTTCAGGCGCACATCGACACACGCGCACATCGACACACATACATACCGTTTCTCACACAATCACTGCAGTTAAGTAAAGTCGCGCCTGCTCGGTACCTAGATGGATGATCGCTTACCCCGTGCTATAAGCTTAAATGTGCAGGTGGTGTAATTGATAACGGCTCTGAACTGGAAATCTTGTTAGAAAAATATGCGTCCTCTAGCATATTTTTTTTAACAGGATTAAATCTTCTTAAAAAATGTGGCGGAGGACGCTTATTTGCTAAAAAGATTAGTATTAACATTCAGGCCGGTAGATGTAAAAAAACAAAGTATAATTTTATAATGATAAAACGGAGCATCTACTCAAATATGACTATCCACTAAAAATAATGTTTAAACAAATAAATTAGAAATATGTCGGATTTAATCCATTCCCTAATTGTAGTATCATATGAAAATTGGAAGACAAGTATAAATAGGAAATAACTGAAAAGTTATGGAGAAAAAACCCGGTGTCACAAAAAACACAGAGAGCTATGCTACGACTACTACTACGGACAAAGAAATGCAAAACATAACATTTATATATATATATATAGAGAGAGAGATAATAGATTATTTTTAATAATGTAATACCTTTATTGGTATCATTAATAGTGGGTGGGAAACTATCGTTTAATAAAACCAGCTTTAACGCTCGCTCACAATGAAATCACATTGAGTGAGCATCTTTATTGTTTAAGAAAGCACTTGCACGCCACTGAGACCGATAGACTTGTTACACATTGTTTAACAAATAAATTAAAATGGCACGCATTTTTCAAACAAGAACTACGCACTATGATAACATTTCAATTAATATATATATATATATATATATATATGTGTGTGTGTGTGTGTGTGTGTGTGTGTGTGTGTGTGTGTGTGTGTCTATCTGTGTTTGTATGTGTGAGTATTTCTTATTACATTAATCGGTACATTTTGTGGATAGCCATACGTGATTTTAAACAATTTAACTAGCCATACGTGCTTTTAAACAGTTTAAATTTATGCCTGAAAAATAACTACTAAATACGTGTTTTTATGTATAACATTTAAAGCAATGAAAAATCTTTAACTCCTATAAAATTACTCTGCAAAATAAGCAACCAGGCAGCTAATAGTAATTCTGAACGAGGACTTTACATATTATATGAAAAGAAAAGTGGAAAACACGAAGTGATATGAATGTGAGGTTCCCTCGTCGATCTTTTGAATAGCATTAAATCACCATTGCACTAGCTGATCTGCTTTTGCATTAACATTAAAAGATTGAATCATTTCTGAGTAGATTTCGTACGACTGTCACTTGTATTTCATTTTGTTCTGACATTAGATACTTTATAAATACACTGAATAAAAGCTTTGGCGTATTCTACAGGACAGAAGAATTGCAATCAGACGTTTGGTGTTTTTGGAACATATCCCAAGTGATATGTACCACTGAAGGTCGACAAATTCAGGATTTCACAATTTGTTTTTGTTCTAACTCCAAGAGTTTGTCAAGTTGTAATCGTTTTTAATCATCGATTATTTCATCACTTCTGGATAAATGCCTTTCCTGCTTCTTTCTTCTAAGAAATCCATTGGAATTTTGTTGCAATGAATGCTATAAATGACAGACAGGTTTAGTTTGAGACTCTTTTTCTAAACTGACAACACCAAGTTCAGATAAATATTGTTACAATTTGCAGCCGTATTTTGTCCGTTTTTTTTTGTTTTGTTTTGACTCCAGCATCGAATAACGCTAACAGAATATTCTCCTTTTTAGTCAAGTTCTCAAGTGTTAAATATTCAATTGGCTCTATTGTCCGAGTAAACTGTACATAAATAATTTTTATTTATTAACACTACTTGCATTGTTCGGACTGTTGCCATATGGAAATAGTGTAAATAGTAACAATATCTCATCTCAGAAATATAGACAGGTGATTTTAATCTATCTCAAAGTTCAATTTTTCCATATTTTGTTTATTATCTCTTGATGTTCAGTCAAGCAAAACAGTCTGTATTTCTTTCCTCTTCATCCATTATCCCACACTTCATATGTTTTGGACATAATTGATCAAAAATCATGGTCTAAACCTTCGTTCCTATCTCTTTTTTGAGTGCTGAATGCATTTTTGTCATAAACGACCTCCAAAAAAGAAGTTTAAAATAGTTGAATGCAAAATCTGAATTCTTTTCGGAAATTTTGGTTCTTCATTACAGATTAGGGTTTCTAGACAAAACCCCTTTTATCATTAAAATGCGAAAGTTTTGTTGTAATCTTCCTCTTTTAAATAACAGATAACATTTACCGCTTGGTCGCAAGGACATTACAATCAGCAAGCATCTTTATTAACCTACTTAAGAAAACACTTGCACTTCACTCAGGCCGATTGACGTATTAATCATTTGTTTAATAAATAAAAAAAATGACACATCTATTTCAAATAAGAAGTGCCCGTATATTAACGTCCCATGATTAAGCTGAAAACCATTCAAATCATTCAGCCGCCTCAAAACCAACAAGTGTTTGCTTTTTTCTATTGTACGAACTAAATGTGCCCCGATGATAACATGTATAATAAAAACAACTATTATTAAAGTAATTTTAAAAGAGTATCTCTAGAAAAATAATTTGCATTTTATTTCTGCAGTGTAATGTTTAGCAATGCATTTATAAAGGTTTCGTGAATCCAATTAATTTCTCTGAAAACGTTTAGTATTTACAGTGTCATTATATATACGCAATTATTACTAGAGTGGAAGCAATATTTTTGGCTATTTACTTAACAGATTCTTCTTGAGGCGTTGTGTGTTGAATAAGCGGCTAGAATCAAAATAACGTGCAATGCATTTCTCTCGTAAATTCATTTTTAATGCATTTCTTTTTTTTAGGTAATTTCATATCGGAAAACTAACAGAAAATGGAAGAATATGTGAAGCCTTGAAATATTAAAGACAGATAAGATCAGCAAAAAAATACTACACTGGATTGTTATAGATATATTGTCAGTTTAGAACTATTTCGGCATCGACAAGGTTGTAGAAATAATATAGGAAAAATAAAACAACAATGTTGACATACCAGAAAATTTTAGTGCTTCCATTTTCATACCGATACTTATAAAGCCAGGCGGGAATGAATAGTAATGGTAATATTCACCGTTTCCTTATGAAGAAAAATTAGGCATTCATTGAACGAGCGGCCAGTACTGCTTTCGGTTGAAACTTATAAAATCTTTCCCTCTCTTAAAGAAATTGTTTTAGGAAAATACGTTTATCAAGTCCATTAACACTTTAAACTATTTACATTGTTCGGACTGTTACCCTCAGTCTTTGTTGCTATAGTTACGACATTTCGCATGCTCCAGCCTTTTTCAGATGATTGATATTCCGAACTGAACATTTTATTTCGTTCAGCGGTAAAGAATGTTCTAGTTTCATGCTTGTTCCAAGTTATCTCTCTTTAACTAAAACAATTAAAAACAAAGAGATCGTAATATGATCTCTGATAAAAATGCTTACTGAGTCATTAGATTTATAAATCCAAAAAATTAGTACACTGATATCCTCAAGGACACATTGCCCAGTAGATGGCCAGTTAATTGGATCCAATGACTTGATCCAAATATTTGTTTACCTCTGCTAGGTGAACAAAAACATCTTAGGGAGTTGGGTTAAATAGAAATAACTGAGATATCTAGAAAAAGAATGACTCACAGAACAAGAACAATATACCTCGGTGAACAAAATAAAGTGTTCAGTTTAAAATTTCAATCACCTGATGATGGTCAGAGTATACAACCTAAATATGGCAACAAAGATAAGGACAAAAAAACAAATAATGTAAATAGTGTAAATAGTTACAAAATGCAATGTAAATAAATATCCATGAACTATTATATTTCTTTCCAGTATTGATATAAATTTCATTTCATTTCTAAACTAATTTTAATTTTAGTTAGGAACATCTTTAATATGTAATAATTTTTTATTCCATTCCATATAGTTTCTATTTCAATTGTTGCCGCCTTTTTGTACAGTACTCTTTTGTGCTTCTGTAGCACTAGCCCACAAGGTTCAAGGAATAATTGAACTACAACCTTCATTCACTCAAATCCATTTTAACAATTGACCTGAGAAAACGGTTATAGACAGCTGACACTTTAAATAGCTCGGAATGGATTTGGTACGAAGCATGAGATGCATATGAAAGTCTTGATCTAATTAAGATATTTAAGTACATGACTTTTTTGGTTTTGTATAAGTTTGCAGTTTAGAGTGAAACTACCTTTATTCAATGCTCAATTTTTTTACTTCCTATACTAAATTTACTATAACTGATCAATAACTCAAGTTATTTGAAGTATGTAGAACTTACTAATTCCGCATCATGAATAATGCGAGCTCTATCAGACTGTCAAGAAAATGAGCCACATAACTAATCTCATTTTTTGAGTTCTGATAAACAGCGTGTAGATCAGTATTTGAATGGAAATAATTATTTAAAGACACTGAAACAAGAAATGCAACCTTTATAATCAGAATGCTACCAAAGAGAGAAAACAAATGTAGAAAGGCAGATGACTACATTTAATAGAGTGCACATTGATTTATATATTAAATATATTGGCGTTGCATTAAACTCTTTGAAGATATGTAATAAGAAGGCAAAAATAATGAAACGAGAAGTGCGAGTAGAGAAACTACTAGGATAGGAAATATGATTACATCTTGCTAGTTCTTCAATAAAAAGGAGAGACCTAGTAGCCAATCGAGTAGAACGCTTAAAGTTATGAAGTCTAGGCACCAATAAGGGAAGTTAATCAGAACAAAAGCCATGAAAATATTTTTAGAAAAGAGGCGGGAAAGTTGCAGCGGCATGAATGTTACAACGGCGGGAAAATTACTGAATTCGAGATACCAGGTCAGGTTTAATTACATTACATAGCCTTCTTTCGATTTTTGTGATGAATCTCGATATATATATATATAGTAGGAGCACTAGACCAGAAATGACAGTATTATTCAATGCACGGATGAATGATATCTATCTATCTATCTATCTATCTATCTATCTATCTATCTATCTATCTATCTATCTATCTATCTATCTACAAATGTGTGCATTTGCATTGCCTTGTGGATAAACATATTCTAATAAGGCTTAATCAACAAAGATTTAGATATACGGATTATGATAACTCACGTAGGCATTATTGGAAAATAAACTACTTTTGAATATTCGAAATTATTTTCTGACATCTGTATTCCCAGACGGTATTTGGATAATGGAACTCCAAAATTATTTTTTCGATGTGAATGTCTATGTTTAAAGTGAACTATTTATTCTTTTAGATTAAATCTATCTACTTATCTATGATAGTTTATTTGAGCTGCAATTCCTCTTTTATACAAGTTTTATTAAAAATGACTGGAAAGGTACTGAGATTATCCGTTTTTTTATCTTCTTGTGTTCTTAGATAAATGCCTGCATTCAGACAGAAAATGTGTTGAGCAAACAGACAACAAAGAAAAGCGGTACAATATAAACATGCATCTTCTTAACAAATATAACCTATACCGTGAGATGATACTAAGAGAACTAGGAGACCTACCAAGGTTTATTACTGATGGAAATAATCTTAAACAACCTAAATTGATCGCAAACTGAAAGAGCTCTTAGATAAACTGGTAAAGAAAAATAAGAAGAATGGATTATTAGCCGTAAAACATAGCGCAAGTTCTCATTGTCATAGACACAAGAAAATTGTTAAATGTAACCCCTTTTTAATCATTTCACTCTATACAAAGCAGCAAACCACTAAGACACATGAACTTACTGAGTATGAAAATGTAAGAAAAAAAGAAACATCATTAAGATGCGAAAACAATAGAAAAACAAAAAAATGCAGTCGATAACGATTGGCCTTACATTTATGTTTTTGAAGACTGAAGTTGACTCGAATGCAAGAAACCAGAAGAGAATTCCACAAGCGAGAAGTGCGAGAAAATAAACTGTTAGCAAAGAACTTGCGGTTACATCTAGCCAATACAACTGTAAATTAATGAGATCTTGTTGCCAATCAATATTGCGCATAAATTTGTAACGTGTAGGTATCATAGAAAAAATATCAGACAAACAATTACCATAAACTATCTATTGAAACGAAATTACAGCAGTGGGAATGTGACTGAAGCTGAGATGCCAGTTCAGGATCAATAACATTGCAGATTCTTCTTTGAACTTTATCAAGAGTTTCTTTCTAAATATATAATAGATGCACTGGGCCATATGTGGTAGTATCACTTAATGAATATTAATTGTATTATTCTAACTACAGGGCTTACAACCAAATGATATGATGGTTTTAAGGAGATATTGCAAAAAGACATTTGAATTGAATAATAACATTTATTTAAATTAATGTGTGGCATATTTACAAAACAACAATTTATCTTAGGAAAAATAAATTCCTTGAAGCCACTAGAACAAGGAATGTAATTTTTATAATTAGGAAATGCTACCAAAGTGAGCAATACAAATGCAGAAGAACATATGCACTTGTTTCACGGGCCACAAAGAGATCATTTGAGAAGATTCAACACAAAGATTTATTTGAACTGTCAGAAACATTTTATTTATAATACATAATAACATAATTCAATACGTCTATTGGTAGGAAAGCCTCCTGCATATGGACAGAAAATGAACAGAGTAATTAGACAAAAATAAAAAAAGGCCTGAGACAAAGATGCTTCTTCTCATCGAATTTATTCAAACTATACAGCGTGGTGATCGTAAGAGAACTGGAGATTCTATCAGGATTTATTCTTCGTAGGGCACAATCTCAAGAATATACGAAACACAAATGGAACATTATTAATATCAACCATGGAAAGAAAAGTGTTATTGTAGATATGGTAGTAAAAGAAAAACAAGAAGAAAAGCCTAACCATCAATTGTAAGGAAACGTAAGGTATGGTTAGTAACATAAAGAAATATTTCAATTTGCGAGCTACAAATTGTAGGGGTTAAATTAAACTCTCCGAGTAATGATATAATACACGAGAGAAAAAGTGACTCAGAAATCCGAAAACACGTTGAGTTAGCGATAGATGCCCTCCAGAAAATAAGCAATAAATAGGAAACGAGCAAAGATAAACATTCAGTTGTATAATATCAATCCCTCCCAACAGGGCGAGGAATATTAGGCAATTTCTTTTCGAATAAAGAGGTAACTTAAGGCAACGGAGATATGGTTCTACAGAAGGATGCTGGAAATACCATGAATAAAAAATATGAGCAAGGAGAAAAATAACAAGGAAAAGGACACTAGAAAGAGAAAGTTGAAATTTTTGATTCATATGATGAAGGACGCAGGCTTGGAAATTTGGACACTCACAATTAACCATAAGTGAGGCAGAAAGATTCTGCAAATCGTTCGTAGAACAGGAACAGGGAAGAGTAGTAAGAAGACAAACATGACTTAGAGCTACAAGGAATAGAATGTTGTGGAGAGCCTCGCTACGCACATCTTGAAGAAGCAGGACACGAGAAGAAGAAATATTTTCAATGCATTTCTTTGGTAAATAAATTTTTATTGTTTTTTCTTTTTAGAACATAAAACTTAAAATGCATCACTTTGTATCTGCAAAGCATTTATCGATTTTTTAAATGTTTATATGTTGAAGTTTTAATTTATTTTTATACCAGACTAATCTAATTCATTTATATAATGCAGAAGTTTGCAATGCATTTCTTTAGAAAATTAATCTTTAATACATTTATGTGTTAAATTAATTTGTAATGCAGTTCTCTAGTAAACTACAATTTAAGACATTAGTAAATTAATTTACAATTAACGGCTTCTGCTCCGACGAGCTTAGCTCATTGCTACCCTTTCTGTTTGAATTTACTTGAGCTATTAGTCTACCAACTAGGTCCCACCCTTTTACAGTGAAACCAATCAAATGTAACTAAACTTCTATTCTACAGCTTCTTTTCTCGCACATCCCGCCTGTAGAATTCCCTTCCGTATAATTGCTTCCGCGACAGTTACAATCTTCAATAATTTAAATGTAAAGTCAATTTTCATCTCCTATCTCTCTGACACGTATCCTTTCCATCATGTTCTTTTCTCCGTCCACTCTACTCTCATCACATCAGTATTCTCATCCTTCTGTTACCCACTTGCTGATACCCCTATAATTTGTTTTTCTTTGTCATCACTTTTCCTCCTATGTAACCCTCTGCACACCAGTGGCAGCAAAACTACCTTGCTTGGGTGAAATGATTAAAATAAATTCTTTTAACTTATTATATTTTTAATATTGTTTATCGCATATGAAAAAGTGAAATACTTACAAAACAACGAAGATTCTAGATTTTAAATCTAGATCCAACAGTTGAATCTATTTTTGCAAGTATTTTTACCCTGTAGAAAGCCCAATAGCCACTTGAGTTAGTGTGTTACAGAGATAGACGAAGTTTATAGAGATAGAGTTGGAAGATAATGTTTAACCGTAGACTTGAACAACTTGGTAGTTGCTTCCACAAAGCAGCAGTTCATGAGAAGAAGCTGTTCAATTGGAACTTATATTTTACCAATCGAATACGGAGGGAATGAAGGTGGTTCACTATAATGTATGTAGAATGATAGGTCTTTGCCATAAAGTTTAGAACTGGCGGAAGTTAGAAATTTATTTCATCTGAACATAAAAATAGCTGTAGAGGAATGAGAGGCTTGCAACGGCTTTGCTTGTTGGGGAAAGGAATTGATGGGGGTAGAATACAAATCACCACACACAAGAACGAAGAGGAACTTTTGGATTTTATCAGAACAGTAAAGAATGGGTAACTCCTGCACATATATACCAACAATGATCCATTTCCGGCCTGATGTGGCTCTTGTAAAGGTAAAGGATAACGGAAGATATCAGGTATTAATTGAATCAGTAGAGAAAAACAACTAGTTTCCCAATATCTTTAGCAATAAAACTTATGCACGCGTCCCACTGGAGACTTAGGATGAGTTTAATCCCAATTTTAGGACCTCCTTAAAGATCATCCTTCTTGGTGATTGGTGAAAATTCTGTGATCAAAGAAAAAATCGATAAGAACATCGAAATTACAGTATTTGTCTATAATTCTGAGATGGGGTAGTATTTTAATTATTTACATTGTTCGGACTTAAGGTCTCATCTTTATTGCTATGCTTACAACATTTCGGCGGTCGTACTCTCTGACCTTCTTCAGGTGTTAGAAATTTCGAACTGAACCCTTTATCTCGATCACCGGGGTATATCATTCTTATTCCATGTGCGATGCCACTTCTGGTAGCCACGTAGTTATCTCCCTTTAACTAATTGTTAGAGAACACCATTGAAAACTACGTAAGTTTAAGGAATCAGCGTATATGCTAGACCACAAAAAATATCCAAGTCGGTCAAGCATAGAAACGAATACAATATGGAACCAGTAATACGGAGTGTTAGAGAAAAGCATTAGGGTAAAAAATTACAATATGAGCTTTGGTAAAAAAGAAAAAAGTTAGAGAAAATCATTAGCATTAAAGGCTGTAATAGGAGCTCTGGTTACTAAGACATAAGGTTTATAAGTCCCAGGAATTCATGAATGTGCTCAAGGACACACGGTCTAGTGGATAAAACGTTGGTTAGTTCCAGTGACTTTACCCAAAGAGTCTTGAGTTCAATATCAAGCTACACAAAGTGGTGAATAAAAAGTCGTTAAATATAAGGAAGCTCTCTTCTAAAATTTAATTACAACGCTGGGCTTTTTGCCTGTCTTTTATCACAAAAAGTTCAACTTCTTCTTGTCAAGTTACATCCTTTACATGTCTTTACATGTTTTCAATTGTTTCTTGATCTCAGCTACTTTTTTCTCTGTCCACTCGACGCATTTGTCTTATGAGCCTCATCAAATGCAGGAAGCCTTTAAATTTGAACAAAACACAAGATTTACACTATTATTGCGTAGATGTCGGACCCTTAATTCAAATTTATTTTGGAGGCACCCAAGGAAAACTTATATTTTCATTCTCCAAAGAAGAAGGCAAAAACATTCACAAGCGGCCAGTTTGAATGTTCGGCACTACGTAAATTGACTGGTCACTTTTCAACAAAAAAAAAAAAAATAGAAAAAAGAGAAGAATATTTAAAAACTTTTTTTAGTTTACTATTCATTTAACCTTCCTCAGTATTCAACATTTGTCAGAATCGAAACCCCCCCACACTCACGTATATATATATATATATATATATATATATATATATATATATAAGCTTAGTTTTTGAATGACGAAAAAGATTTTCTTTCGCGTGACACGTCAGTATGAGTCTTGAAAAACAATTTTTCTTAGCATATGCGGAAACTTTCAAGGAGCCAATCGACCCAGTATGTGAAGATGATACGAATTGAATGATAAAAGTGGATTATCGATTATCGATTATCTCTAAAGGCGACATGTACGTCGAACTGTCATCAATGTCAGCCTCTGGATGAAAGCTCAGTGGTTAGGATGATGGATCAAAATCAAGAGATCTTCTTGTATAATACCAGATCCTCATATATGATAGTCCTTTTAAACAAAACAAATTTATGTATTTACTTAAAAAAATAATTCATTTGCATATTAAATAGAGTTTTGTAATATTTTGTTCTCGATAATCGCTCTCCAGTCTTGAATAATCTCTTTCCGTTAGGATTACACATAGTTAATGAAATCTATTGTATATTTAGATACATAGTATCTGCATCCTAAAGTTAACTAGCTTTAAGTAGCTAAATGTTTTTTCTATAGATATTAAGCATGACCATCACTACACTAAGGTCTTTTTTTCTTTAATATGCTATTATTGGTGACTCTGGAAAACATTCAGCGTATTTTATGTCCTTGTATATTTTTCTTTTTCAGATTCAGCATATATTAGAAATGAATGAAAGGAGACAAATCTCTGAAAAAAACGTCTTCTTAAATTGCTTCGGGAAATGTGAAAATGTAGGTAAAACGTAATGATGCTTTAAAATGATCCATTAGTGCAATTCACTATTTCTCGATTGAGAGATAAGTTTGAATCAAAAGGAACAGTTCAGTACCATTTTTTGGTGACTAGAACTCACGCCAATGCATTTTGTTTTATAAGAACATTGAAAAGATGATATATATTGCACCAATGCAGGCACAACGAATTAGATGAAAGCTGATATTGAAATAGAATTCGTTGAAATCTTAAATGAATTAATGTAAGTCCTAATAAACTGCATTGTTGTAATGTTTGGGTGATGTCTGTTTGAACGCGTACGATAGCTCAAAAGAATTATATATCTGTTGTCTTTATTCTGAATTATACAGCAGTCATGTGGTTTAGTTGGCTGCATATTAACGAAATTTCAAAGTAGTTATATGTTATTTGAGACACATTGTATAGTACTTTAGGATGATATAAAGATGTTGATAATTCTGACATATAGACGTAAGGAAAATCAATAAAAGGACGGCAACAAACGATTCTGATGGCATAGACTAGATAATTAAAATATAAAAAGTTTTCTCAATGAAGAAGAAAGGCTGAAAAGTGTTGTAAAAATATTTCAAGTTACATCTCTAATGGCTGTTGTCACTCGTTCTCTAAGCGATTCGAACGGCTCTTGATTTCGACACGTGTGATCATCGTAAGTATTCAAAATTAAAAAGAATAGGTAAATATCTGCTTTCGTTAAATGTACGTAATGATAGCATCAAATAAATCACTCAATAACCTTTAACCCTTAATACTAAACTAGACAAATTTTAAACAATTAATATTAAAAGAAATAAAGAAAACGTAAACAATAAAACTAACTTCAAATATAGATAAGAATGATAATCAACGATAAAGAAAAATTGATATTGTAAAAAAAATAGTTCAATAAATATGAAAAATTTTCATCATGCACATGAACAGGTGTCTTATTCGCCAAATGAAAAAGAAATCAAATTTTCTCTGTCTTCACATTTGACGGCAAAACAAAGCAGATGTCCGTGTATAGCACTCTGCCAATCCATGCTGCTGCTAAACCAGAAAAACATTTTATCTCTGTATACAAATAAATGCTTTCACATATAGAAACATTTCTCTGAAATCTCTGAAGAAAAATAACTGTATTGTTTTTGTTTACTCATATTGTGCTGTTTCTTGTATTTTCCGTTTGTAATTTATGTAAATTTATTTGTAATTTATATATTTGCGTAGTGGGAACGATGTTGCCTTTTTAACCAACCAAGAACAAATTATATATATATATATATATATATATATATATATATATATATATATATATATATATGAATAAGAACGAAAACAATAATTGCTACGTTCAAAATATTCATTTAAAACAATGCTCAATGTAAAAATAGTGCAATGAGTATTTATTATCAATTGTTATGTTAGAATATGCACAAACTACAAACTACTAGATAATTTTGTTTCGGCATTGAAAGACCAATGTCTTATCAAGTAGTTAACAAATATGGTAATGAACATTTTATTTTTAAAACATTTTAAGAACTACACTTCCCTTGATTTTTGGGTATTATTTTCTGTACGAGATAAAAATATATTAGAAAAGAGGAAGAAAGAAGAAAGAAAAGATCAGAAAATAAGATGATAAATCAAGATAAGGAAAGGAAAGAGGAAAAGGAAAGATAGAGAAAAAATAGAAAGTGAAGATTGAAAATAACTGAGAACATGCAGGGAGGGAAGAGTCAATGGAAACAGCTAAGTGAGAGAAATTTTGAGTTTGGGCCGGAAGTGAATTGACATTGGTTATAGGGTTCAGCTTAAATCTTTTGGCATTTAAAAAAAAAATTAAAAAAGGAATTGCACTTTTATAAAGAAAAAGAAAAGAAAGAGGAAAAGGAAAGATAAAGAAGAAGTAGAAAATAAAGAGAAAAATAAAGAGAAAAAGTGACAAACTTTAGAGAGAGAATGAAGGTGAAAGCCAAGGAAACGGCTAAGAGAGAGAAATTTTAAATTTAGACCAAAAGTAAATTGCAGACAGATATAGACATCAGTTACAGTGCTTCAAATTAAATGTTTGGCATTAAAAAATGATTAAATCACATACAGAAACAGAAAAATTAATCATAAACTGTAAAATAAAGGATATTAAAAAAAACAAAACACAAAAATTAGGTACCTCCATGAAATCACGGAAAAAATAACATAATATGAAGGAAAAGGTCCCAAACTTAATGAAAACAAACTTTTTTCCATCAAAATGTTTATATTATTATTAAGAGGAAAGATCACAGTATTTTATGTTATTTTTCAAAATTTTCTAATTCTTTCTAAAGCGTTCAAAATTGTGGTAAAAATCTTGTATTTATTTTCGTTAGCAGGGAACCAAAACCGTTTCGAGAGTTAACAATGGGAAACGTAATATTACGTAAATCACATTTTTCCCGGTGACAGTTACATTAATTTGAAAATTTATTTTACATCTTTTGCCACCCTCTACGTAAATTAATGAATTTTCAAGAAATTAAATTCTTGAGGCAAAAAAAGGTTTTATTAGTTAAGCGGGGAATGTAAGTCATGTATTATTTTATTAATCTATTTAGCCCATTTTATGGAAATATGCTCCAAATAGTAAAATAAAAATGGAATAAAACTATGACATTATTTAATTAGATAAGCTTTTAATTGCTTTTAAAAAAAATAAATATCAGACATTATAGTGTGAAGAAAAAAAGAATTAATTATTAATGAAATTTTAAAAGAATTGATTTCATTCTGTTTTGTCAATTTTAATAATTTGTAAAATTTCAAAAATATTTTAACAATATTTCCAAGACTTATAGACGTTAAGCTGGTAAGTTATAAAGTGAACGCTATATCTGGTAATCGAAAATTGAAAAGGTTAATACAAATCATTTAGCTATTGTATTTTTAAAATAAATTTCATTTTCTTTGTGCATTGGAGGTTTTTTGACTGGTAATTTGCATGTGTACATTAAAAGGTCATGTGATTCAGAATTTGTCCCCCTTAGCTGTAAAAAAATCTTACAGTTATGTCACTTGCGATCGCCACACACATCTCGCATTTATCAACACATTTTAATTACGGTGCAAAGGTTAAAAAGTCAACTCTGTGTTTAAAAATAGTCATATTCTAAATTACAATAAATAAGTAATACTTCTGTAAATCAGAATAATTTAACATTAAATTTGCTAATTTTCTGAGAAGTAATGTTTCACAGATGTATATTTTATTTTTGCAAGATTTTCTTGTTTACAAATGTGTCGATCGTTCAAAAATGTCCAAAAAATCACAAAATTAAAAAAAATCTCAAAATTTTATATTCCAATCAAAATAACTTTTGTTTAAAATACACCAGAGAATTTTGCTTACTGCATATAGTACATTCAGTTATTTAGCATTCAATTAAAACTAAAATAAAAATTTCAAGAAAACCTTTTTATTTTTAAAAATACTATTTAAAAGTTAGTTATGGAAAATGAGTGGAGGTACCGAATGAAGATATAAATTTACTAGACCTAATATAATAAATTGGAACGATAAAATAAATAAAAATAGAAATTGAAATAAAATAAAAAACACATATACTAATAAAAATACACCTATAATAATAAAAATAAAAATAAAATATATAACAAAACAATATAAATAATAAAACAAAAGAAAATAATAATATTAATGAATATGAAAAATAATAATAAATAATAAATGATGACAAATAAACAAAAATATAAATATGAATCTTATATTCTACATGACAAAAACTACTAACAGTAATTATCGAGTGTAATAAAAATACCTAAGGCAATAAATAGATCAAAATTTGTAATAGAAAATAAAAATGAGATAACATAAAGAAAAAGATTATATAGTTAGAGTAAATTATCAAGAGAGTAAGTGTAATATAACAATCTGGCCCCACCCGAGGAAGTGATGCAAGCGATGGTGTTTCCCGTCGGTGAAGGGGGCGGCGAAGCGACAAGACAGGTGTTTGTGAAATACATCCTGTCGAGGCCGGAGCGGATGTCATTTGACCTTATTTCCGACAGCGGCGGAAATGGCTACAGAGGCAAACAGATCAAGGTGTCTCTTAGAATTACGTGGGCGTTGCGTGGGCGAGGCAGGACCGGAAGGAAAGTCCCGGTTGTAGAAGAGTATATAAAGACCTCGACACATGGATTCGCCAGCAGAGAGAACGGCCAGTGGAAGCAGACAAACACCACAGGCAAAAACTACACTCCCGTCAACCCATGTGCCTCTCACCCTTCCGTTCTCTATTCCACACGGTCCGTCGTTATTAATAAAAATATAACCTTATATTTTTATATATGCGTGTTTGTTGTTTTGTCGTCGTACGGCGATATATAACATAAGGTTTATACTATAAAATGTTTACAATTACTATAGTTTCATACTTTTGATTTAGTAATACCAGCAGGATTGTAATATTAATTCTTATGTTTACTGTAATTTAATTCCTTCGATTTAGTAATATATCAGTTTTCGTGTACTTTATAATTTCCATTTTCTTTTGCAGACAGAGGAAACATAGTTCGTTTACCAATCTAGTGTTCCTGCCTTGTTTGAGAATTTTCCATTTAACTTTAAATGTTTTATTCTCCTCTTTTAACTTAAAAAAATATTTAGAAAGTGAGGTCATAATTCGTTTTTAGTGATTAGTAAAAAATGACAGATGATTGTAAAAACCTTTTTGTTTTAATGTTTCATTATATTACCAATATAAACTTTGGTAACACTTGGATTTTCTACTGATGAGATAAGATGCATATAGACAAGGGATTTAGTTAAACACTCGTTAGATAAAGGGCATTGGTAGGAATTTTACAATTGCATAGGTTGTTAATATATGGCAAATTAAGATCAGTGGTAGAATTACTATTGTTATTGTTATATAATTTCAATATCTTATTGTTATATAATTTAATTATTTTTTCTAACTTATTAGTGCAACTATAACTAAGTTTCAGAGTGTTCTGATTGCGAATTTTGTTTAAAAGATTATTTTTATGAAAATGTTTATCAATTAATTTCAGAAAGTTATATTCGAGTTTAATATTAGCTAATTAATTGAATGGAGGATTATACCATATGATTTTTCTGTTTCTATTTTTCTTTCTAGAACAACTATATTTTTCCACAAAACTAATATTGGAAGATCTAAACCCACTATCCTTAAAAACTTTATCGTAACTAATTTTGTTTATTGAATTTTTATTTGCTAGAAGAGTAAGTTTATGCGACGTTCAACCGATGATGGAATATGTTTGATAACAGATGGTGGTTGATTAGAGCCAGGGTTTATATAAATTAGGTTAGCATTGTTTTTCATGTAAAGTTGGAAATTACTTGAAACTAGATCTAACTTTACGTCTAAGAAATCAACTAGTTTTAAATTAGAATTAAGACCTACGCTAAAATCAAAAGATTTAAGAATTCTATGGATTATTTTTCTACGTTTATCAACCATACCTTCAGTAGATTTCATCTCTATAAAGCCCTATATTATCTAAATTAATTTCTTCATATACAATGATGGTGTACAAAAGAAACAAATTTAACTAACTCCGAAGTCTCTGCAGAATCTAGAGCTCCCATAGATAAATAAAAATTATCAGTCGAATTTTTAATCTATTGTTCGTTATCGTGAATAAAGACTGACTTTCTGCAGTTATATATTTTGCGGATTTCTTCTTTTCAAATATCTGAATAAAATTCATCGAATTCCAGAGCCAGATGGAAGAGGTTCTTAGATATATGTGAATAAAAACTCACCATATGAAATTGAATAAAAGTACAACTGTTTTTGTCATCGATCTTCTCAAACGAGTAGATCACTTCAGAAGTACGACTGCACTGTATAAGTTTACTCGTTGTAATATTACTTTACTAATTTTACCTATTTCTGATTTAGTTGAGTTGATAATGTTGGGAGGTCGGTTATGCTAGGTACAAGGCCACTTCCAAACACAGCCGACAATGCCCGCATTTAAAGATATCTTGACTGATGGCTGGAAAAGTAAATGGAATTTTGTTAACTGAACTTGATAACGTATTTGTAAGTGTTAAATGTTAAAAGAGAAAATGAACGTAGTTAAATGTTTCAGAGAAATAGTAGTAAGGAGTTAAATGAATTCAGCTTATTGTTGATAGTAGCAGAATGTGTGTATGCAGAAAAATTAAAAAGGTTATTAATAAAGTCTGTGTTCCTTTCCTTTTTATGGCCGGCGAAAAAGTGAAAAGGAAGGTGAAGCAATAAAGGAAAATTATACTTATCGGAATTTCGTTTTTAGAAGTCAGTTAAAGCATCTTGTTGTTCTTACTTTTTGACGGCGTGTGAGTGCGGACGAAGAAAGGAAAATTGGAAGGAGAGGAAGAACGAATGTATGTCGACGAGACCTGACAAGATCGGCGTTTTGAAATTTCTTATGTTAAATTTTAGCGTGTCATCTCTTTGCTGCTTCCATTTGACACACTTTAGCCGGTCAAGGGACGTGAGTAAGTAGTGGAATCTAGTCATGTGATCGGCTCGCACCGCGTACCCATTTTTTAGCCGCGAAAAAATTTGACTGCGATCATAGTTCAATTTGCTATTTCCCATCCAATCTTAATTTTGACACCGGCTTGTGAAATTTACCTGGCTCTGGGTTTTTCCAAAATGTTTTCAGTCATTCTGATCCATTTTTTGGGGTGTGCAATTTTACTTTTTGCGTTTCAGTTAATTGTTGGATGATATAGGATTTGCATCCTATAAAAATTCTGCTTGGTAATTTTTGGTAAAATTCAGCTTTGTGATCTTTTAGTAACATATAAGCCTCCTTCGTAGTAATTTTTGCAACTCTATCACTGATTTTTAATTTCTCAATGATTAGTATATCCGAAAGATTAACTGTATCAATGTAATTAGATTGTTGCATGTTGATTATTTTATAGTTATTCATTAATTTTTTTTATTACTTTGTACTTTTTGAAATTCATTTTGTAGAAATTAAAAGTTTTATCCGATTTCTCAAAAATCTAATTAGATTCATTTTAATCATTTGTGTATCCAAATGTTTTTAAAATTTGTTTTTACATTTATGGAAAGAGATATTATTTATAATATCATATTAATCACTCTCAAATTTACAGTGTTTGTAAATGAAAGGAGCACTATTTATATCTTTAAATCCATACGATTCCTTAGTACTGGGAACACTATGGTCTTTAATAAAAAAATGCGCTTTCCATCTCATCCTTCGTATAAGTTCTTCAGTATTTAGGACTAACTTTTGAAAGTACTCCTGTTTGTTCAGCGAAATGTCGAAATTAACATTATCTATGTTCAAATTTATGGCAGGAGTGCTCAAACTTAAATTGGAGCAAATTGTCCAAATAAATAAGAACGAAGAAAATAATTGCAAACAATATAAAAATAGAGCAATGAATATCTATTATTAATTATTTCATTAGAACATGTGCAAACTACAAACCTACTACAACATTGTACATTTTGTTTCGACATTGAAAGAAAAATGTCTCATCAGGTAGTTAACAATGATAGTTATAAACGTTTTATTTAAAGAGAACTATTTTCCTCTTCACGTTCTACTATTTCTGTATATTTGCTTTTCCTCCTTCATTTCCTTTTCT
This sequence comes from Ascarosepion bandense, assembly GCA_037127315.1. Lineage (NCBI taxonomy): Eukaryota > Metazoa > Mollusca > Cephalopoda > Sepiida > Sepiidae > Ascarosepion > Ascarosepion bandense. The sequence continues at coordinate 3,337,125 of JBBBDQ010001527.1, read as the reverse complement.
TTATAAAAGTACAATTCTTAAAAAAATTACCAAAAGATTTGGTCTCAAACACTGTAACCGATGTTCATGTCTGCAATTCACTTCCGGCCAAAATTTAAAATTTCTCTCTTAGCCGTTTCCATTGGCTCTTCTCTCTCTACATGTTCTCACTTATTTTCCTCTTCGCTTTCTATTCTTTCTGTATCTTTCCTCTCCTTTTTTTTCTTTTCTTGATTTCTCATTTTATTTTCTGATCTTTTCTTTCGTTGTTGTTCTTAAAATATTTTTAAAAAATAAAACATCATTGTCAACTATCTGATGAGACATTGTTCTTAAATGCCTAAACAAAATGTACAATTTTGTAGTAGTTTGCAGTTTGCACATGTTCTAACGTAATAATAATAATAATAATAATAATAATAATAATAATAATAATATATATATATATATATATATATATATTATAAGGAAGTGAAAGAACAGATAAATTAACAATCTAATGTTCATACATTTATTTTATATAGAGTGCTCAATACAAAGTAGAGGTTAATAATAAAAAAATTTTATTACAATGGTTCATAAAAGCATTATATCGCTAAACAAAAGCTTTTGTTTTAGAAAAATGTTGTTCTTCTTCATGTATTATTTTAAATGCAAATGGTAAAAATGAAAAGATGAATTCACTGTTATTCAGAAAATTAAAGAGGGTTGATTGGAGAAGTTTAAATAATATGATTGTGGGTGTGTCAGTATTACTCAATCAAAAGTGAGAATTAGATTGGACTATGGAGTTGAACATTTGGTTCCGTGAACATTGTTGTATTATGTCATAAAATGACTGTTTTTATTTTGTCTGGGTATGGTACATACTAGGATCATTTATTATTCAAATGTGTAAACAATAGTTTTTAACAGTAGGTTAGGTTTTGGGTTTTTTTTTAAAATTCAATTTTATACTACTTTGTATGGTTTATTATAACTTTATTTTTAGGGATCTTTATAATCTGCAGCTTTTCTTTAGACACAGAGGACAGATGCCATAGAATGATTTACAGATTCTTGTTTTTTCCAGATTTTCTATTTTACCATGGGTATTTTTATATTCCTAGTATGTAACTTACACAGGCAAAATAAAAAGCAGTGATTTTATGACATAATACAACAATGATTACGGAACCAAATGTTCAACTCCATAGTTCAACGTAATTCTCACTTTTGATTGAGTAATATTGAAACAACTATAATTGTTTAACTTCGTCCAAACCGCCAAACTCTTAATATTTGGAATAACCATGAATTCATAAGTCAAAAGAGGAACCCTAAATATTTTTAGATGTGCGTTGTGCTGTTAGTCGGATGTGGTGTAATGGATATCGGCTCCGAATGAAAAATTGGAGAGCCGAGTTCGAATTTCAACTGAATTCGGTTCATTTACTTACGCGCAAATACCCTTGGGAAAGGTATTAATCCATCTCTTATCCATCAAGTTATGGGTTAAATAGCAAGATAAATTGGGTTCTAGAGACTTGCTTACCACCCAGTCTACGTGAAAAGTAAGATATTTCTGGGAAAATCTTCTGCCTAGTCAGTTTTCATTCTCGAAAGAGACATGATCACCCAAGCGTATATCACGTATGACAATTAACTGACAGAAATATTTCCAGGTTCTTTATACCTTGACAATAAAACTCTACAGATTCGGATGCCAAGAAATATTTGAATGCAGTTTCTGAATTTGAATGTCTTTTGGCATAAAAATTGTCAAGATGACTGAAAACAGTGGTAGTCAATTCTCACTGACTACCACTATTTTCAATCATCAATCTTCATCACTCAGGAGAATATGGTAGATATGGTAAAGTATCGCATCCCAAGTCAGTGAACTTCTGCAGTGTCATTCTGGCAATTTATGGCCGGGCATTGTCATGAAGCAGAACAAGGCCTTCATCGATTAACCAGTGCTAGTTGCATTTTACTGAATTGGAAGTGTATTTCACCCAGTTGCTGGTAATAATCTTCTGCAGTAATGCTCTCGTTAGATTACAGAAAGCTGTAATAAGTAATGCCAATGGCAGACCACCAGACAATCACCATTCTGTTTTGGGATGGGCTTGAGTCATTCGTCAAGTTACTGAGCCAATTGTTTACGATTATCATAAAGGATCCATTTCTCATTATAAATCGTTTTTCAGTAAAGAATTGGATCCTTTGAAGGTGCAACATTGAGCATACTTCAAAACGTCGAAATCTTTTGCAATGTTTATGTGAAACACATTTAACAAGTTTCTTTTCTTTACTATTTTTTTTGGATAAAAATATTGATATAAAATTAACAAAGATAACACCTTAATCATGAGAAATTATGAATATATTTTTGTGTAACTGCTATAATATATTAGAACATAAAAAGTTTATTCTAAAATCAGAGATTGTTTTCCAAACAACGTTATCTCAGCAATTAAGCGGGATAAAAACAGACTCTTGGAGCACGAAATTCTTTCTTATTGCAGTACCTTTACGTGCAGCTAAATGTTGAGGTGGTTAGAAGTCCGATTTGATGCGAGCGTAAATCGCCAAAAGAACCCCGCTATTTCTGGTTGACTCCTGTGTCTGAATCGCTTATAAAAAAGAATTCCTGTCACATTTAAGTAATACATATTCACATTTTCGTCTGATTGCATTGATGGATATTATCTGAAATTGACGGTTACCATTGACATGTCTCCACTTTCAGACATAACTTTAAAAAAATAGTTTAAAACCAAATGGCAAGACAAAACAGTTCATCGGACTAAAAACAGGTGGGTGATGGATATATTTTTTGCGCTAACCACTGCATTTAAAAATGACCCACAATAAGCTGTGACCTTGATCTGTGGGTTGCATGCGATATTTATTTCCACACTAAAAATATAAAGTTTATACCATAGGCACCTCTGTTTCTTCTGAAAATAGTTTCTATGAGCCTTTTTCTCAACAATAACGTAATTTAGATAGGTATGTCCGCAAATTTTCAGTCTATTTCAAAAAATTAATTAATCGAATTTTTAGATTAAAAAAATAATTTTCTTGTTTTTATTTAAAATAAAAAGAAGACAGAAATTTTTGTCCACACAATTTTAAAAAATTAATAAATTTATAGACTAGAACTGAACTGTTACTTTTATCATGTCTACGTTAGCTTTGATCGGCAAATGTATCTTATTATATGCCTCAAGCCTATTTGATGGGAGATAAAACACAAATAATTTACTAAGAAATATATTTGATTTACCAGGTAAACCTAATAGAGAAGGTAAAAGAATTAGAAATAAATAAATTATTTACATGGTTAGAAATGTTGTCCTCATCTTTATTGCCATATCCACGACGTTTAATCTGTTGCACACTCTGACCGTCTTCAGGTAATTGAAATTTAGAAATGTACCCTTTATTTTGATCAAAGGGGTAGACTGTTCTCGTTCCATGAGTCAAACCATGTCTGAGTACCACAATCAAGCGGTGCAAGAGAAGAAACTGTTAGCATAAAACTTAAGGTTACATCTATCTATTTCAACTGTAAAACAACGAGACCTTGCCGCCAATATGGTACTGCACTTAAATTCATAAAATCTAAATGCCAAAGACAGGATCTCATCAAAACAATTACCATGAAACATTTGTAGCAAAATCACATGGAATCTACATTACAGCAGTTGGAAAATGATTGAAGCCCAGTTATAGGTCAGGAACGTTAACATTGCAGATTCTTCTTTGGATTAAATAAAGATTCTCTAAATACAGAGCAGACGCACCAAACCAGATTTAGCAGCAGTATTCATAGACGGATAGTAGACTTATGTGTATGTTAGATTCTGGTGAGAAAAAATGTCTAGCAACATACCTAATTGATTTCATATGTTCATATGTCATTGGAAAATATCATCCCCAGAAGACAATGATTTACCCTCTTGGTGGTTAGCATCAGCCATACTGATGGAAGATAAAAACCTTTTGAGTAACCATGGTTAAAACATTGATTATTTGTATCACTGCAGGACGCACTATTGACGAGGTATAAAATCGCTACCATTCAAGATGAGAAGGTCGTTTTATTTTTTATGGAGATGCGGACAGGATCTGATAAACTCATCAACAAATAAAGGAATAACACACTTTAATACAAACTAATAGATGTGAATCAATGCTAGAATGGAAATATCACGTCTTTTTCAATGTCATGTTCTTTAATAATAAGATCTGTACATCTATTGACATTTAAAACTTATTGATATTTTGGTGAGATTTTCATTAATTTCCTTTCCCTGATTCAATGTTTAAATTATGACCAATACTTGACGCCTATTCACTGTAAATGTGACGCTTACACAGTAGACAAGCAGGTCACTCAAGAGCATCTCACTGCCGAGACAAATCGTACCACATGAAGTGATTTTCATTCAATTCCCACCACGGTCTCTACTGATTAAATTTCCACCCAAATATATATGAATTAAATTCTCACGAAAGGTTCTATGGATTAAATTTGCACCAAGATCTGTACTGATTAAATTCTTAAAAAATATCTGCTGATTGCATTCTCACAAAAATCTCTTCGGATTAAATCAGCAAATCTGACCTACGCAACTAGCTATCGTGACGTTGAAACCAGTTAAACAATTTTCAGAAATACCTGACATATGAAATGGAAAAGTATCGGTTTAAGTGCATGAAAAAAAGGACGGAGTTCATGTTAAAAATAATTATATGTCTGTTGTTCAAGAGTGTTAATTTAATTCTTCAATGTTTGGGAAAACCTTTTGCGTTTTTGGGAAAAATTTGAACATTAACTATTTAAAGCTTTCTGATTGTTTTCGACTTTCATAAGCCAGTATCAAGGGATTTTTGTGAGTTGATAAAGTTGTGTCTATAAATATGCATTAAGCGTTGTTGTGTTTCGAGTGTCCCGTTTTCACGCGTCAGTGGATGACATATTGTGTATTTTCATGCTTCACATAATCACACGAATAGTTTGTGGTGTCAGACTGTTTTTTTATTCTAACAAATATTTTGTATGTTCGTGCAGTTGGTATAATAGATAAAGTTTCGGAACAAGAAATTGGCGAGCCTAGTTCAGATTACAGTCTGTATTTTTACAATCCCTCTCGCACAAATATCTTCGAGAAAGGTATGAATCCATCAGTTCTTCCTTCAGCTATGAGTTAAACAGTACGAGGTACAGGACTCTCTAGCCGTGGTTGGCAACCAGTATAGGAAAATAACAACTCTGCTTTTAAAACCGTAATTGTCTATAGTGAGGTACACATTTTCACTAAAGCTAATGTACGTTTACAATATAAAACAGGGTGGCTCTTTTGGTGTTCAACCGGGTTATGCCAGGTGTCTCGATGCGCGCTTGTGTTCATAAAATTAGTAAACATGAACAGTCTCTCGAGTGTAGCCATCTGCAGTTTCAGATTACAAAAAATGAAAATAATATTTAAAACAGAATTTCCCATCGGAAAACGCACGTAATATTGAATGAAAAAATACCTAAATATATTTTTTTAATTATAGAGAAAAAGAAAACATGATCATAATTTTAGTTGAGAACTACTTTATTGAAGCGTAGGGTTCATTTGGGTGGAAGAAGAATGCCCACTGAAGTGGAAGAAATGAAACTGAACGAGTAATATTTTTTCTTTTCATTGTTATACTGTATCATTCCGCTCTGATGAAGTTTTATATGAAATCTTCATTTTGCGTGAAAATTCCTTACCCAGAATAAAATTAAAATAAAAAAAATAGCATTACGTGGAGAATTCATAATAAAGCTATGACGAGGTAGGTTGGCGCCATTTCATAATGCAATTGCTAACGAGTAGCTCTCGCATTTTTAGATTACTAACTAGTGATTTCGATCCTTACTAAGTGGCACATATTTGTCATCTTGTGACAAAAGTAATATTATCACATCCACCAACAGCTTGGTAATGTGCGTACATGTGAGTTTCAAATAGACGGGGTTCTTGTAATAAAAGGGGTTTCTGGATGTTTAAAAATAATTTTCAGTATGAAAAAGCTATGTTCTAGAATATTCACAGTCAAAATTAAGGGATGGTAAGAGTTTTCACTAATGTTTAAAAGAATTTGATTTTTTTCTCACTGAAGAATAATCATCTATACCCGGTTATTTGAAACTAACTGTGATGCCTTGATAGTTGTTTTCACTAGAATGTAAGTCGGGCACAACGCTCTGCAGTTCCATCAGCATATTATCATAGGCATCAATGTGTGCTCCCATCAATCTAACATTGTTAGTGTAATATTATTATAATAATACCCACGGTTTGTAAGAAAGGAGAGAAAAATTATAAATAAAGAAGTTTGTCTTGTTGTCAGCCCCTAAAAATCAGCATTTCAAAATATGGCTTATAACCTGGACTTGAACCTACAACAGGAGCGCAGGTAACAAATAGGCAACTATCTTAAACAAGCGGTCGGCCTCGTCGTTGAAAGGAATTATTTTTTTATAGATGTCCAATTTTGCCTATTTTTGTCAAATCATTTTTGCTTCTCCCTTCCTAAATGGCTGAATAATTTTTATTTGCATGGAGAAAGATATTTTTATTAGGAGGAGAAAGATAAGTTCTTTCTTTCTTTCTTTCTTTCTTTCTTTCTTTCTTTCTTTCTTTCTTTCTTGCTATTTTTCCGGGCGACTCATAAATGTTTTTCACGTTCTTTCTTTCTTTATTGTTATTTTTTCGGGCGACTCATAAATGTTTTTCAGTTTCTTTCTTTCTTTCTTTCTTTCTTTCTTTCTTTCTTTCAGGTTTAAATTTTTGCGCCATTCATTTTTGATACTGTTCATTTGAAAACTCATATTTCATTCCTTTTTTTCTTTTGCTTCTTTCACTCTCCTAAATTTTCCGTCTTTTGCTTTCAGCTTATATATTGAAAAAAATCTATTTAATTTGTATTAACTATTCTTTGTACTTTTGTGGGCAGTTTTCTTTGCTTGCGACAATTCTTTTACATTTTAGATATATTTACATTGAACTCATAAGTCTTTTATTTCTTTTTATTTCCCAATCGTATTTTCTTTCCATTTCTTCTGTTGTTATCCGTAAAGCCGGAGTCATTCAGTCGAATTTCTAAACTTTCTTGCATTGACCACAAATGGTCATTTCCTCTTCAAATAAGATCCGATCGAGTTGCACCGATCAAATTTTCTCAAAGTATTGAAGCAAGTACAACTGAGAATTTTCTATGTATTTCTTTTGGAAGGTCATTGTATGTCTGTCGATCGTATAACTTACTTTTCATTTATAATTTCTTTATTTTTTATTATTTAATTTCAAACAAGTACTACTTTGTGGAACAGACACCAGCGTTGGTTCTTCTTTGGACAGTACAGTACCTCTTAAAATCAAGAATCAATCGTTATCGATACTTCTGATCATTCTTCACTTGTTACAAACTTTTTTATTCATATAACACAGCACATTTGCTTTTATCTTTTAACAGTAAATCTCTAGCTTGTGTAGCATTCGTGTTCTTGTATTGAGTGAATTTGAATATTAAAAACAAAAGAAAGTATATATAATAAATACCCCAAACCAAAAATATGCAGCATCAACTGACCAAGGTACTGCTAAAATATTAAGCACCTCAGAGAATGCTGAAATAATATAATATCAAAAGAGAAACAAAGAAATCGTGTAGCGTGTATTAGTTGCGTAGAATAAGAGAAAATAATGAAGGAAGGAGTACAGCTATTTACAGTCAAATTAAAGTTCAACTTAAAAATTTATTTTTAAGGAAGTTGAACTTCAATTTAAAAATGTTTAAATTCAAATTAAAATCTTGATTAATGCAAAAAAAGAAACAGTATTAATTTGAAAACAAAAACGAGCGAAAGATCCATATTATATGACAAAATTAGAAATTAATGTGTTCATATATTGTGCCCTACTTTGGGATCGTGTTGCGCCAAGGTTAGAGCAATGTGTTTCTCTACGTAATTGTTCACTTTTTAATTTACAGTTCACTTTTTTTAATTGCATATACTAATTTTTCATTTGATGTTCAAATATTTTAATGGAAGCTAAATATTTGTAGAATGATCAACTGAAATGAACAAAAAAGCCTTTCATATAATAAAAATATTGTATAAATTAGTCAATAATGAGTAACAATCAGAAAAATTTATGCACATATCTATGAAGACAACAATTATGTAAACACGACGAATAAAATGAATGCTTATGTTTAAATTTGGTTCGGTTTTTGAAATGTACTTTTTCTCTTTAAGTTTTCCGTTTCATTCTTTCTTTTTATAGATTTTTTATATTTTTCAATCTTCCTTTTCCATCTTTTTATTATTTCTCCTTTCTGTTTTAACTGTTGGCTTGTTTTTTTATAAAGCAAATTTAATTTTAATTACAACCATTTTGTTTCATTCACGGTCAGCATTTGTAAGCCCCAAAAATGAAGACTACAAAAATGACCTAACTGTTGACATATAAATATTTTGTTGACCACCTAATTTCGTAGATAGTTAACTGTTTGAGTAAGTTTATTTCTTTCAGGAGCCAAAGATAAAAGTTAGTTGGCAGCTTCACTTTGAGAATCTATGGGGAATTATGACTTCGTTTGCTTGGCTGGGATTAATGAGACGTAGAGGATGAGTAGGCAGCAGTTCGACTCATCAATGAACCACAGGAGAGAACAATCATCAGTGTCAAAAAATTGCGAAATAGAGCAAGCAGAAGTTTGAGTAAAGACATTTCTACAACCACAAGTTTAGAAACGAAATGGTTTCTATCGGCTGTTTGACTTGTCGGTGGCGCTTAGAATGTATCGATTGCATTGGCCTCAGAAGTAGGGACACTTCACTAAAGAGCCACATACAACTGCCAATATATGTGTGAAGTTTAAATTTGAAAATTGACACGTAATCATACGAGAGAATGTGTTGCATATGTGATCGATGTAAGAATTTAACTTAGTTTTTAATACTGGAGATAAAATTTCCCCGAAAAGTAAAAAGAAAATGTTTGTTTTTTTTCATAACGAAACACACTTTTGAATTGGATGCACAAAAACTTATTAAACAAAATAAGAAAAATCAGTAGAAATTAAATAGGTAAACCTTTCTTATCAACTGTTTGACTAATGCCAGCAGGCTCACACATCGGTCACGATGACTTATAACTTCTTGCTATCACAACCATTAACGGTTCATCTCTCTCTCTCTCTCTCTCTCTCTTTATCTCTCTATGTATATATATATATATTTATATATAATTTTTATGTTTCTATTTGTCTAGATTTTTGAGATGAGGTAGTGTTTACAGTATTTACATTATTCAGACAATTGCCATCATCTTTGTTGCATTTGTACGACGTTTCGATCATTGTACGCTCCGGCCATCTTCTGCTAGGAATTTCGAACAGAATCCTTTATTACAATCATCTTCATCCTTTTTGCCTCTTTTTGGTAGTCAGGAGATATCTCCCGCTAACAATGTAAGTTACTTGTTCACCATTGCTGTAGCCTTGTAATGAACTCACAACTTAAGTCACAGAAACTAACCAACGTGTATATCCACTGGGTCAAGAACGACTGAATGTTCAGTAACTTTTTTTTCTAGAGTTCATATCGCGATTTTTTATGCTAATGGTTTTCTCTAGTACTTTTTATGTTAATAATTTTTACCAGTATATTGCAATTTTGACACTACTGATTTTCGCTGACACTCCGTATTACTGATTCCCATATTGTGTTCATCTCTATTCTTGGACGGCTATGAGATTTTTGTAGCCTAGCATATGTGCTGATTCCTTAAGTTTACACAGTTTCCAGTGGTGTTCTCTATTATTTTAACTTCATCCCATAGGGGGCGTTGATTTCCTTTCTCCTTCCATATGTCCATTTTTCTTTTTCTATGTTATTATTTTATATTTTATATGTATTATATAAATCTTGGTATAAACCAAGCTAATAAGTAAAATACTATCTAGTCAGTCCACTCTGTCGCCCCAGAAACTACCTGCCTTTTCTTGCCCCTTTATCTTTACAATAGCAAGTCTAAATAAAAAAAATAAATGAATCATTGTGGTCCTGTCTAACAGGTGGCGCAGAGTAGTGAGGAAATTGCAAACATCATTTCATTGATTGATTCTTCATGGTAGCGTTGTCTGATAGTGAAGCCATCATGGTTTAAAATGTTTTAGTTATCCGAGGTTTTATAGCAGCCTTCATAGTTCTATATTTCTCGATTGCATTAAGAATGTAATTTTTTTCAAATTTGTGTTAAACTTCTTCAACTTTTATAATTTTGTTTTGGGCCAATCATTATATATATATATATATATATATATATATATATATATATATATCTGTGTGTGTGTGTGTGTGTGAAATGTATATATATATATATATATATATATATATATATACAATTTGTTATATACATTATATTATTTATATATTATATATGCGTGGTACTTATTTGAAAGCGCTCAATATCAGTGATAGAGCTGACATATTCATATAGATAGGTGTGAGTTTGTGACCCTGGGTTTCACGCTCTTGCGATCGTCAGACAAACGGATTATTTTTTTTTGAATTGTCTATATATAGGGCTGCGTATATTGGTGTATTTTTGTGGAAGTGGGATGAAAATTGGGAGGAAAATTCGTCGTCGTGACAAACGCAGACATATCCACACTTGTACACCTATTGACGTACGCAGAGACACACACACACTCGCGTCCACCCATCGGGGCTCACACAAACATAACTATATGTGAACCGTTTTGGGCTTGGCAAATATATGTGTGTATGTGTGCTGTTGCGTACATACATACGCATTTGATTGGTGTATTCAAATAATGTAGCGATGTCAGCGCGCAGACGGTTGTCGATTTTTTTTCTTATAACAATATTTTCTTGTACGTATATATGTACGTATGATGTGGCGTGTGTGAAACTATGGCAGGTAAGAATTGCTATTATTTTGTAATTATTTAAGGCTGTATTGTTATTTTAAAGTTGGTTAATAGCTTGTTTTTAGTGGTTGCACATATTTAAATGGTAAAAATTTTAATTTGTAAATCTTGTTAGTTTTTATGCGGTGGTATTAATTTTACTGCGGAAAAGAGGCGTAATTTACGTTAATGATTATTGCGGACTAATACGATAATAGTAATAACAATCGTGGTCGCAAATAGTTATTGTAAAGCGGTAGTAGTGATTAGCAATGGTGGTGGAGTGATAATAACAATAAATGCAATTATTATGATGGTAGTTTGAATTAGAGAATAATTGATAGGATTATGGTATCAGCGGTTCCTTTCTTTATCCGTTTGCTATAAATTGTGATAATACGTATACCGTAATAAGTGGTCGATGAACAGGTCAGAAAGTTCATATGAATGCGTGTTTGTTTGCTGGGTATTTTCACACTGGTTTGTTAAATTTTTCCTAGTTTTAAAAACTGTTCACTTTTTAGTGGCGAGAAAAATTTTCACACTGACTCGCGAAATTTCCTTTCCTCCTTTTTTTTCAAAATTGTTTTCAGCGATTTTGATCCAGTTTCGCATGTGTGCAATTCTACCTTTTAGTGATAAAAAATATGATGCGTATCGTCAAGTTCCGTTTGTTGTTTTTTGTCCAGTCGGTATCCAGAACTACTATTTTTCGCAATGGCTCGCGAATTCTTTTAGGGTTTTTGTCCCTCAAAATAATTTCAGTGATATATATATATATATATATATATATATATATATATATCCCAGTTGATGACTGTGCCTCTGAGGTTTCGTCTTGGGTGAAAACTGGTATTGATGCCTTCATATCTACCAGGAAGTATTGTCTAAAACCTCATTCCTCTCCTTGGTTCTCTCCTGCCTGTTCGGCTGCCATTGCCCACAGGAACCATTACTTTCGACTATTCCGGAGACAGTCATCTGATCACAATAGGCGCCTATTCACGTCTGCTCGTAATGAGTGCAAGAGAATCCTGAATGACGCCAAGCGGTTGTTTGCTGAGAGAATGCGACAGCGCATAGCTGACCGCAAGTTCGGCTCCAAGGACTATTGGCGCTTATGCAAACGGTTGCTGAACAATAGCAAATCCACATTCCCTCCTTTAATCAATGAATTTGAGGTTGTCACGTCATCTGCGGACAAAGCTGTGTGTTTTGCTCGCAGATTTTCATCCAACTCCACATTGAACTCATCTGGAGTACCCTTGCCCGACTTCCCTATTAGAACTGAGGCTAAACTGTACGACGTGTATATTACCCCGAAAGTAGTATCCCGAGTAATTTCAAAACTTGACCCTCATAAGGCGATGGAATCCCGGTGATAGTCCTTAAGAGGTGTGCTCCGGAACTCTCCCCTGTCCTCTCTAAACTGTATAACTACTGCCTTTCTGCTTCCTGTTTCACTGTATGCTTCTTCTCTTCAGTCGTTCCTGTATTTAAGAACTGTGGTGAACCCTCGGACCCATCCAACTATCTCCCTATTAGTCTTCTACCAATTTTCAGGAATGTGTTCGAGGCCATAATTAATGCTGAAATAGTTCAACATCTTACTGCCCATAAATTCTATTCTGACAGGCACTATGGCTTCCGCTTTGCTAGGTCCACGGCCGACATGCCGTTACGGAGTACATGCTCCAGGCCCTTGATGAGTCAGGCGAGGCTCGTGCTGTGGCTCTGGACATCTGCAAGGCTTTTGACAGGGTTTGGCACTCTGGCCTTCTATGCAAGGTACGGGGTTACGGTATTACTGGACGCTTGCTTGATTTAAACCAATCGTTTTTAAATAACCGCAAAATGATGGTCATTTTGAATGGGCATACCTCTTCATTCTTCAGCCCAAATGCTGGTGTCCCTCAGGGCTCTATCCTGGGCCCGACGCTCTTCCTTATTTTCATCAATGACCTCCCAGATGAGATCAAGAGCCAAGTAGGCATCTACGCAGATGACACCACAATTTACTCCCGCATCCGGCGTGGTGGACAAACATAATCTCGCTGCTGACGTTGAACGGGATCTACACTCTGTGGTGAATTGGAGCAAGAAGTGGCTTGTCAATTCCAATGCGTCTAAGACCAAGCTGTTGTCTGTCAATCATCACAGGCAACCTCTCCTGCCTCCCATAAGCATGGACCAAGTGAGTCTCCCTGAGAGAAATACACTGCGCCTCCTCGGCCTTACCCTCTCTTCTGATCTCAAATGGAACCACTACATCGACTCCATAGCTAAATCTACTGCTAAGAAGGTTGGGTCACTGTGTCGGGCCAGGATGTTTTTCCCGCCTGAATTCATCCTGCATATATACAAACAAACCATTCGTCCGTGCATGGAATACTGCTGCCATATATGGTCAGGCGCCCCTGCTGTTCATCTCTGTGTTTTCGAAAGGCTCCAAAGGAGAATCAGTAATGTGATAGGTACCGACTTGGCTGCTCGACTACAGCCACTTCCCCACCGACGTGATGTGGCCTCCCGTTGTCTGTTCTATAAATACTTTCATGGCTTCTACTTCAACGAACTTAAGTTACTGGTGTCTCTGCAACAAGTGTTTACTCGTGCAACCAGATTGGCAACTGGGTCCCGCCCATTCACAGTTAGATTAACCAAATGCAGACGATAATTCTACTCCTGAAGCTTCTTCTCTCGCACTTCCCGCCTGTGGAACTCACTTCCATATTCTTGCTTTCCTGACGGCTACAACCTCCAGGAATTCAAATGCAATGTCAATACTCATCTATTAACTCTAGTTCTTTCACCACTCCGTATATCCTTTCCTTTCTCTCTACCTTTGCAACTGTCATCACACCTGTATTCTCATCCTCTTGCTTCTTTCTAACTGGTTTGTCTTCCTCTTCACTCTCTTCTAATTAATCTTTTTACACTTATGTAGCCCCCTGCCCATCAGTGGCATTACCGCCTTGCTCGGGGTGATACGATTAACACACACACACACACACATATATATATATATATATATATATATATATATATACAATTGTTTTCATTATAATAAGGATGATGATGAAAAGACAAAAGTGTGACACTGAAATTTAAAGGCTCATTGAGATAGGGAATTATTCCTTTTAAATACTAAGCAATGCGCTAAAACAAAATGTCGTTAGAAACCAAAAAGTTTATAGAGCTCGTATGTAATATCATTTCTCCTATATGGCAGTGAGTAATAGACGATCATTGCACAGTTGAAGAATACATGAAGAAAGAGAAAAGTGATTCTATAATATAAAGCTTACAAAATTTTAGAGAAAATGGAAACAAAAAAGAAGACTTATAATTAACATCAGGAACAGAATTTCTGGGACACAGAATAAGAAAAAAGCGGCTTAGGAAAACTGAAGATCACAGATTCAAAGCAAAAGTGTCTGAGGAAAACAACGCATATCCAGAAAGCTTGAATATATTAATAAAGACTTAGAAGAGATAAAAAACAAAATTTATTAGGAGATACAAAATACGGGAACCTGTGGAGAACAATGATCACCAACATTCTGTTGAGTAAGACTTATAGAAAATCAATGAAAGGAAAATGTGGTAGATAGCATTTCACAAAGCTTGTGCAATATTTAATCGAGCGGCGTTCGCTAATATTATTCACAAAGTCCATCTTGATATATTTTTTATATTCATAATAATAAAATTTCTGTAGAAGTCCAGATGCAATCATCGACAACCGAGAGCGATGTCGACTAATATTTTTAAACAATTTGAGCGTCAACAAATGCGTTGAGAATTTTGATTGAGGCAAAGATACGAAGTTTTAATGGAAACATCTATGTTTATGCAATTGTTGGTAGCAGACAATGACGTGGAAAATATTTTACATCAGAGTAAGTTTCTGCTAACGCTAAGTTAATTTTATTGAGGCATAAATTTCCAGACATTCAAAAGAAATACATATCCATCAACGCAGTAATTTGATACAAAAGAACGTAATTGAAAGAAGCATGCATACTGTATATTCTGGTCTCTCTCTCACTCACCAACTCTCATCATCTCTCTCTCTCTCTCACACACACACACACACACACACACACACACACACACACATATATATATATATATATATACATATATGTTTCTGTGTGTGTGTGTGTGTGTGTTAAGTGACATACGTGATACACGCATAGGTGATCATGTCGTGAAAGAAAGATGACTTACTAGAAAGAAGATTTTTCTGTAGTAAGTTGCCATTACTTTCTGTGGTAAATTGATTGCGAACCAAGGCTATAAAAGCTGCCATTTAACCCGTAGCTGAAGGGAAAAGAAAAGGATTAATACACTTAGGCGTATTTAGGCGTAAGTGAATGCAAGGAATTAACCTGGAATTCGAACTCGGTTTTCAGATTTCTTATTCGAGCCAATTCTGAGACCCTTAGCATAATAATCTGTGAGTTTTTTCTTGTCAGAAGAATCCGAGTAAATTTTCTGAACTGCCATACCTTCGTAATCACCATTAAACACATCCAACTCTGCACTGTCCTCAGATTGACACCTAAACTTTCTGAAATGTTCGTATTGGAGCTTCTAGCGCAAATGTGAAGCTTATTGTTTTCAAATTTTTGGAGTAGTCAATAGCATCATGGTGATCACTTTCTTACAGACGATGCTCAACAGACTATACTATATTGCGCATTCGACAAAATAAAAAGCAATGAATGACCGAAATTAAAATGGCGATAATTTAACAATCGCACCCAATATATATATATATAGAGAGAGAGAGAGAGAAAGAGAGAGAGAGAGAGTCAATAGCCAATAGTCCTCCTGTATCACAAATCATCAGTAAGGTTAGACATCCGATTGCTTCTTGCAAGAATTGAAACCCGGTCGAAGTGACATCAGTGGTCGATTCTACCTTTAAGCTATGGCCGCTCAGTGGAGGGAGGCAGATTTTAGCGTGTTATATATGCAAACCCTATATATGTTTCTGAAAACTAATGTCACTGATGGCCCTCGCTAGCCCTTACTTTTCCCATATTTCTGGCAATATTTGAATTCCACGTCGGAAAAACGACACGTCTTTTGAGACTAACCACGAGTCTACACATTTTTGGTAATTTTGAGCAAAATGAAAATGGTTTTCAGCCAGGTAATGTGCCATGATCGGAAGAATTGATAATCAGACGTGGCAGTATCTAGTGAATACGGCGGATAGAGCTGGGCTTTCCATTTAACTCTTTCCAAGTAAGTTTTCACTAGATTTGGAACATGTGGCCTAGCCTTGCCATACTGCAAAGTCACTTTGTCGTGTCTCTGTTCGTATAGCGGCTGTTTCTTTTTTTTTAATGATCGGCTCAAACGCATCAATTGTAAACAATAGCGATCTTCCGTGATAGTTTCGGTTAGTTTGAGCAGCTCATAAGGAACCTCACCCAGTTGATCACACCAAATGCAGAGCAAAAGCTTTGAACCATGGATATCCGGCTTTGCTGCCGATGCTGATGCATGGCCATGATCTTATACGCTTCCGATTATCGTAGTGTATCAACTTTTCATCGCCAGTCACGATAGGATGCAAAACTCTTTCCTTTTCTGCTCTTGAAGCAGCTATTCACACGTGACAAACGCCGTTCAAAGTCTCTTGGCTTCAACTCGTACAGCACCAAATGTTCTTACTTTTGAATAACTACTAATCCTTTTAAACGATTCAAAACTGTTGTGTGATCAAAGCCTAATTTTTCTGCAAGTTTAGCTTGCGTCTGAAATGAGTTTTAATGAAGAATACCTCCAGTTTTTCGTCTTCAAACTTTCTCGGTTCGCCAGAGAGTTCTTTATCTTCAACATCAAAATCATTATTTTTGAAGCGTCTCAACCAATCTCTGCATGTTATTTCAGACAGAGCATAACCGTCGTAAGTTTCAACAAGAATTTTGGGCTTCAGCTGCAGGTTACTTTTGAAAAACGTTTTGCAGTAAAGTTCTCTGTAGATATGCTTTCTTTGGCAAAAAATCCAACATGTTTAACGCTGTCAAAAACAAAGTTGTTTACACCTAGCGAAATGACATACACTGCATTTCAAACTTGCTTATAGTACGTTCTTGTACTATCTAAAACTACACGCACTCAGTTCTGAGAATGCCATCCATTCAAAATAGGCTAAATCTTTTAAGGGTCCTAATTTATATATATATATATATTGATTGATTGATTGATTGATTGATTGATTGATTGTTTAATTATTTAGTATTTTGTCATAATAAAATTAGACCAGTGCACATTTGTATTAAAAAGTGTTCAATACAATTATATTGTAGAACTTTTGAATATTTCCCATTTGTAAGCGAGTTGTTACGCGACCTAGGTTTCTACCATGAGAATGCTCGCGTAACGTTGTTTGTTTTTAACTCTTACGCGTTCGAAAATTCCTTGCCACGTGAGCGTTAAAAAAATAACGTTACGTGAAAAACCGGTAAATAGTAAAATCAGTTATTGAAATTCGCCTGAAAACACCACTCATGTTAGAAAACTAGGTCACGTAATTACTCGTTTACAAATAGAATATATATATATATATATATATATATATATATATATATATATATATAAATGCAAACGTATTACCATACTCGTTTCGAAAAACCCTCTACGCATATACGCAGAAAGAAAAAATGGTTATAAAAAAAGAAAGTGCTAAGCACATGAACATCTGCCAAAGCGAGCCAGTACGTAGCCTAAAGAAAAAAAAAACCCGAGACAAGTAATCAATAACAAAAAGACGCTCAATACATAAGCAGAGCAGAATAAGTAAATTAACCTAGTGAGTTAACTAGGTTAATTATACATATATATATATATATATATATATATATATATATATATATATATATATACCGTTGCATTGGATATATCTAAGGCGTTCGACAGAGTTTGGCATGCTGGCCTTCTATGTAAACTGCGGAGCTATGGTATAACTGGACATTTGTTTGAACTAATCCAGTCCTTCCTCTCTAACCGCACAATGAAAGTGGTATTAAACGGACATGCCTCTCAGAACTACCATACAAACGCAGGTGTCCCCCAAGGCTCCATCTTAGGTCCTACACTCTTCCTGATATATATTAATGATCTCCCTGATTCCATAAGAACCCAAATAGGTTTGTACGCCGATGACACCACAGTTTACTCTCGCCTCCAACAAAAATCTGGTGTAGGCGTCAAAGCTAAACTCGCAGCCGAGATTGAAAAAGACCTCCAATCCATATTGGACTGGGGTAAGAAATGGCTAGTAAATTTTAATGCTTCTAAAACGAAGCTACTGTCAATTAACCATCATCGACAATCTCACCTACCTCCCATTAGCATGGACCAGGCTTGCCTCCCAGAGAGTAAAACACTACGCCTCCTTGGTCTCACACTTTCATCGGACCTCAAATAGAATGACTATATCGAATCCATTGCTAAATCCGCTGCTATGAAAGTCGGTTCTCTGTGTAGGGCCCGGAAGTTTTTTCCGTCTAAATCTATCCTGCACATTTACAAATCTACCATCCGCCCGTGCATTGAATACTGCTGCCATATCTGGTCGGGTGCCCCTGCTGTTCTCCTCGGGCTTCTCAATAAGGTTCAGAGGAGGGTCTGTAATGTGATAGATACCGACTTGGCAGACCGCCTGCAGTCTCTCTCCCACCGGCGAGACGTGGCTTCGCTGTGTCTCTTCTATAAATACTTTCACGGCTTCTGCTCCGATGAACTTAGATCACTGGTGCCTCCTAAATACGAATTTGCACGAGATAATAGATTAGCAACTAGATCCCACCCTTTTACAGTGAAACCGAAAAAATGCAGCCGTAACTTCTACTCCAACAGTTTCTTTCCTCGCACTTCCCGACTGTGGAATTCTCTTCCAAACGATTGCTTCCCCGACGGCTACAATCTCCAGGAGTTTAAATGTAAGGTCAATAGACACCTCCTAACACACTAACCTGCTCCCATTCTATCAAGCACTCTTCCCATCTGCCCGACCCTCATCCTCGCTATCCTTACTCATCTATCACCTTTCTCCTGACATTCCCTATGTCTATCCACTCCTTCTCTTTACCTTCCCCTATGTAGCCCCATGCGCAATAGTGGCAGTGGAATGCCTTGCTTGGGGTGAGATGATTAAAAAAAAAAAAAAAAAAGGGACAATTTAAATAAAAATAGTTACCACTTCTGCGATTTATGCATAACTCTTCACTTAGGTCTTAGCAACTCCGACCAACACCAAATCGGTCGAGTTTCGATCCTGGCCAGAAGCAAGTGGATGTCTAGCCACATTGATGAGCTGTGATACAGCGAAACAGGTTTGTATGTGAATGACGAATATATATTGCCAATACTTCTGAGATTAGGTAGTATTTACATTGTTCGGACTATTGTCTTTACCTTTAATGGCATGCTTACGATGTTTCGGCTGTTGTATACTCCAGCCTTCTTCTAGTTTTGAGGTTGATGTTTTTGGCTTTCTAGCAATTTACCGTGTTGAGCTATGCTACCTCTGCTGCTGCCGATTATATCTTCAGTTTCCTTTTTTATACTAAATTTGTTATAACTGATCCATACACTGAGGTATCTTAACCCTTTAGTAAATTCAGCAGCTGTACAGACTTCACTCTCCGGTCTCGATAAAGTCCAAACGCGTCTCCGCACCCTTGTGGGTGACATTATATTCCACTCAACAACAACTTCCTTGCAAACTAAACGTCACATGCTAATCACTGCTTTATTGCTGTTTCCATGGAAAGTTATTAGACGAATTACATTTCTTAGTTATACTATTTCTAATCTTCACAACTTGGACCTGCCATACTGCGCATATTGTAGCAAACTACCCATATATCCTTCGTATTTTATTGGTGAGATGTAAGTTACTCTCTAGCAGCTTTTTTCTACAAATCATTGCTTTGTAGAACCGACTCTCAGAGGATGCTTCCCCGATCACTACAATCTTGACTTTTTCAAGTTTAGGGTTAATCATCATCTTCCTCATTTATGCCAATAGTCTGTACCTTGTACTCAATAACCCTTAATCTAGGGTGTTTCACGGGACTCATAAAAATATAAATCCTTAATTTTTATGATGTATTCACGGTAGGTGCCATCATGCTTGAAAAAGCAAAAAGGTTTTAAAAACAGGAAAAAGTAGAAAAAGAAAAATGCAAATAAAGTGTGAAATGGGATAAAAGTAAAATCCACTAAAACGAGAAAAGAATGAAAATGGTAAATGAAAGAAAAAAAAAAAGAAAAAAAGCAGAAAAAGTTTAAAATGGGTGAAAAATGAAAATAAAAATAAGAGCAAAATCAGAAACAAGACAAAATCAAATAAATGTTACAACAAAAACAGAGAGAGCAGAGAAAGAGAAATGGAATAAAATGTTACAAAGTATAAAAAGAAAAAACCACTAAGAGTAGAAAGAAATTGGTTAAGCAATCATAAAATTAAAAACAAAAATGGAAAAAATCTATAAAGGTACCAGATAAGTGAAAAACATAATGGAAATTAAGTACAAAATCTGTAAGGTGAAAAAAATACAGGAAAAACAGAAAAAGAAAAAATGAGAATAAAATTTGAAAAACCATAAATGGAAAAACACTAAAGGGGAAAAGAAATAAAAATTGTAAAACAATCACAAAGAGAAAACAAACAGGGAAAAATCAAAAAAGTTTTAAATTGAATAAAAGGAGAATATAAAAAGATCAAATTCAGAAACGCGAAAAGAGCGAAAAAGTGATATAAACAAAACCATAAAAACAAGAAAAATGGGAATATAAATTAAAAATAATAAACGGAAAAAAACACTAAAGAGAGAAAAGAACAAAAATAGTAAAATAATCACAAAAGGAAAAGAAAAAAGAAAAAAAGGAAAATCAGAAAAATGAGAAAACCAAATAAGTGTTACGACAAAAACTGGAAAAGCAGAAAAAACTTAAATAAAAAGTTAAAAATCATAATAGGAAAAACGCTAAAAGTAGAAAATGAATAAAAAGAAAACAGGAACAAATAGAGAAAAAAACAAGCAAAAAAGAAAGAAAACGGAAGAAAGAAAAATTCAAATTAGGAAAAATTATGAAAAAATGAAGATGAAATGATTAAAACAACAAAAAATACAGAAAATATACACTAAAAAGAAAGACAAAATAAGCAGGAAATGTAAAATATATAATGCGGTAAACAAAATGGAAAAAAATAAGAAAAAAACAAATTAAAAAACGACAAAAATGCAAAAATTCAAAATGAATCATGAATGAAATGGAATAATTCTGAAACACAAATGAAGTAAAAGTGACCAGAAAAAGCAAAAAATGTTGTAAAAGATAAGAACACAGAAAAAGAAAAAAGTAGTAGAAAGAGACAAAAAGCAAAAGCAAAAAAGAAAAAGAGAAACGACAAAAATGCAAAAAACTAACAAAAGAAGAAAAAAGAAAAAGCCAGACAAATGTAGAAGACTGCATAAAACAAACATGGTAAAAAAGACAAAAACAGAAAGCAACAAAAAATGAAAAAGAAAGCAAAAAATATAAAATATCAGAAAAGTAAAAACGGAGAAAATGTAAGATAGGAAGAAGGAAAAGTCAAGCAACGGTGAGTAAGGAAAACAATCAGAAAAGACAAAAAGAATAATAACAGAAAAATAACAGAAAAAATAAAAAAGAGACAAAAATGTTAAAGACGAACTAGCCAAAAAATTGCAAACAGCAGAAATGTAAAAAAAAGAAACAAAAGAGAAAAAGAAAAATACTAAAAATGTAAAAATAGGAAAACAGTAAAAATTGTGTGTAAAAAATTAGAAAAGAAATAAAGTGAAAATTGAAAAATCAGAAATGAAAGAAGAAAATGGAAAAAAGCAGAAATTGAATAAAATGAAAAAAATAAAAAATGAAAGCAAAAAGCTGAATAAAGAAATAAGGAGAAATCTAAAAAGTGGGAAAATGCAGTACCATTAAAATCAATAACAGCAAAAAATAAAAAGAAGAGAAAAGAGCAGAAAAAAGCAAAGCAGCAAAGTAAGAACAAAGATAAATGCAAAAACACAGAAAAAGAAAAAAGTTGAAAAGCAAAACAAAAGAAAAGTACCAAAAATGGAAAAAGAGAGGAAAAATAGATAAAGCAGAAAAAAAGAAAAAAAGTTGAAAAAGTGCAGAAGGGAAAAAAGCAAAAATGTTAAAACAGTCAAATAGAAAAGAATGATAGAGAAAAGACTGAAAAAAATGTAAAAATAAGAAAAGAAAAATAAAGAAAAATGGTAAAAAGTAGAAGACACAAAAGGGCAAAAAGCGAAAAAGAAAACAATGGGAAAACAAGCCGAAAAGAAAAAATTGGATAAAATTGAGAATGTGTCAAAAAAAAAAAAAAAAAAAAAAAACAACAAGAAAATGAAAAACTGCTGAAATAAAAAACAGCAAAAATGTAGAAAGGAAAAATAAAAAAAGAAAAACGCAGAAAATTAAATAAAAAAAGAAACAAATGCAAAGCAAAAAACGGAAAAACCAGAAAAATTGAAAAGTTGCTAGAAAAAGAGAAAAACAAGGAAAGAAAATAGAGCAAAAATCAGAAAAGCAAAAGAAAATGGTAAAAGAGCAAAATCTAGAAAAAGAAATCAAAACCAGAAAAGGAAGAAAAAATGAAAAAAGAAAATACAAAAACATCATAAAAATGAAATACACAGAAATCAGGAAGACAAAATAAACAGGAAATGTGAAAATGTTATATAAAGCGGTAATCACAAAATGGAAAAAATCTGAAAAACATAAAATTAGAAAACGACAAAATGAAATAAAAATGCAGACACAATAAATAAAAATTTCAGTGATGAAAGAAAAAAGGAAAAAGCAAAACAAGAGAAAAAAGAAAACAGGAAAAACAAGGAAAAAGACAACAATTCAAAAAGAAACAAACAAAGGAAATATAAAATATGAAAAATCTTTAAGCAAAAAATTGAGAAAATTAGAAAAAAAAGGAGAAAATTTATAAAAATAGAAAATGACAAAAACAAATATCAGACATAATTTAACGAAATGAAAACTAGACGAATAATTAAAAAGACAAAAAAGCAGAAAATCAGAAAGCAAAGAAGTAGTAATGTTAATATGTTAATCTTAAATGTTGTGAAGCAAAAAACAGAGAAAATTGGAAAATAGAAGACAATACAAGAAAGTGTAAAAAAAAGAAAATATATAAAAGCAACGAGATAAAACTAGACGAATAAGAAAAACAAAGATCAGAAAGAAAAAATGATGTAAAGGTAAAATGTCAAAATGTGGTGCGAAAAAAATGTAGAACATTGGAAAAAAATAAAATACAAAAAAGTAGAAAAAACATAAAGAATGCGAAAAAAAAAAATAAGATGATTAAGGAATTAAACCAAAAAGTAAGAAAGGGCAAAATGCAGTAAATGTAAAAGCAATAAAAAATCAGTAAGCAAATAATGAATAATATTGGAAAATGGAAAATACAATATCTAGGAAAAGACAATAAAAGAATTAAAATTTGTGAATGAAAAAAAAAAAGAAAAATACAAGAAAATCATAAAAAGGCGATACACAGAAATCAAGAAGATAAAATAATCAGGAAATGTAAGAAGTTCATATAAAGGGGTAACCACAAAATAGAAAAATGCGAAAAAAATTTAAAATTAGAAAACAGTAAAAACGCACTAAAAGTGCAGACAAAAATGCAAAGGGGAAAAGAAGCAAAGGAAGCCAAGAGCAAAATTTAAAAAAAAGTAAAAACAGAAGAAAAATGAAAAAAAAAAAAACAGAAATAAAAAAAGGAAAAAAAAGCAAAACAAGGTGAAAAAAAGAAAATTGCAGAAAATTGAAACAAGCAAAAAAGAAAAAAGGGAAAATGCAGATAATTAAGAAATGAAAAGGCAGTTAATTCAAATAAGGGAAAAACAGCAAAGTGAAAAACGATAAAGCAGAAAAGAAAACATGGAAAAAAAAGTAGTGTAAAAAAAAACTAAAAAAAAACAACTCTCTTTGGAGATTTCTGTTTTTTACTCCACAAACACCACCCATTTGAAATGTCTTTTATTTATAAATATTTTATTTATTATTTTAGTTATTACTATCACCCCCTCCTCTTTCTGGCAATTTTTTTCGTTTCGATTCAACTTCTAGTTTTTCAGTTCATTTCCTTTTTCTGAAATCGTACGTTCAACGATTTCTTGTGGTATATCAAGAGCAGCATACTCTACTTTAATAGGTTCTTCTATTCTGTCAGGCCTTTCTGCGGTAAACATTTTCTTTAACTGATTATAATATCTTTTCTGTTCCCATTTTTTCTTTTACCATGTATATCATCTTCCTGATTCATAACATATTATCACGCCGTTTTCCTACATTTCCATACTCTTTTCTATCTCTAAAAAAACACTTTTTGCCAATCTCGAAATATTTAGTGTCTTTTTTGTATGCATTTATTTTTTGTTTGACTTGGTAATAACTTGGTGGACATAGATTTAATTTTTCTTGCTAACCTCAATTCTGCCGGCGGTATACGTGATGGTTTATTGGGATTTTGCACTATCCGGTCAACTCCTAAGTATTTTTGTAGCGCTTCTTCGTTAAGTTTTTCATGCCTTGTTTTTTTTTTAACTCTCTTGAAAGTACCCACAAACCGCCCGGTTTGTCCGTTTAACATTGGTTGATATGGTTGGTTAGTAATATGTTCAATAAAGAACATTTTAAAAAAGTATTCGAATTTGTGAGCTGAAAATTGTGTACCGTTATCCGAGACTGGAATGCCATGTCTTTCAAAAAGTTCGTGTAAAAATTCACTCTCATCAAAGAAGTTGTTTTTTGTGCTTACACATATCAGGTTACTTAGTAAAGTCATCTACTACCACCAGATAATGTGATCCGTTTATTGGATCTTCAAAATATACGTGCAGTATTTAGTATGCATATCAATTTTTGGCTAAGGTTGTATTTTCGTGGTAGGTAATTTTACTGAAGCAGCAAAACGTCTACAGACTTTTACTACTTTTTCAGTGTCTTGATCGATTTTCAACCAATATTCATAGCTTTTCATCTTTTAAATTTTCGGATGTAAACTATGAAATTAATTTAATATTCGCTTTTGTAATATGCTAGATATTACAACTCTTTGTGCGTGCATCACATAGCGAATAAGTGTTCAAGTCTGAATTGCGTTCTTCCTTACATTCTTTTAGTTTAATTTTATTTCTACAATAATAATTTTTTTCTGCTTTTTTAAAATTTATTCCAGGAAAACCAGTATTTCTCGTACTATATTGCATAATATATTTTTAATTTCTATTTCACTTTTTAATGCAGCAATAGCATTGTCCGCAAACGATTCAGTACTTAATCTTTTGAAAGATTGATTTGCAATCATAAACCCGTAATTTAATAAAATAGTACCCCATCATTGTAATCTATTCGAAGGATAAATTGAAACTACAAACTTTATCCGTATATTCTGTATAAATTTGTGAATTTTTCACTGCAAATACTATTACTAGTGCTTCATTTTCAATCTGTTTCAATCTTTTTCAACCTGTTTAACTAATACCGTCCCCTGTGCGTATTTATAGTCGTTAATTCTAAACATTCTTCTTCAACCTGTATTTGTAAATACGCTTCAGAACGTTCCAGCTTCGAAAAAATTTAATACTGTTTAACTTCACAAAAAATTCTTCTGGACTTGGTAATGGGTAGTTATGGGGTTCTAAACACTTGTCTAAACACTTGTCTAAACACTTGTTTAACCCTGTTGAAATTTTTTGTTTGTACAAACACAAACTTTATTTTTCTTTCTTTACATAAAATGCAAGTTCCGACCATTTTGTCTGGTTTATCTTTTGAATTGCACCTATTTTTTCAAATTTGTTCAATTATTCGTTGTCTCAATTCCCTGTTGCTTCGAATATTTTTTTCACTTGGAAGTTTGCTTTGAATTTGGAACACTGATCCAACTCATTCGACAAAACAGACGGAAACATTTTTTCAATTCTTCTTTGAATTTTCACACTGTTTTATTTTAATTGGTCGCTTGTCTACTTACGTTTTTACAATAAACTTTTATAGGTAAATGCCAAAGCTCAAATAAATCCATCCACTCAGTACCGAATAAATTCGCATTATTTTTAACACATGAGCCTTAGCTTTTACACACTTATTATAGAATGAAACATTTCATCAATAGTTTTTCCATCTGAGACACTACTCACGAATTTCGAAGTTCTAGTTTTCTGATTTCTTTCTATGTGGCTTAACTGATTATTGTGATATCACTATCAGTGTCTATTTGCAGTTTTACATCCACATGATTTATTTTGACATTCAGAAATTTTTCTTGATTATATGATTAATATTCCGTCGCAATATTGTGTAAGAATTTCTTCCTGTAAATTTTTTTCTTGGTTTAGTTTTACACTGTGACATTTATGTTCTGCTTTACCACACTTGTAACATTTTTATTTCTTAAAGTAGTGGCAGTTGTTTCTAAAATGTAACATTCCACATTTGAAACTGATTCTTTCTCCTTTTTTACATTGTTTTACCTTAATTTTTTCGGTATCACGTCTCAGATTTGGGATTCTTTGACATTTGTCCGATATTTCTTGTAGTGTAAATTTATTATTATTTTCACGTTTCAATAGAATTCTCGGTCGTATTTCTTAATCTTCTTCGCCGTTAACCCTTGAACAGAAATGAAACCTTTCAACGTATTCGATGTGAGTTCATTTAGTCTGAATTTTTATATTCCTTATTATCAATTCCAGCATATGTTATAAAATCTTCATCTTCGTTTTTGTTATATATATCCAAAGAGCTTTTGTCGCTAAAAATATTTGACAGAATATTGACTGTTTCTTCAAAACAAATTTCTGGTTTTCTCGATAATCCTAGTAGTTTTCATGTTCTACTGGTGATAATTTCTTCAACAAAAGTAAGTTAAAAGTCTTCTGAACTTTTCTGAAAATTGTTCGTATCTTCGATAATGTGCAAAAAAGGTAAGTTCGACATCTGGATTTACGCGTCGGGAGTGAAGTAATTTGAAGGATTTTCTGTTTTCTTCCGTATTATTTCAATCAACTTTTTTGCTGTTTCTGAAGTTCCAACAAATGCTGCTTTTGCTGTTGTTGAATTTTTACCACAAAAGCGAATGTTTCCTCCAATGCACAAAAAGAAAAATTTAATTTTCTAATTGTTATACTCAGTATAATGTTTACATATCCTCATCACGCCAGTTATAACTGTTTTGATTTCTCATTACTCCAGTTATCACTCGTATGAGTTTCGATTCCCGTACCGTTGTTATAACGCGTTTTCTAGCTATTATATTAGTCCTGCTTAATTAATCGCCTGTCATCTGTAAGAAATTACTCCAAGGATTTTGTGGAAATAACTTCGAGTTCTTGAATTAAGTCTAGTTCATTAGTGTCACCGGTAATGTGTTATTTACTCAAAGTACTATATAATTTTGTGTTTGGGTAATCTGCTCCTGTGTCACATAATGTGAAGTTTACATAAATAACGCTATCCATCCATCCATCTATCTATCTATCTATCTATCTATCTATCTATCTATCTATCTATCTATCTATCTATCTGTCTATCTATGAGCATATCAAAAATTAAAACAGCTAAACGAAAGAAAATACATTTATTTTTAACAGAATGTATAATGTAATCTTTTCCTTGTCTACATACATAATGCTTCTCGACAGATCCCAGCCATCAAATATTATACGATTAAAATATTAGTCCTTTTTCTTTTCTTTCTTCTACTGAGATGTTATCCATTATAAATTTACAAAACAGAAATAAATTAGAAAGTAAAAGATTTAGTTAAGATGGTAGTATTAGATTGTGTTCAAAGTTAGAATCAAAAGTGGTTATTTTAACATTCAATTTAATCTTTGCAGATTATCATTCCATGTCACTTTTAAATCTATACACCCACTTACATGTAAAATTGAATCCGTTGAATGTATTAAACGATATATATATATATATATATATATATATATATATATATATATATCTTTTAATACATTAATATATATATATCTTTTAATACATTCAAAAATTTTACTATATATATATATATATATATATATATATATATATAGTAAAGTTTTGTAATTTGACCCGGTCAAAGAGTCAAGTGGACTTTCAAATCACATTAAGATAAACCACACATACAAGCGGACTGATATCATCAGACCATAAAGGCCCCAACTAGAATACACACACATACACACACACACACACATACATATACCATTAAGTTCACAACTAGACACACACATATCACAAAGGCCTCAACTAGAATACACACACGTACACACACACACACACACACACACACGTACAGTAGCTAGAATACACGCACATACACACGCACGCACACACACATACAGCAGCAGTGGACAACCCTCAACAAACATTCATAGAGAGACCGTGAAGAAGTTCGGACAGTCAAAAGCTTCTCTGCCATTCTGAAGAGGAGATTTTAATCTCGAAATATTTATGTTTAATATTTAGGTAATACAAACACTTCCTTACCTTCCTTTATTTCACTCAACGCATTGTGACAGCCTTCAAGATATAACCCATATATATATATATATATATATATATATATATATATATATATAATCCTATGTCGTTGTCTTGATGTTGAGTTTCATGCGTTACACAGTCATCAGGTGCATCCTACGCTTAAGAAATTTTAATTTAAGTTCACTTAAAAAACTTAAGTTTTTTAAAGCCCACAATCTTAACATACCTACCGCTACTAACGCTAAAGTTGTAAACTTCTTAGATGTAACCTTTGACCTGAACAATAGCCTGTACAAACCGTATGCTAAAGATTTACACAATCACAAATATATCAACAAAGAATCAACTCACCACTATAGTATCATTAGTAATTTGAATAAATCAATCCAATTACATTTAAGTAATAACTTTAGTCATAAGGAAGTTTTGACAACTCCAAATTTAAATACATTAATGCATTAGAAATAAGTAAACTCAACATTGATTTAGAATACTCATTTAAAAACAGAGAAAACAAAAATAAGCAGAAATTACGTAAAGGTAACATTATATGATTTAACCCACCCTTCAGCTGTAATGTCCAAACAAACATTGGAAAATTCTTCCTAAATTTAATTCACAAACATTTTTACGCTTCATCCAGACCTAATGGATTTTCAACGAAAACAATGATAAAGTCAGTTATAGTTATGTTAAGAATATAAATAAATATATTTCCCAACATAATAATATGATATCAAATAAATACATAGAACATGTGAATAATATATGTTTCCTTATTACTAATAATAATGTCCCTTCTAAAGATAATTGCAACTGCTGAAAATATAAAACTTGCCCATTGAATGGCCAATGTATATCCAAAAGTATTATCCATTCGCATGACAATGCTAGATTTTATATTGAAGCAACTACAAATAAGTAGAAATTTTATTTTTATAAACATATTGTTGTCTTTAAACAACAGTAAATACAGAAAACTCACCGTTTTAACCATATATTATTGGAAAGTAAAAAACTAAAATAATCCAATTATTATCTGGAATATCGTTGGTAAACCAAATCTTATAATAAAAAAAGAGATAAGTTTAACTTATGTCTTTTAGAAAAAACTTGTAATCTTAAATCATATAAATAACTAACCTTCTGAACAAAAAAGCGGATAATAGACCATATTACAAATTCTTACATCCTGATTGATACAAATTACGTTATACGTTTCTTTCTTTCTTTCTTTCTTTCTTTTTTTCTTTTCCCCCGAAAATATTACTATTAATAATTTCTAATTACAAATTACGCCTCTTTGCATTCATCTCCCTGCATTTTAATAACATTTTTAAATTTGAAATGTTTTATCTTCATATATTCTTTGTCTGTTTAAAGTTTACTCTTGTTAAATTAAAAAGTAATACCCTATCATTGTAAGATTTAACTTCCGTGAACATCGAATGAACTTAAATTAAAATCTATTAAAGGTTCAGTTCGTAATATGCACCTGATGATTGCATAATCTACAAAGACTTGAATAGTGCTACTGTCGTAGGATAATATGTATATTTATTAATATATAACTTTTTTTCATAGCTCTGTTTATGCTACATTCAGCACTGTTTTGTTAACACCTGAATAATATATTTTTACATACGTGTATTCCCAAATGTATATTTATTAATATATATATATATATATATATGAATGAACGCTTAGGGTTCTTTGCCGTATTTATTGCTTAATATTCAAACTGTAAATTTTAATAACTTTAAACGATTTCTCTTTTTTAACCTGTGTGATGTGCGTTGTGATGCAGCGAATATCGGCTCGGAACCAGAAATCGGAAAACCGAGTTCGAATTCCAGTTGAATTCATTGCATTTGCATATGCACAACTATCCTTGAGAGAGATATGAATCCGTTGCTTCTTCCTCCAGCTATGGGTTAAATAGCTGGACAGTTTGGGTTCTGTTGGCAAACAGTCTACCGCTGAAAGTAATGGCAACCTATTGTGGCAAAATCTTATACCCGGTCAGTCATGTCTTTTTCGAAATATAATCACACAAGCGTGCATCACGTATGGCTCTTAACTGATTAATAAACCTTCGTTAAACGTGCTTTAAAATTATTGCTCAAATATCTTGTTCTTTCAGTGTGTAAATGACCGTGTCTCTCCACAACATTTTTGTTTCTGTAAGCCGAACTTCATATTTTAATAATCACGCAAGGGAATTACTGAGTAAGATGTGCAATATCAGTATAACATTAGGAAGTGAAGATTAGACAGAAGTAGAAGGTAGTTAATGTTTGATCCTGTTCTTGAAGAAGTTAAGAATGAAGTGTTTTGGGAAGCATCCACGCGGTAGTCGATTCTTCAAGATGAGCCGAGAAGAATATCTTTCTTCTGTTTGGAATACATGTAGACGTAGCATGAATGGTTTTAGCTTCAAAGTTACGAACATTTGGAACTAAAGAAGTTGCTAAGTAAATAGCGATAGGTGTGTGACTAGCTATAGAATATAAAATCTTGCTTAGGCACTCGCATTCACGTCTGTAAGAAATACTGTGAAGACTGACTGTAGTGATTTTTTGTAGGCAATTTGGGTTTTTTTCATTTTTAAGTCCCAAAACTAGACCATTTATGTAACCGAGGTTGTATTAATTCAACACCAAGAATGAAAAATATTGATAAAATTAAGAAAAAGGAAAAAAGTTAAAAATGAAAAAAAAAAACAGTAAAAAAGCAGAAAAAGAACGAAAACGCAAAAAATTCTAAAAAAGAAAATGATGAGAAAAGCAGAGCCACGGAAAACAGGGATAAAGTAGAAAACAAAAAATGAAAACAAAAACTATTAAAAATAAAAAGAAGAACAAATATCGAGCATAAAAAGAATGAACAAAGCAGTAAAGTAAAAACAAGGAACAGGGTGAAAATAAAAAAAACAAGAAAAACAGTAAAAAGCAAAATAGGTTAAAACAGAAAATGAAAAAAAGGAAAGGACAAAAATAGAAAAAAAAGTAGTTGATAAAGAGCAAAAGCAGAAAAGAAAAAAGAATAAAAAGACAATTAAAAAGGAAAAATTGAAAAAACAGAAAAAGAAAATCAAAAGAAAAAAGAGGAAAAAATGGGGAAATAAAAACAAAATGGAAATAATCAAGTAAAACAAAAAAACAAAAACAAAAAGAAAAAAATGCAGAAAAATGTAAGAAGAAAAAAAGTTAAAAAAAAGCACGTATGAAAAAACCGTGAAAATGCAGAAAAGAAAAAATAGAAAAATCAGAAAAAGGAAAAGAAAAGAAAAACAAAACAAAAAGCAGAACCGGGAAATTGAAAGCAAAATGTAGAAAAAGAAAAATGTCAGAAATCAGCCATCCGACCATGCATAGAACACTGTTGTCATATCTGATCAGGTGGCCCTGCTGTTCATCTCAGGGTTCTTGATAGGATCTAAAGGAAAATCTGTGATATGGTCGGACCCTGACCTGGCAGCTCGACTCCAGCCACTTTCTCACCGGTGGGATGTGGCTCTCCTCTGTCTTTTCTACAAATATTTTCATGGGTAATTCTCAAACAAACTTAGGTCAATGGTGTCTCCTCCACAAGAATTTACTTGTGCAACCAGACTGGCAACAAGGTCTCACCATTTTACAGTTACATCTACCAATTGCAGCCGACAATTGTATTTCAGAAGCTTGTTTTTCTTCAGTTTACTTGCTTTTTTAACGGCTACAATCTTCAGAAATTTAAATGCAGTGTCAATTCTCATATTTTATTCCCTAGATTTCAGCCCTTTCTACATCACTCCATGTATCTTGTTCTTTTCTTTTCTCTCTACCTTCGCAACTGTCTTCCCACCTGTGTTTCCATACTTCTCTTGCCCTTTCTCTGACACCATTTGTAACTGGTTCGTCTTTCTCTTCACTCTCCTCATACCTAAACTTTTACTCTCTTATGTAGATCCCAGCGCATTAGTGGCCTTGCTTGGAATAAAATGATTACAATAAAATGCCACAATGAGTGACAAATACAGCAGAGAAAAATTGTAAATCAACAGAAATGGTAAAGAAGATTGAAAAAAATGTACCTTAACAAAGCAGAACAGTACAAAAAAAAGAAGGAACAGAAAAGGAAAACAAAATAAAAAAAATCAGAAAAGGAAAAAATCAGAAAATGTAAAAGGACAAAGGAACAGACATAAAACGTTCAAAAGGAAACAAGCAGTAACGGATAAAACTAAAATGAAGAAATAGAAAAATATCGAAAAATCTACTAAAAGAAAGTGTAAAAGAAAAAAGAAAAAAGTAGAAAAGGAATAAAATAAGGAGAAATAGGAATCAAGAGAAAAATGGAAAACAGCAAAAATCTAAAAAAAAAATAGGTAGAGTACAAAAAAAAAACAAAAAAACAACAACAACAAAGATATGGAAAAAAAGAAAACACATAATGCAAAAGAACTTAAAAAGAAAAATGAAAAAATAGAAAACGAAAAACTGGGAAAGCAAAAAATGACAAAAAAGGAATAAAAAAGCAAAATCAGGAAAGGAAAAAGTTAGAACAGAGGAAGAGTAAATAAAAGGAAAATGCATTAAATAAAATTTTAGGGAAAATGGGAAAAGCAGAAAAGGAAAAAATGGAAAAAAGAAAATGTAGAATTGAAAAAAGAAATAAGGCAAAATATAGAAAATAAAAAGCAGTACAAAAGCAGCAAAGAATAAAGGTAAAAAAAGGAAAAAAGAAGAAACAAAAAAGCTGAAAATGAAAATATGATGCAAGAAAAAATAACAAAAAGAAAAAAGCTGGAGGGAAAATAGAAAAGCAGAATAAGTATACAAAAAAAAAAACGAAAAAGAAAGGGGGAAAAGATAGAAAAGGAAAACTACCAAAAAAGGAAAAATGGCAAAAATACAAAAGGAAAATAGATGAAAAACAGAAAAAGTAAAAATGGGAAAAAACTGAAAAGGAAAGATGGGGAGAAAGCAGAAATGGGAAAAATGGAAAATCAGAAATAAGGAAAA
Source organism: Ascarosepion bandense (assembly GCA_037127315.1). Classification (NCBI taxonomy): domain Eukaryota; kingdom Metazoa; phylum Mollusca; class Cephalopoda; order Sepiida; family Sepiidae; genus Ascarosepion; species Ascarosepion bandense. The sequence goes on along the minus strand of JBBBDQ010001527.1, from coordinate 3,303,577 downwards.
TCGGAATACAGAAAAAAGAGAAATACCCAGAAAAAGAATGATACGGCAAAAAAACAGAAAAGAAAAAGAAGGAAAAAAGCACAAAATGAACAAAAAAGAGAAAAGTCGAAAAATAATAAACGGGCAAAACAAAAATTGAAAAAGATTACAAAAAAAAAACCAAAAAAAACGAAAAAATAAAAAATCGATAAAATAGAAAATAAAAATAAATGGAAAATCAAAAAAGGAAAAAAGCAAATAAAGGAGAAAGGAAAAAGCTGAAAATTTGAAAATTTGAAAAGTAAAAAAAGAAAAAATCGAAAAATTAAACAACAAAAAAAAACATTTAGAAAAGGTAAAAATAGAACAATGGAGTAAAAGCTAAACGAGCCTTGAAGTGAAACAAAGAATAGGAGAAATAGTAAAAATAGAAAAGGCAGAAATGGAATAAAAGGAAAAAAACGGAAAAGAGAAAAGAAAAGATAAAAGAAGGAAAAGACAAAGGAAAGCAAAATAGAAAAATATGGGAGGAAAATACAGAAAAGAAAAAAATGAAGAAATGCAAAAAAGGAAAATAAGAAGGAAAAGAGTTTAGTGCTGGTTTTCTTGTTTCTAACGAAGTTTTTTGTTAGTATTCTGCATAGACATACATTCATTTTATAATATTAGTTCCATTTATAGTAGATTAAAAAAGGTTAACAAAGATTCAATCTCCATTTGATTTAAGAAGGTAGACATAGGTCGGTTTTTGCAAATTTGGTATGACCTTAGAAATTTTCTCAACTTTCAGTGGTCTGCACGTGGTAAGTTTGAATTTTCTGCTAATTCATTTTACCATATTTGTTTTTTACTCATTTAATTTTGTTACTAAATTCTGCTAAATTGTTGGTTTAAAGGCTGTTTCGACTTTTTACTAAGTTTTAACTTAATAAAAATAAATTATTTTATTTTTTTTCAACTGGGACGTTAGCATCCCTGTAGGTAAAAAAAAATGTAAACCTACAAAGGGTGGAAGAACTCTCAAGGAGTCAACGGCCAGCTAACTAGAGGTAATGTCTCAATAAATCATCGTGGAGAAGGCAACGGGATACCACTCCACTATTTACCCCCGCTCAATCATGGTTAATTACGACAAATGTGTTAAAGCCAACAGCGTGAAGGGGGTTGCTTCCCAAGGAAACACCGGCATGGGCAACAGGTGCCACCTGACCGCCATCCGGTGACTGTTAGCACTAATGGCGTAAAGGGGACATTTTACCCCAAAATTTGTCCCTCGCCCAGGAAAGAGCGACATGAGGAACAGGTGTCTCTGGACCGTTACTCTGCGACTGTGCGCATCAAAGACAAATTTACTATCGGAACATGGAACGTCAGGACGCTCAACGGTGGACAACTAGAGAACGTCAAGCAGGAGATGGACAGACTGCTTATAAACATCGTAGGCATATGCGAAACCAGATGGCCTAATAGTGGATATTTCAGTAGCGACACCCACAGGATAATATATGCAGGAGGTAAAAAAAAAAAACGAAAAAGGGGTCGGCGTAATACTAAACAGGCGAGTGAAGGAAAGTGTTCGTGGATACTGTCAGCTTTCATAGAGAGTCCTCTTGGTTAAACTGCGGGAAGGCCATTCAATATAGATATTATAGTAGTTTATGCGCCGACAACACAGAGTTCGGAGGACGAGATAGAAACTTTCTATTCAACACTGGACAATGCCAAGGCCCAATGCAAAAGCCAAGAAATTAGGATTATAATGGGTGGCTTGAATGCCAAGATAGGTAAAGATAGAGAAGGAGACACGTGCGGCAACTTTGGACTAGGGGAGCGCAACGAACGAGGAGAAAAATGGGTCCAATGGTGCTCAGCCAATGACCAAGTAATTACTAACACCTGGTTCCAAGAACACCCACGACGTTTATGGACATGGAGGAGCCCAGGAGGCGACACGAAGAACCAAATAGACTATATAACTATAAACAAGAGATTCAGGAACGCGGTGGTCCAATACAAAACATACCCAGGTGCCGTCTGCGGAAGTGACCATGTCCCAGTCATCTGCAAACTAAGGGTGAAACTCCGAAGACTGAAGAAGCCCAGCACATCACCCTGTAGAAAGAATATAATAACAGTGTAAGAAAGAAATATGAAGAACATATTGGAAAAGGGCACTCATAATGGGAGTCACTAAAAGAAGCGATGGTGATCTCAGCGAATAACATAGCCCCAAAGGAAATTAGACGAAGAAGAAAAAACGAGTGGATGACCGAAGAGATCCTCTACATGATGCAAATGAGACAAAAAATAACGCCAAGATACGGAGCAGATTACAAGAAACTTCACAAGGAGATAAGGAACAAATGCAGACAAGCCAAAGAGGAATGGTTCAACAACAAATGCGAAGAAGTAGAGAGACTGAGCAGGACCAACAAAGCGGAGATGCATAAAGAGATAAGAGAACTAACAGGACAAAAAACCTGCTCCTCAACAGAATGCATAAAATCCAAGGATGGAACAATCATATTAGAGAAAGAGGAAATACTCCAGAGATGGGAAGAATATATAAAGGATCTTTTTTGCGACAAGCGAGAACAACCGAGAATACACAAGGAGATGGATGGACCGGAAATACTAAAATCCGAAATGGAAGCTGCAATGGCCAAAATGAACAGAAACAAAGCAGCTGGTCCAGACGGCATAGTGATAGAGCTGCCGACAACCTTAGAAGTATATGGCATAGAAAAAATTACCGATATAATAAACGAAATTTATAGCAGCGGAATAATACCAGACGACCTATGCAAGTCGATATTTATAGCACTGCCGAAGAAACCAGGCGCAAACGAGTGTGAACTACACAGAACTGTCAGCTTAATGAGCCACATTACCAAACTGATGGTCAGAACCGTGATGAATAGAGCAAGAAGCAAAATCATGCCAGAGATAGGGCAGGAACAGTGCGGGTTCGTCAAAGACACAGGAACAAGGAACGCCATATGCATGATTAGGATGCTCTCCGAAAGGGCAATGTAAATGAAGATTTGTACCTATGTTTCATTGACTATGCGAAGGCATTCGACAAGATACGACACAAAGAACTGATGGAGATGCTTGGCAGCCTCGACATTTTCGGCTAAGACATAAGAGTAATCAAGAATCTCTACTGGCAGCAAACGGCCTGCATACGGCCAGCAACGATCTCAGTAGATTTACAAAGATAGAAAGAGGCGTAAGACAAGGATGTGTCTTTTCACCGGATTTGTTCATCCTGTACAGCGAAAATATCTTGAGGGCCCTAGATGACACGCCAGGATTTGTTGTTGGAGGACACAACTTGAACAACATAAGGTACGCAGACGATACAGTGCTGATTGCGGACACGGAAAGTAAACTACAAGACCTCATACAGAAGGTAGCGGTGGAGAGCGACAAAAAAGGGCTACAAATAAACTTTAAGAAAACTGAGTGCATGGTCATCAGCAAAAGGTACAACCCAAAATGCCAAATAAATGTGGGAGATTTGTATCTCAAGCAAGTACAAAAATTTAAATACCTAGGAAGTGTCCTAACTGAAGATGGAAAGTGCGACACGGAGATCCGAAGGCGAATTGGCATGGCAAAGGACGCGTTCCAGAAGCTGAGCAAAATACTAACACACAGGAAAATCTCACTGAAAACAAAGAAAAGAGTGCTGGACTGCTACGTGATGTCAGTTCTTCAATACGGCAGCGAATGCTGGACAATATCATCGAAAATGAGGACAAAACTGGAAGCAGCGAAAATGTGGTTCTAGAGAAGGATGCTGCGGATATCATGGACTGAGTATGCAAGCAACGATGAGGTGTTGGAAAGAATGGCAACAAAGAGGAAATTGATACTGAGCATCAGGAAGAGACAACTGAAGTTCCTGGGACACGCAATGAGGAAGGAGGGCCTGGAGAACCTGGTACTAACTGGCCAGATAGAAGGAAAAAGAGACAGAGGAAGGCAGCGGATAACATATTTGCAGGGACTGATCAGGTGGTTGACGGAACGGGGGTTGACAGGAGTAACGGGAACAAACATACTAGGAGCCACAAGGCATAGGGAGACGTGGAGAACCATGATCGCCTACGTCCTGAAAGGACAGGGCACATAGAAGAAGAAGAAGAAGAAGAAGAAGAAGAAGAAGAAGAAGATATAGCCAACCAAGAACCAGAACCTGCCCTACTATTTAGCACATAGATGGAGGTAGAAGAGATGGATTAATACATTTCCAGAAGGTATTAATCTTGAAACGAAGCGTACCCGGTCACTAAAATTTTAATTCCTACAAGTCTAGTGTTAACCACTTGAATGACTCATAGAACTTAGGTGAACAAAAGTAAAAAAAAAAACTTTAATGGTAGTTCCGGAAAAATAGTTATCAGTCCTCTTTTCGCTAAGCTGTTATGTATTATGTAGGCACGATGCAGTCATGTGTATCGGCTCGGTTTGAAAAATCGGGATAGGTAGGAATTCATCTCTTTCTCCCAGCTATTAATACATAGCAGGACAGATTGGCAACCAGATTACGAGAAGGAAAACTCTGAATTAAAACTAGCCTGTAGATGGTTAGGCTCACATATGCTGCCTTGCTCAGGAAATATCACTTCTGCTTTGGACGCTGTAGGTGTGGTAGGCCCTATGTCCTTAAGCTGGTTAGGTGATTTGTGAGTGTGATTGTGGTATACATGTGACGATGAAATAGAAGTTCATGCTTATTCCGAGGGCATCAGTGCTAAATCAATAGTGTGTGTAAGTGAATGCAATGAATTCAATCTCGGCTGTCCAATTTCTTGTTCCGAGTCGATAATCACTGCACCACAACGGACATCCTAGGTGAGAAGGCCCAGCTAATAATGAATTTTTTAATTAGAACTTGTTCTTATCTTTAATAGAATAATTGAACCCTGATTGTTATGTTGGTTTTCTGGAGCTTATTAATAAATCGCAATTTGATTGAAAGTCATTTTCCAACTTAAGAAGCGAACAGGGGTTCGATGCCTTACAGTGGAGGGCGTAAATAAAAAGATTAACATTACTAAGAGATACAAAGAATTAAGGCTTATAGGCACATCACTTTGAAACCGGTTCTTCCACAACCCGAGAAGTTGAGCAACGTAGAGATTCGTCACCTTTTAAATAGCTTGAGAATACTAGGTGAGGTTAGCTTGGAAGTGCAGGTGACGTAATGGATAATGGTTCATAATCAGAGCTGAGTTTCAATTCCGGTTGGATTCGTTATATTCACTACAATTTTCGATAGCTCCCACTCTAACTACTTTTCTACTATTTCTTGGTTTACATCATCTTAACCTTTAATTTTCACTCTTTTTTTATTCGTCACTCCCAGTTTACCTCATCTTCTTTTCTTCTCTCTAGCTATGCGTTAATTAGAAAGATTTGTATTACTAAAACCGTTATCATTTAAGTAATGAACATTAAATAAATAAAATTGCGTACAATATATGTAGATTTTGGTATTAAATTACCGATAGAGGTTAATATGCTGCCAGACAAAACAGCTAACAATAATGGATAGAAACTTGCACCTTGAAAATAAATGGCACACACTAGAATAATTATAATTATAATGCTTTCTGATATAACAGACGGCTGGAATAACCATTATTTTGTCACGAACAAATTTATATAATTTTTCCTCGACTGTTTATTGAGAAATATAATAATTCAGTTGTGCCCTATGTATCGTCTAACCGTTGGGTATTGTACAGAGAGCTCACTAGCAAACCGTTGCGAGGACAAGTAGTAGTGTAATAGAAGTAAAGTATTCGATTTTTGCTGATTTCACCACACACGCCGCTTCTATCCCTACGGAACTAGGCTTAGTTAGGTTTTTATCGATCATCCGCTACATCTTGAGGCAGAAGTAGAAAAATATCATTATCATCATCAAATTACATAGTTATTTATCATGAAACACAATGCATCAATTTTTGTCAAATTCCGGTTGATCTTGTGTTTTTATTTTTTGCCGTTAACTACTGAAGCTGAATTAAAGTAAATGTATTTGCTTAGCAATCTCGAACGAAGATTCATTCACAGGCAGTTTTATTTTATGATGCCACTAACTAGAAATTAACTAAGACACTTTAGTCTATGCTTGACAGAACCAACTACTGTGAACTATACTTAATATCTTTCGGAACAACATTCAGCTATATTACAGATCTGGTAATCCATCCCTGGTATTTCTACAATACGGCGAGTGATCAACTGCTCTGGAAATTTAGCCATAGAGAAAGACAGTATAATCACACAGCAATCACCTACAGCTATGTTATGACAAAGAACGTTACCCTAATGACCTTCCGACCTTGATGGAGAATCATGACAGTTGGTGTGATAGACCAATGAATGTTTGATATAGCTCGACCAGGTTATATGAAAATAATTTGTTGGGACAGTTTCTGGTTAAAAGCGTAAACGAACATAACTATTTGTCAAATATAATCATTACGTCGATGTTTGAAATTGAAATTTTAAACGTTTAGTTTTCCAAACTCAAAGCACTTAAGATGAAACTTTAGAATGGATTTAGTTCGTATAATTGAATAATGACTGTATTATTTTCAATTTTAACTTCATTTCACGGCCATTTAATGGAAGTGTGAAAAATGGAGGTACGAATAACTAAGAAAGTAGAGTAAAATATGTTCTATATGACTGAAATAGATATGTGTTTTGTAGTTATATCAGAAGTCAATTTTTGCGCTTGGGTAATAACGAACGTCATAAATTTGGATATCGATTTAGAAGCAAAAACCGAAAGTTGATATGTTTTTTTGTTAATGTTGAAAATGTATATGACATCGGTTTGTTCATACTTATGTTACCTCAGAACTCAGATGAAACTAATATATACGATCCATTGCGAAAGAGGCTGGATAAATTATCATTTCCACCCCAGAAAATTTATAAGTCCTCTTACAATGTTTTATATTTACAAGAGCTCAAAAATGAAATATCATTGTTGTATATGAGCTGGAGATGCTTAATCTTCGATTTCTAGCTTTGACAGAGTTAAAAAACGTTTACTAGGCCTTGTGGATTATTTAATATCTTCCACGCTACAACCGCTTTTGCGTAGATGAAATGTCCAAAGCCTAAAAGTCGTTATTTCAATCGCAAATGCTCTAATGAATCACATCTCTTAATTCCACCAAATCAAATCTTTGCCGCTAAAACTCGTTATGTCAAGTACATAGGATTGAATTATCCCCTTTTCCCTTTGCATTCCACTGATATGAAGGAAACTTCATCCCAAGAACAGTTACTTTGGGAAACAGACATTTGAAACGAAGGGTACCCGGTCACTACAATTTTAATCTCTTCATTTCTAGTGTTAATCGCTATCTACTTCAAATTCACTAATCCTTGAGTGACTCTTTGATCTTGGGTGAACAAAAATAAAAATAAAACCTAATTGGTAGTTCCGGAAAAATAGTTATCGGTCCTCTTTTGGATAAACTATTATGTATTATGTTGGCACGGTAGAATAATGTGCATCGGATCGAATTGAGGAAACGGAGAGCTGATTTCGAATTGCGTCATATTACCCTTGAAAAAAATATGCATCCATCTCTTTCTTTCAGCTTTTAGTACATAGCAGGACAGATTGTCAACCAGTCTAGGTGAAGGAAAACTCTGAATTAAAACTAGCCTGTAGATGTTTAGGCTCACTTATGCTGCCATGCTCAGAAAACATCACTTCTGCTTTGGAACCTCTAGATATGGTGAGCCCTATATTCTTAAGCTGGTTAGGGGATTCGTGAGCGTGATTGTGGTATACAAGTGACAATAAAATAGAAGTTTATGCCTATCCCAAGGGAGTCAGTGCTAAATGAACAGAGTCAGACCGAATTCGAACGTTGTTTTCAGTTTTCTATTAATGGCGTTACGCTTTCCGATGTGAATTGAATTTCTGTATGTACCGATACCCGTGTGCATGCTCAGACACGTATCTTTATATGTGATGTTTTATTACACTGATGATAATATCAAATATATTTCGAATTTCTTTACAAATGAAATACAAAAGGTTAAAAACAAAATATTTAAAATAACAGAAGTGAAAGCTCTCTCTTTTTCTGTCTATAGTTTTTATGGGTAATTTTTTTTCAAATCCTCTATTCTTAATCCGTAATGATGCGGTCAGTTTGATGTTTGCTTGTTACAAAACATAGAATTTTTCTGATTTATTTATTGACTTTTTAACTTTTTTTCTTACATAAATTTGTTGTTTGTTTTTTTCTTTTGTTTTTTTTTGGACTATCTATCTAGCTTTTTAATTCTTTCTTTCTATTTTCCAACTTTGATTGCATCGAATTTTATTTTTTCTTTCTTGATTTTGTTTCTGTCTTTTTTGTAATACTACATGCTTTCCAAAAAGATAAAAAAGAAAAAGAGAAAAATTCATTTTTTCTCGTTTTTCTCTTATTTTTAATTCTGTATCTTTTATTTATTTTCTCCGGACATTTTTGTTCTTTACTCCGCCTCTTGAACTGAAAAAATACATTTATTTCTCTTAAATTTTATCCATATTTTACTTTTTAAATCTTTAAATAACCTTATTCTTTCATGCTATTTCAATTTGTTTGATTTCTGTGCATTTTTTTACAATTACTTTAATATCTATTCCTCTGCTGCCCATTTCTTTGTCCAACTTAAGTCATTGCTTTTTATGTTCCAGAGTTCAATACTTACTCGTTTATATGTCAAATTTTGAAAACAAGACTTTTGAAGTAAACACTTGGCAAATATTTAGTCTGCCAAATTTGACTCTTGCAATAGTCGATCCCTGATTCACAGTCATAAAATAATTGATATGCTTCATGTTTAATTCTATGTAGCATTTTTAGAAAAGAAATCGTTAAATGCATCATTAATGTGTAAGACCTTGCATTTTTAAATATTTCGTATTTACTTATATCTTAACCTTTTGCTTCAATGAATACAAGTATAAGTCGATCTTTCATACATTAAATCTTTATTATATCCCTTTTGTGTATCTGGGGTATATATGTCTGCTGTATTGTTCTTCCTTGCTTTTCGTGGCTGGTATATTATTATGGTATAATTTGCGCATCTGTTTAGCTTCTTTTCACAGGAGAAAATATATTTCTATGACCTGACACATATAGAGTTCGATCTTACATTTTAAATCGATATAATTATTATACAGTGTCTATTAAGTCCGATTATCATTACAAGTACTTATTGCTCAGAAGCCATATCTCATACAGTAGATGCTAAAAAGAATTAAAAGACTTTACTGAAGAGAAAAGACAAAAAAGAACAGGTTTCATGATAACAGAAAATAATGATTGATATTGCATTTAAATTTTTTAAGCCTTTTGGGGGCAGAGAGTCATAGAGAGAAGGTGAGAAATGAGAGAAAAGAAACTATTAGAATCGCTTACAGGTACATTTATCTAATACAAAAGTAAAACGGTGGGACCCTGTAGCCAATCTTGTAGTTTTCTTACATTCATGCGATTGAAGTACATAGGAAAAGAACTCATTAAAACAGCAGTCTTGAATATATTTAAAGAAAAGAAAGAGGGAAGCAACCGTATGGCATTTGGAAAGTGCAAACGAGATGTAAGACTAGGACCGATAACATTACAGATCCTTCTTTAGATTATGTCGAAAATATCGCTATATATATCTAGAACATCAGATCAAATATTGCGGTTATATTCAATGCACAGATGCATGGAAAAAATATAAATGTGCAACATGGATTCTGATGGAAATTTTGTTATTGACATGACACAGTATACTAACCTTCTTAGCAGCAGACATAGTAATTTGATTTAATATAATCATTCCACTTCATATCCTTAGAAAACGATAGACCAAGAAGGCAGAGTGTGTTGCATTTCTAGAAACTTGCATCAGCCATTTTCTTTTGATGGAAGGCAAAAATGGTAACCTAAGATGATTAAAAGATAGCAGTTTCGTTTTGGAGGTGTTACAATGTACAAGACATTTTTTGTCCTAGTTAAAGGAAACATTCAGCATTCATTGACTGAGCAGCTAGTAATTTTTCATCTGAAATTTATAAAATCTTTCTTTTTAAGAAATATTTCAGGAAAATAGACATCTTAAGTTCAGTAGCTGTTTCAGCTTTTTCCAGTACTCATGACGACATCCTTCCTAACCTTTTATTTGTAGTGTAGAGAGTTAACTTATTGATTGTACCATTATTTTCTTTTTGAGTAGATGTTTTATCAAAATCATTTGCTGTGGCTGCTGCAGTTAATATTCCTTAATATGGATGCGGCTTTTGTTACTTGATAAAGTAGTATTTGTGATTCTGTAGCGCCAGTTCACAAGGCCCGAAGAAGAATGGTTCTTGCTAAGATCTATAGGTTTGAACAGCTCTAAGCCACTTTTAATTATTGATCTGAGAAAGTGGTTTATATTGCTGACTGTTTAGATGTTTTTGAACGAGTTTAACGCCATGCATAACATCTATATCAAAATCACGATCTGAACTAATTAAGCGCATCACTCAAGTTTCTAGGTTAACACATTGACTGCCAGCAATCAGTTACAAAGCCAATTTAGGCAATAAACATTTTTATGAGTTGATTTTTAACTGAAGTCTTAACATAGTTTTTGCATAAAAGTATCACTGCGAATAAACTCCTTGCTGATGTCCGTAGATGAAAATGAACCAGATGATGACAACCTAACCCGTAGTCGAAACGAGTTAACACGTAAGTCTGCACGAGATCACTCGAAGTCGGCATCATGATGAATACTGTTAAGCACAAGTTATTTTGTTATTGGTAGTCAATGTGCTAATGTTTTAATTTTGCAGTAAAATGCGATATTGGGGGAAAATTCCTGAAGCAGTGTATTGTATGTTCAGTTTCTACAACTCATGTATTTGGAGTATAAATGTTGTATTTAAGACTAATGCACATTCTTTCTTTCTTTCTTTCTTTCTTTCTTTCTTTCTTTCTTTCTTTGTAGTTGGCAGGCGTATTTCACTATGTATACTTTGAAATTGCGATTTTATTCCCGAAATCATTATTACACACCACGTGAATAATCGACCCTTTACAAAAAAAAAAAAAAAAAAAAGAATTAGACTAACAAACAATTCTGTTTTATGGCCTGAAGTATGACGAGATTATCAGCAAAAACCTCTATTCGTTTGATGGAGTTGTATTCGATCAGTCTGAAGCAGAAAATCAAAGTTATTCCTGCTAGCTATTCATAATATCGTAGTTATCGGAATCGCTTTGGGTAATCTGAAAGTTATTCCTGAAACCAGGCAATAAACCTCACATGGGTTACTAAGTTTTGAAGTTGAGAAGAGTTGATAGGTTTTAGCTTCAAGCCTGAAAAATATTCTATTGTTAAAACATGCCCCTCCCGAGGCCAGTATACTGATGGAGTGGGGCTATTTCGATAACATACATATTCATATTTATGACAAGAATTATTTTGAACAAAAAATCAACATCTACCAGGTTTTCCAAGAAACAGCACTCAGGAAATACATTTCCAAAATAGAAATTACGATCTAGATTTTAAATGAAAACAGTGATACGCTGGATACTTCATAAAGGTTCAGTTTGTGGAATTAGTAAATACTTCAAATACTGTATAAGAGATAAGAAAATTGTACATAAAATAGATTTCTCTATAAGTAGTTTTGTCCAACACTGCGTAGTCGACACATCATAACTCGACTTCAGGACTCGAATCATGTTCTTAAGAAGCCTTGTTCAGAAATATCTAAACTGTCAACGGTGTTCAACTGTATGATCAAAGGTTAAAATTTCTTTGAGCGTTAAGGTCTTAACGAAGAACCCATTTTCTTCGAAATTTGTAGACTGGCCCTACAGAATCACAAAGAAAGAAAACAAACCCAAAACCACAGCCAATTGAGGTCTTTCAACAGCAGTATTAACTAAAATGGATAACGCATGCAAATTTTGCAAAAATAATGAGATAATCAACATGTCAAAGTTCCACACGATTGCAAACACAATGTTTAGGAGGAAGTTCCCATCAATAGCGGAAAGAGTGATAACAGCTACTAGACTTGAGAAATGTATTTTCCTTAAAAATGTTTTAAATGGGAGTTTTATAAATGTCAACTGAAATATCCCTGGCTGCTCGGTTAGTGAATGACAAATGTTTTATTATAAGGAAACTGCTGATTTTACCATTACTTTACTATGACATTCCCGAGACAGAGAAAGAGATGTGTAGAAATTTAGAATAATTTGCAGACACAAACTTGAATTTAAAGTGGCGTTAAAATAAAGACTGGATGCGCGGATTATCGGTTCGATCAGAGTTCGAGTACCTATTTAGGCACTAATGATCGGATATACAGCATGTAGTACTGGGTTACATAGTGTTAGTATCACGCGTAGTGTAACATTAAATATAAAACTGACAGATTATAAAGTATACGATAACGTTCTCGGCTGAAATAAAGCGGAAAGACTATGCTGAATCAACTGGTGGATTAGCTGCTAATCTACCAGTTACTCTCCAGAATCTATTTTATATTTGTATAAATCTACCATTGGTCTATGCTTAGACTATTGCTGGCGCATCAGGTCCGGTGCTCTTGGTATATATCCAGAGATCCTTGATAAAATCCAATGAAGAATAAGCAATATCATTAATTCTGATTTTGTGTCTTAGCTCCAGTCACTTTCTCATAGCCGTAAAGTTTCCCGTCTGTGCCTTTTCTATGAATAATGTCATGGTAATTGTTTGGATGAGCCCTTCGCTATGGTACCTAGACTTTATTTATATAAGCGCAGGACTAAAATGGCAACGAGATCTCATCGATATACTGTTGAGTTGGCTAGAAACCGTATGTTCTATGCTAACAGTTTCTTTTCTCGCACTTTTCGTTTGTGGAACTCTCTTCCGGCTCCACGCTTTCCAAACAAATATAATCTTCAAAAACTCTATCTAATTACTTTTTTCTTATATTCACTCCTCAGTAATGTTTCTGTTTTCTAATTCTTTTATATACCCAATAAACCCTTGTATCTCAGTGGCTTTAATGCCTTGCTTGAGGTGAAAATAAAATTTAAAAAATCTTTAGATTTTGTGTGATACTAAATTTTTGATAGCAAAAAATTTAACAGTTTCGTTAATGAATGCGTTGATTATTTTCTCATAATTGTTTCATCCTAAACAAGGCGGTACTGCCACTGGTGTGCAGGGGATTACATAAGAGGTGAATGATGAGGATACAGCGTGCTGTATTGCTATGTGATATCTATCCTCTTTTTGGCAGTGAATACTGGACAATTTCACTATGTAAGAGGAAAAACTACTGGTAGCAGAAATGTGAATACGTAAAAGGATACTGAAAATTGCAAGGAGGGAGCAAGCCACAAATCAGTCCTAAAGAAAATGCCAGTGGAAAGAACATTTATGATCAGGATTAGGAAAATGCAGCTTAGACACGTAACGAGGAAAGAAGACTTGAAAAACTTAACCTTTTTGGGAACATATTGAGAGCAAGAGACATAGGGGGAAGGCAGCGGGCCACTTATTTAATGAGCTTGTGTGAATGGATGGCGGAAGGGCGGAGCGGAAGACTCAGCAAAGTCCGTCGAAGCAAAGTGGAAGAACATTAAAAATAGTCGGAAGATGAGGGAACTTTTTTAGCCATCTTGATAGTATCAGCCAAATTTATTTGTAGCATTTATTTTCTTTAATTTCAACTCGAATTTAAATAATAAGAAAAACAATTTTATCTTTAGCCAAGAGATTCTAACATTTTATTTTTTTGATAAAATGTACGTAAAGAAGCAATTTAGACAAGACGGAACAAGCAAGAAACACAATGCTGACGACTCAGTAAAAACATTTCCAATAATCTAGTACGGTTAACCAACAGCAAAAACACAAATCACGTGACATTTACCTCTTTTTTTCTTGTCCGTAATGAAACGCAAACACTAATAAATGGGAAATCTTTATTTTTTTCATTTGATTTTCAGGCTATAAAGTATTTTATAAAAAAAAGAAAAATATAAAGGAGTCAAAGAAGGAGTGGAATGAAAGACAACTAGAAAGACAGAGGAGAATAAAAGATTGAATGATAAATGCAAATCGAGAGGCAAAGAGAAAGCTGGAGAGAAATATATATAAAAAGAAAAAAAAGGAAGAAAGACTGCGTAGACGAAGAAAAAAAGATAAAAAAAGTGACTTAAAGACTTTGTTAGTTATAATAGTCCACATAATTCAACGATGCTTTAAAAGATATTTCAAATAATCTGCTATCATAAAGCTCGTCTGACGAATGAAGATGGCTGTAAAGTGTTAAAGGATTTTAACATTATGGAAAATTTTGTGAAGGATTTAAACATTTTTAAGATCTAAAAGCATAACAGTGTTCACTTTCTGTGTTATGGATTAACTTGGATTGGATTTTGAGACGAAAGTCGAAAATGAGATTAGTTGGAGATTGCAACCACTATTACAAAATATTGTCAAGATTTTACTCTCTCTCTCTTTTTATATATATATATATGCACACATATATATACACATATATACATATCCACATATATATATACACATATATACATATATATATACACATATATACATATATATATACACATATATACATATATATATACACATATATATATATACACATATATATATACACATATACATATATACATATACATATATATACATACATATACACACACATATATACATATATATGTATATATATACATACATACATACATATATACATATATATATTCATATATATACATATATATATACATATATATGTATATATATATGTATATATATACATATATATATATATATATATGTATATATATATACATATATATGTATATATATATACATATATATGTATATAAATGCATATATATATATATATATAAATATATATATATATATTATAGTTGGTTAGAACAGCAGAGCGTAGTTCGAAAATAAGTTCTCAATGCACAACCAACACAAATGAACTGAATATGCAGAGCTAACAACATGCTAAAAACAGAACACCCACCAGTTACGTATAACCTGCGATACCTGCGTGGTCGAAAACTGGGTATCAATAACTGATATGTGTTCTGTCCTTTAACATATTTGTGTGTGCGTGTGTGTGAATAAGTATAAAATGCAAACTGCTAGATTTTATCAAAGCAAATAAAAGGAATTTATCTTGTAACATTTATCTGTAAAGAGTAGTAAAAATATCGTCAGGATTACATTTTTTTTAAATTTAAGAATGCTCAAAAATGTTCTTACATCTGACTGTAAAAGAATAAACTAAGTGTAAATAGGTAAACTGTGGAAAACGCTATGTGGCGTAATTTAATGAATAATAAATGAAAGGGAGTAAATTTTGAATTTTATAATTTCTTATTTCTTCATACGCACACGTACGCACACAAACACTCATACAAACAAATAAATATACTTTATAAATTCACTCTATATCTATATCTGAAAAAAGGAAGGGCTAAATAAAATTCTCAGTATATATATATATATATATATATATATATACTAGTAATATAGCCCGGTGTTGCTCGGATGTAATGAAAGCTTTAAAACTAATCCATGGTCCTGGAGCTCAGACTCTTTGGACGTTGGCACGAAAGACTAAAAAGCAATAGTTGTCTGAAAGAAAAATGAATGGATGTAAGTCAAATATTGATTTCCTGGTATCGATATCAAATAAGTGTTTTTCGTCGTGAACTGAATTTTGAAGGCTAAATAAGTCCTCTGAGTAAATGGTATCATGGCTGAGACTAAGAACTACAATTATACCTACATAGAGCTAAACCCGAAGCAAAAACTAAAATAAAAGGGCTGAAAAAATACAGACATACAGGCAGATAAACAAACACAGACACACACATGCAAACATCTTGGTTTATATATATATATATATATATATATATATATATTATCGATTTTCTGCATTATTGTAAGAACTGCCACCTTGAAACTTCTGAATATCGTTTCTTATGTCTTTGTCTATGAGTGTATCAAATTTGATTAAAATCGGACCACTCCTTCTATACCCCGATTTTTTTGGTTATCGATTTTCGATATTTATCGGGGGTACCTTGACACAAAACCTAGCTAAAAACACTCGCAGACGCTTATGTAAATTTTCAAGAAAATCGGTTCAGCCGTTTCGGAGTCTATAGATAACGGACACACACACACATGCTCACA
The DNA here is from genome assembly GCA_037127315.1 of Ascarosepion bandense. Lineage (NCBI taxonomy): Eukaryota > Metazoa > Mollusca > Cephalopoda > Sepiida > Sepiidae > Ascarosepion > Ascarosepion bandense. Next base: position 3,287,311 of record JBBBDQ010001527.1, on the reverse strand, counting down.
CAAAGTTCCATTTATAAATAAGTTTAGATATATATATATGAGATAACGATATATGTTTTTATAAATCAAGAAAAGGGTTGGGGAAAGAAAATTGTCAAAGCGGAAAATGCTTCCTTGTGAATCACCACAGGTAAACTTTTTCTCACTTTGTTATATATATATATATACTAAAGCGCTAGCCATCGTTTTCGGGCTTATATATATATATATATGTGTGTGTGTGTGTGTGTGTGTGTGTGTGTGTGTGTGTGTATAAAAGAGGATGAAAGTATCTCGGACGAGCATCAAAATAATCCAGCAGAAATATATCCATATTTTTAGGTATTTGCCAGCTTTTTTAAATACTTTTATTCAAACAATGTAAATCCTTTTCAGCACTTCAAAGTAGAAGGCTATTAAATCAAATTCTAGCAATGGCGTGAGAGGAGGATGTAAGAATTGCATATTATGACGAAATGTAGTATAGATAGCGATTGATCTTAAACATGATAAAGTTAAGATTGTGATGATAGAGGTAGCGTCCACTCAGAAGTTTATTACTCAACGAAACAGTTCCCGTTAAGAATGTGTGTCAGTATAAATTTCACTTTATTACACAAATAAGAAGGTAATGAGGATGCCTGGACCCTATGTACGCCGCATGGCGCGTTCTAAGTGGTGAAAAAAAATGAATAAAGGCTGTCTGAATTACTAACATTAAAATAGCAATAGTGCAGCAACAGGAGAGCAACATTTGCTCAAATTTTGGTCATGGAGTTAAATTTTGGGAGGCACCAGTTCTTGTATATTTGCTCAATTAGCTCTATCGAAGACAAAGCCAAAATGTTAAGATAGAGGAAATCTGTCTGTTTGTCCCGCAAGTGGGAGAACGGACAACAACATCTAACGACAGTACTAAAAACATAAATATCTTCGTCTTAAGACTGCTCACATATACAGAGCAGGACCGATTTTCCAGTAGCCTTGCTTCGAGAGCGATGGCGCATTAAGTGTTTTGCTGGATCAGCTGAAGTCACGTTACGAAACACAAATAACGCACTTCTGACCCATTAATAATGCATCTTTCGTAGCCCTACATAAATCATCTGCTCTTAGAAACTTCGATTAAACTGATACACAATACCAATTATGGACGTCAGGTGAAATTAGGCTGACAATCGCGTTAAAGTTAAAAGCTTGCTTGTAATTGTATCCAGATTAAAAGAAACACCGGATTATAAGTTGCTGGAAAGTCGCTGGTGCACCTGCATATGATGATAACTTAATGCGTGAAACTGATATATACTATACTGAAACACTCTTTACACCCTATGTATATACTCGCAATGTTTCTCTGCCATTCTCAATCTTTCTCTTCTGTGCGTTCGTGTAATACTGCTCCTGTCCTACATAATGTGAAGTTTACTACATAAATCTATCTATCTATCTATCTATCTATCTATCTATCTATCTATCTATCTATCTATCTATCTATCTAGATCATATAGAAAACTAAAACAGCTAAACGGAAGTAAATGCATTTATTTTTTTATCAAAATTTATAATTTAATCTTCTTCCTTGTCTATGCACTTTATGCTTCTCTACAAATTATACTGTGAAAATATTAGTCCTTTTCCTTCTCCTTCTGCTACTGAGATGTTATCCATTACATATCATATTTACGAAACAGAAATAAATTAGAAAATAAAAGATTTAGTCAAGATGGTAGTATTAGATTGTGTTCCATGTTAGAATCAAAAGTGGTTATTTTAACATTCAATTTAATCTTTGCAGATTATCATTCCATGTCACTTTTAAATCTATACACTGCGACTTCCCATGTAAAACAGAATTAGTTGAATGCATTAAAGGATATATATATATATATATATATATATATATATATATATATGCCGTTATTATTACTTGCGATTCAAGCAGTAATTCTTTTTAATAATGTTTTACGATTTCTCATGGGCTAATAAGTGGATAAAGCACGTAACAGATTCCAACGTTACGACATGTAGACAGATAGACGTCTAAAGTTATCTTAATCTGTGTTACCAACATTCGATAACGTCCTTTAAAATTATTAAGCAAATATCATGTTCCATCTGTTCAGAATTTTGCAGCTAAAACCAGTCATGCTACGTTCACAGAGTTGAATCACCTCCATTTTTATTCCATCCGTATTTTAAAAGAAAAGAGGCTGCTCCACTTGTCGAATAGATTCTCGGATGTTTGCTTCCATGATCATTGCACTCTTAACTTCAAGTCAATAATCAGTCTTTAACTCTCTACCACTTCCATGTAATCTTCACTTTCTAAACTTAATCAGTATTGTACCTTGAGCAACTCATAAACCTTTCCTGGGTGATGTTTAGAAAAAATTCAAGTCCGGTTTATAGAAAAAGAAGTTGTGAATGAGCATTCTCATCTATACCAAGATAGAAGCCTATCACTACTCCATCGTAGAATAGATGTTGCTAAGAAAATAACGATGGAGTAGTGATAGGCTTGTGACTTTACGTCTGTGGAAAAGAGAACACATAGTGGAAAATGTATCACCCCCGTCACCACAAAGCTACTGTGTCGTCTTCTTCACGTTTATTCAGAGTTGTCATTATACTGGATCGATAGCCAGCCAGTGTGAGAGAGCCCATTGTGGTCTATTTAGTTTGTAACAGAGCACAGAGGTGTGGATTCACACCTTTTGCATGGGACTTAGCTCAAATGGGAGAAAAAACCGGAATTTGAAATCGATTCATCGATTTAGTTTGCCGCGCAGATGTAATTTAATGAGATTAGCTTTTCCACAAGGCCACAAGTATAAGGCACGCATTGAGATTCGAACTCACTAAAATGGCCAACCATACTTGCCCATTAATAATAAACCCACATAAAGTCTAGTTTTTTTAGTAATCCTGCAGATAGTCTACTCACACGTCAACGTCACTGTGTGGGGTAATCATTAGCAACCTTCTGATAGGCTATTAGTATTGAGTTCTAACCTTAATGTGTAAAGGGGGCTTACGGCCACATCACTTTGAAACATCGGTTCCCGTACGATCATCGAAATTATGCAACGTTGAGGCTGGTCAGTAACTAGATGGGTGAACACTTGGGAATACCAGGTGCTATAAGCTTGGATGTGCCGGTAGTGTAATAGATAATAGCACGGATCTGAGTTTCAATTCCCACAGTTATATTTATTTATGCAAAAATGTCTGTGAGACGAGTTCGAATCCACTTCTTCTCCCCTTAGTGCGAGTTAATTAGTAAGACTTGTATGCCTGAAAACTTTAACTAAAAAATTCTTGCAATATAAAAATACTTTCTGGCTTTAAATAACCTACAAAGATTAATAAGCAGTAAAAAACGAATCAATCTCTCAATCAATCAGTGGGTGCCACCATAAACAAAGATTTGTCTTTAAATAACGCAATATGGATCAACATATAGTAAAATCAGCGAAAGAAATCTAAGTCACGTTTCCTTTAAATAACTTTCACTGAAAATGTAATTTTAGCGAGAATAGGTTAAGGAAATGTTAAGAACTCTAAATGATACGGATGGACAATATATTTAAAATCACCACTCCACTCATCTTCTATAGACCTTTTATTTTCGAGAATCACCTTTGTGCAAATTGATCTTAAATTATTGTCGATCGATAAGTCATTTAAAACTTTGAAATAAAGAAAAAATCGCATATTCTCAAAGCGATCAAGATCTTTATAAATGCAATGAAAATAGGAAATGGCATTTACATTTGGAACTGCAAACTGCAATAGATACTACAACTTGTGCTTTAAATGGTATTTTTCTTAGACTCACTGCAGTTGAAGTCAAATATTCTTTGTCAGTACGCATATGAAAACAATTAAAAAAAAAACTAACTTAGCAATTTAAAGAAATTTTGATCTTAGGAAATTTGTCTGCCGCATGGTTAACTGCCTGTTTTTAAAGAAATGTTTTAATCGAACAAAAAAAGAATTTCTGATAAACATAGGAAAACACTCCGATGCTCTCACACACATGCAAACACACAATGACAAGTACATATATATATATATATATATATATATATATATATATATATATCAGTTTGTTCTTAACTATCTACACAGATAAACACAAAAACACACATACACATGAACACATATATATATATATGTATGTGTGTATACCTTCTTCTTCTTCTTTTATGTGCCATGTCTCTTGAGGATATAGGCAATTATGGCCTTCTACATCTCCCTATTCCTAGTAGCTCTTAACACGTTTTCTCCTGTTAACCATCCAAACTCTACTTTGGTAACCATTTGCCCAAGTCCATCAAGTATGGTACGCATTGATTTCCCTTGAATTTCTTTCTCTCTGTCCGACCAGTGAGTATCAGCTTCTCCAAGCCCTCCTCCTTCCTCGTCCCATGTCAAAGGATCTTCAGCTGTCTTTTCTTGATGTTAAGTAATTAGTTTCCTTTTTGTTTCCATCCTCTCCAAAACCTCGTCGTTGCTTACATGTTCGGTATCCTTCTGTAGAACCACCTTTAGGTTGCTTCCAGTCTCTTTTCATCTTTGAGGGAACTGTCCAGGATTCACTTCCATATTGAAAAACAGACATCACATAGCAATCCAGTACTCTCCTCTTCGTTTCCAGAAAAATCTTTTCTGTCCCTCGATACTCTGGAATGCCTCCTTAGCCATACCAAATCGGCTTCAGATCTCAGTGTCGCACTTTCCGTCCCTTTTTACTGATGACCATGCATTCTGAAATCACAAAAACATACACTAACAAAATAACGAAACATTATATTTTATAGGACATTCATATAACCGTTCACGAATGCAAGTTAACATAGCCGGTATTGTAGTCATATATATATATATATATATATATATATATATATATTCTCAAAGCAAGGTAATAAAGGTACGAAGACACATATTGTTACTGAGTCTGATGGAAGATGGAAAAATACTATCATGCAATAATAGAATAAGAGATTAAGAAGACAAAAGATAATGAGTCTCATTGCATTTAAATGTTTGAACATCTTGACTGGAAAGCACGAAGTTGAGAGAGAGTGCCACGAAGTTGAAAGTGAGAAGTGCGATAGAATAAACTGTTAGTATCGAACTTACATTTAACCATTTCAACTGTAAAAATAATGAGACCTTGCCACCAATCTCATTCTTCATAAAGTGTAATTAACATAGCGGAAAGTTCATCATAACAATCATGATGAAATTATCTAAAGAAAAGGCACAGGGAAGGTAACGGCGGTGAGAAAAACACTGAAGCCGAGATGTCAGTCCAGGACCAATAATATTGCTTATTCTTTTTTGGATTTTATCAAGAATCTCTAAATATATAGCAGGAACACCAGATCAGCAGCAATATTCAGTGGAATGTTCAAAGCAGAGATGGCTGGTAAACTAGTAAATATGTAAGATAGATTCTGGCGAGAAAAATTGTCTATCTCAGCACAGTGAACTAACTTTTTTGCTGCAGAATAATTGGTTTAATATGCTCTTTCTACTACATATCAGCGGAAAACATTAGTGAGGTACGCATCAACCATGCTGATGGAATGTTAAAAGGGTTCTCGCAGATAACTAAAAGATAGCAGTTCCACTTTTGAGGCGTTAAACTCAACAAGCTGCTTTTTGCTCAATTTAACAACAGATTTGCGGTCATTTTTTATCAGCTTAAAAATTCGAAACAATATAGTTCGAAGGATAGCGCCTTGTATAACACCTACGTTCATGCAAAACGATCTAGAAGAGTGGTCATTCAGATCGACTTTTACTTCGAAGTGCTCTTGGTGGTGTCCACTCCAATGGCCTACTAATAAAAATATTACCAACTATAAAAGTAACACATCACTCATCTTTATTAAATTAATTCTAATGAATCTAACGTATGTTTATCTAATACAAATCCCAAATCGACAAGTCAAAAGCCAACAGACATAATATTGATTTTATATATATATATATATATATATATATATATATATATATATATATATATATATTATTTTATGTGAGTAAGTGTATGATAATTCTAGTTTTTTCCATGTGGAAATCCAATGATAATGCATAATCTAAGTGTATATATATATATATATATATATATATATATATATATATATATATATATATATACACTTAGATTATGCATTATCATTGGATTTTTACATGGAAAAACTAGAATTATCATACACTTACTCACATAAAGTAATATTTACGGTTTTTCATTTAAGCTTTGAATCTCTAAATATCTCAGGATTTCAAATGGACGTGCTGTCTTGACTTGGATTCAGAACCCCTACGAGTTATACGAACGTTTATTTAACAAGTGGAATGTACATGAAACATTATTAACCAATGAAAATCAAGTAACAAACAAAAGTACCTGAATTTATTTTTCTCCATATCTCATATTTTGATTTCATGAAACTTTAATAAAATTGAACCATGTTAGATTGCTAAACGTGTCCGGCTTGTTTTTTATCTTATGCATTCAGATCCATATTGGATCAGTTTTTGATCTCAACTGTATATATATATATATATATATATATATATATATATACGTGTGTGAAGAAGGGTCATTTAATTCACGAACAAGAGTACCTTTCCTATAATTTATTAACTATAATTATATACTATTATACGTTGCCAGAAATAAATAAATTTTCCCTGTAAAATATTTCTAGATAACGCTAAGCATCGTTGCCACATGTAAGAGCAAAGAAGTTCTGTATATTTTATAGTTGTCAGCTAATGAAACATCCAAGAGGCGAACAACGAAGGAGTTATCCAAATCAAACAATTACGAAAATTTAAATACCTTGGTTGCGTTTTCATAAAGAGCCAAAATGTGAAGTCGAAATCCGAAGGAGCATTGGAATAACGAAATAAACATTTGTTAAGCTAAGCGAAGCATAAAGGGGATCTCGTTAGGAACAAAATGAAGCGTGCTGAAATGTGTAATTAAATTTTTAGGGTACATAAAGAAGAATGCGACACTCACAGAAGATATTGTAATTCGGAAGTACAGAAGAAAGAAAGCGAATAAACTACGCATTGAGTATGTGTGAATGGTTGGAAGAGCAAGGATTACGAGGAATAGCAAGATGACAAACCTTAATCAGTGCGACAAAATGCAGAAAATTGTGTCAGTCATGATTGCCAAGGTCCTAAAAGAACACAGCACTTAAAAGAATACGTTTTCAGGTGCATGCAAAGAACAAAAAGAGAAGTTTGTCATTTGGAATTAAGGCAAAGATTTTGCGATTTTATAAGATTCAATGATGGTGCAGGGGAGTGTAGTTTCTGAAATGCTCAACGTCACTTGGACGATTATAACATTACACAACTTTCTATTATTTCTGTGTCTCAGCAAATTTTCTCTTATTGAAATCAAGCCCATCCTGTGTTCAGCTATCCATTCGCCTATACTCGTCAGGGAGGTTGTCTGCCACCTTCTTCAGCCACTTTTGTCTGATAAGATTTCCGTATCTTATATTGTTAATAAGGCGCCAACAAATTACCAAATCATGATAGCGTCTGCCGCTCTCGTACGATAGCCTCGCTGTAGAGGCCGAATAAATTTATTGGGTGGATACATCATTGTCTTACGCTCCTTTCTAGCCAGTTCATTTTCTATCCGTAGCTAGGTGGTTAGCTCCGATAATACGGTCTGAATTATTCAAATATCCTTCTCAAATAGATTTAGTTCTCCTAACATTTCAAAAAAATCTTCGTGCATATAAATGCATTGATGTAATCTTCAAAGCATATTTGCACCTCATTCTCCCTTTGTATTGCTTTCTCATATCATTCTGATCATAAAAGTTGTATTTGTTTGCTGTTCTTGTAAAATACGTAAAATACTATTGTATACTTGTAAAATACTATTCTTGTTCCTATTTCCGAATTTATTCTATTTCTCGTTCGATTAAAGAGTCGCTAAAATCAATAGTTAAAGCATGTGCTTATATATATATATATAATTTTTGAAAGAGTTATTCCGCGGAATAACTCGTTTAAAAACGGAAAATATTCAAAAGTTATACAATTTAATTGTATCGAACACTTTTAATACAACTGTGTACTAGTTGGACTAGTACACAGTTGTATTAAAAGTGTTCGATACAATTAAATTGTATAACTTTTGAATATTTTCCGTTTTTAAACGAGTTATTCCGCGGAATAACTCTTTCAAAAAATGAAATATATATATATATATATATATATATATATATACATATATATATATATATATTGTGTGTGTGTGTGTGTGTGTGTGTGTGTGTGTGTGTGTGTATATACATATATATATATACGTATATGTGTATGTACGAATATATGTATATATATATATATGTGTGTATGTATGTGTGCATATATTTGTCTGTCCATATGTGGCTATCTACATATTTGTATATCTGTCTGTTTATCCCTCTTCTCCGTTTCATATGTGAATAACTTCATATTATTTTAAATCTAATGTTTTGTTGAACTTAAAATTTAAAATTCGTAGTTTCTAACGAATTCGTAATAATTTTTTTGGAAAATAAATTTTTATTTTTATTCTAAAATGAAACTAATAATCGATTAGTAATACTAATCTCTATTTTAATCAAATCAATGTCCCAATTATTTGAGTGCTTTTTTTCTTTTGTTCTTCAAATTAGAAATTACTCGTATTTTGATTGGTCAATATCTGTTTATGTAACAATATCTTTCTGAGTGAGGAATTTTTCTAGTTTTGAACCTTTCAAAACTCTCTATCTAGTAATGAGATAAAACACAAGTAGTGTCGAAATAAAATAGCTAGTTTTATAGTGATATAACATATTTATGTTATAAATTATACATGTATATATATATGTATATATATATATATATATGTATGTGTGTATGTGTTTCTTTATTTTTAGTGGGTACACACATTTGAATTTCTGTGGCTGTTTTATTTTGCATGTTCTTACACAATGAATTTAATAACAACGGGCCGAAAATGAGAAGTTCTATTAAAGAAATATTGTGTCTCCAACAAGAATTGAACTTGTATCTTATTTTTTATCAGGAAAATCATTTCTGTCGCTGGAACCATATTGAGGTTGGCGCAGAGTGTTGTTTTTTTACATTAAGAACAAATGTAACTATAAGAAATCTTATTATAGATAGATAGATAGATAGATAGATAGATAGATAGATAGATAGATAGATAATGAACAGAATGCAATAGATAGATAGATAGATAGATAGATAGATAGATAGATAGATAGATAGATAGATAGATAGATAGATAGACAGAAACCCACCCTTCTTTGCAGCAGACCGTCGTCGAGATTAGTTCTTTAGTAGTTAATGGTGTAAACCAGCCTGTCACGCGGAAATAGGACAGTTTACTGTATTGCCCGCTTTAGGTCCATGGTCTTTGATCTTTTGTTTTCGATTATTCAACTATTACGTTTCAGAAAAGTTAACATATTGACCCGTTCTTAAGAATGCTGGTGTTAAAGTTAATGTTAAATTCCACATAATAATCAAAAACGTTTGCGATTTTTTCTCTTTTTCATATTTATAAATATATAAAAATATAACAGCTGGGAGAAAGCGTAGTTCAAATGGCATTTTTACTAAAAACCTAAAAAACAATCGGTTTCGCCCCCAACCTTATCAAGTTTAGTTCTGGGAATAGGATATATTGTAAAATAAAATATAATTAATGGATCGAGAAAAAATGCAAGGAAAACTAGACTTCAATAACAACAAAACCTAGCAAGCAGTCCCTGAGAGCAGTTGTTCTTTCAGTCGGGCTTAGCCTGATTTAGGAATCTTTCCGTAAGTGGGAGGGTGCTGACTACTTCTGCTCGAAGAACATCCAAGCCCATCGCATGTAACCGAAGATAATTTTGTATGAAAAAAGAAAATAAAATATATTTTATATTTTATTTAAAACTTAGCTGGCCCCATTGTTTTCGACAGAAACATTTATTGCAGACTGTATTTGGTGTTGCTGATGGTGACAACGAAAGAGACAAAGAAGATGAAGAAGAAGATTATAAAATGTTTATGTGAAACTGATTCTTGTGAAAAAGTCGGGTTGAGAGATCCCTGACAAAAAGATTTTTGATCGGAGAAGTTAATCGTTCACCAGAAGTTTTTAATCGCCGCCCCAAATGTTTTAATCACAGCCGAAAATGTTGAATAGTTTTATCGTCCCCCAGAAGTTTTGAGAAGTAGTCGTCGTCATTGCGGTCGTAGTGTAGGCCACAGAATTTGTGCTGAGTTAATTCTCGTCGACATCGTGGGTCGCAGTCCGACCTCGCGGTAAGAGCATTTGTCGTTTGTTCCAGTCATCATTGAATTACCAGCATTATTTCAGAAGAAATATAATACCCGCCCTTGAAAAAAAGAGTCCTTATAACAACACATCGAATATGAATATCTGTAATACTTAAGTGTTTTTTCACGCTGTCAAATGATGTTTACGCTTTACCAGGGACGATTGGTAGTCTCATTAACCAAAACGAAAGAGCGGTTAATTTTTCATCCCACCACCACTGAACAGAACATGAACTTTAATCTATCAGGATAGATGAGACTTCTCTCAAGGAGGTTTCTTGTCTTGACTGAAATTCTCGAAAGAAATCAAATGAAACTTCAATATACGATCAATTGCTAAAGATGCTGCAAAATGGTAGGTTCGTTGTAATGCACCAGCAAGTATCGGACTACCGCTACAATACTTTATCTTTGCAAGAGCCAACTCTTTACAACTCTTTATAGAGTTTACAATCATCTACGAGATCTTGTACGTGTTTAATTATTTTCCATCCTACAACACCTTACCCACAGACGAAATGTCACAATCCTTTGCTACTCTATTTCTATTTCCATGGCATGTGTTTTGGCTGACGAGCTACATTCCTTAGTCTAACCCCCTAACATCTTCCCAGGAACTGCTACTTTTTGGAACAGGCAAACGGCAGGATGTATTCCTAAGAACTATAATCTAGAACTCTTAGTCTAAGGTTAATCGCTATCTTTTTTGCAAAACGATACGAAATTCATTGCCTTTTCTTCGGCTCAGGCACACCACGCAATAACTCGCTACCATGAGTGGCTCTTGGGTCTTGTATTGGATGGATATTAGTATAAAAAATAATTTATTCAGAATTCTAGTTCCTATGTTTTTGGTCTTGAACTCTGTGTCATTTGAAAGACACTAATACTTAAGGCAATAAAATGACCTCAAAATGTCAAAATATGAGGAAGACAAGGGAAAATCGTTTATCTATCAATCTAGATATACACTTTATTTCAAGAAGGTATAAGTGGAGTGTCTGATGCTTTTTGAAGTGAACATGCCGTGAGTGTCCAGATGATTCTGCGACTCCCAGATCGAGTAGCATGTATTGATCCACTTCACCGGTTCTACTGCGTCATCCATGACTATTTTCTATTCTTGCTATCTACCATTTCCAAAGATATTGCAAAAGATTGTGTCTTTCGTCATATCAAAGTTGATCCGTCCATCCTTCTTGCTTTTCATCACTCCTTTCCTTTTCCCAGGCCCGATCATGTACCTCTCCCCACCTTTTAAGAAATATAAGATTGCCTTGCCATGCGAACTTAAAACCCCATCATCCGGATAATACTTGGCTTATTGAAAAATGTTGAGCTGAGTTTGTTGATTTTCCTAGTGTACTTGTTCATAATTAATATATATATATATGTATATATATATATATATATATATATATATATATATATATATAGATAGATAGATAGATAGATAGATAGATAGATAGATAGATAGATAGATAGATAGGAATCAACACTGCATGATTAATATCAATTTCCCGTTTTAAGCACTCATCATATACAGATTCAAGAGCGATTTGCTTTTCAGACCAAGTTGTAGTATTCATTTAGCGGTCTGTATATATAGGCCATAGGAGGATTAATGAAAGTGAGAGTAAGACGAAAACAGTATTTATCAGTTTTTTTTTTGTTTGCTTATGCTTGTTAGGTAGTTGGAGAAAGTCTGTATGAAAAGAGGTTAAGATTATGGCGGGTATGTCAAACAGTTCATGGCGGTAAACTCTTTGACTTACCATTTAGAATACGGGTGTACAGAGATGGTTAAACTCGCTTGGCAGTCTGCCCAGGATAACAATCACTCTGATTTCAAAGCTGAGGTAGATATGACTCCGTTGTCGCCTTCATGTCAATGGTTTCTACCTTGTGATAAAGGCGGATGAGCCGCGACACGATAGATGATTCGGAGTCCATCGACGTCATTATTTTTTCTCCATGAGAATCTTGAAGATGATTGCATGGGAACAATGAGAACACAGAGAGCCGAATTCGAATTCACTGCATTCACTTACACGCAAGCAACCTTAGGAAAAGGAAAAACTCTTCTCCCACCAGCTATATTTGTAATCTGTTACCACTGCTTCGTATATGTTGTTTCAATTTAAGGTATGTTTGATTTTTGATCAAGTCAGTTGTAACCATATCAACTGAATATCTCATTACTAATAATAGTAGATCAGGCTGAGTCAGCGACAAATTAACAATAATAGATTTGATAAAATTAGATGCAACGATTTCGATTGGAAGTAGTAGAAAATATGTCTAAAGTAAAAAAACTATTCTTTTTTTAAATTTGTCGAAAGTAAATAGAGACATAAATGGGTGGAGAATAAAGCAGGTTAACACATCTAATACCAACATGGTTGATGTTGACCTTCAGGAGAGTGACTCATTTGTTCCTTCTCATCCTAACAGTTTAAACTGACAGGAAATAGAAATATTTTACTGAATGTCAGATGCCAGGAAAGTTGGTTCACTTTCTCGTACTTATCAACCTTTCTTACCACTATCTATTTTGCACATTTCTAAGTCTAACATTCGCCCATGCATTGAATATTGCTGTCATATCTGGCCTAGTGCTCCTGTTATTTATTTAGGAATTCTTGATAAAATCCAAAGAAAAATCTGCAACGTTATTGGTCCTGACATGGCATCTCCATTTAAGTAATATTCCCACCGCCGATTTTCTTGCCTTTTCTATAAATATTTTCATGTTGATAGTTCTGAGGAAATTTCTTTTTAACATCGACTGCACGAATTGAAGTTCAGCACTAAATTAGCGGCAAGGTCTCTTCATTTTACACTTGAATTAAAATTTTATACAAGTTACTTCTGTTCAAGTTCTCGCTTGTGGCTTCTTGATTATCAGTTAGTTTTGATCATCAAAAGTTTCTGTATTCTTAATTCCTGTTCTTTTATTGTTTTCTTTCTTTAATAATGTTTTACTTTCTCATATTTTGCACTTCTGTCTTAATGACTTTATTGAGATGATAATGACCTTCATGAAATGATAGAAAATGCAAGCAACACATCCACAATCTTTTTCTATAAAGCAAATAATTGCAATTAATTTCTATAAACAATTAATTTGAAAGGTCTTATGTAGTAATTCATATTGCGTACCTTAAATAAATTTATGTTATGCATACAAAAGAGAATATTGAGACATTCTGTCAGATCAATAAAACATACTCACGCAAAAATTTGATGTTTTCGTAAATTTATTTGTGATTATGTAGGTCCAGTTTACGAGATCCAATGAAGGACGGTCACCTTTAAGATCTATTGGGTTTATTCGTTTGAATTGATTTTAAATAAATGATCTGAGAAACGGTTTTATATAGCTGATGGTTTAGAAGAAAATATCTGGGCGACAAATAACTGGGCTGTACTAAAAATAAGAACTAGACGAGAACAGTAGATTAAATAATGGGTTCAATTTGGTTACTCGGTTCTACATATATCAACTGCAAAACAGAGGACACAACGGCCGACAGTGTAATTGATTTCTGAATCAGTTGGATACCATATATATATATATATATATATATATATATATATATAGAGAGAGAGAGAGAGAGAGAGAGAGAGAGGTTTCTCGCATTATTAATAAAATAGAAAAAAATCCAATATTTAATTATATCAACTATGAACACGGAAACAACGTACTTACAGTGTTCGGAATAAAATACACACAATAATGGCTAAACGTACAGCTGAAAGCGCTCGGTAAAACAAAGCAAATAATCAATTTTTATATAATTTATGTTCTGAAAAGAAAACCGACCATAAGAAAAATTCCATAAAAAACTTAAACCAATACCTTTATATATATATATATATATATATATATATATATATATATATATGATTTGTTTGAATACTGTTTTTGATCGTTTCAGTTCAAATTGTCGGTTGTTTATAACCAAGTTTCGTTAATCTCCATTAATTTCCGTAACATGTTTATATATATATATATATATATATATATATATATATATGTATATATATGACCTACAAACTAAACAAAGTATTGTGAGATGAGATAATAGCAATAGAAACAAGATGGACAAAGTGAGAGCAAGAACGAGAGATGATTTTTCATTTAGTATCTGTTTTTCTATATAGCTATGAATGCTTGAATTACACCTTGCTTTGTCAAACTGGAAAAAAAGAAACGTTACATTTAACTCAGAATATTTAAAAATAATTTGTACAGAGAGAAATAAGGTTAGATGAAGGGTAGGGGTGTGTACAGTTAAACAGGAAGTATCAAAATTAAGAATACATACTTCAGATCACACAATATATACACTCACACATAAAATGAAGCATATAACAAATCACATATATACACAAAAGATTTTAATGGAAAAATATATACAAACACAAAATAAAAGAATAGATACAGACATACACAAAATAAGCACACAAACAATTATAACAGCCCATACAAGCACGCAATGCATTGCAGAGGAAGAGTAAGTTAGAAAGATAAAGTTCTACAGATGGTTGCTGAGAATAACATAAACAGAAGACTGTAACAACAAGAACATTTAAAAAAACGTTAATTAGATAAAATCTGTATCATGAAGGACCACTTATAGCATTTAAACCTCACAGGGTGTATTGAGGAGAGTGGAGGACGCTGGAAACAGCAAACAATTTACCTATATAGTTTGTGTGAATGGTTGGCAGAGTAAGAAAATGCAATAACTGGAAAAGTTCAAACATTGCATTGAGCAGCAAGAGATAGGAAGATTTGGAGAGTTATCACCACCTAAAAGGAAACGGCACATACATAAGGATGACATATGTACACAAAATGAATCATGCGATTGAATCTGAAAGAAATCAAGCAAAAACAATAATAGGTTAATTTTTAATTTTTTTCATTTATTTAAAAAATCCCCATCAGTTTTCATCCTTCTGATTTCATTCGTACAAATCCAGTATATAATCTGACTAAATTGTATGTATGATGATTATTATTATTGCCGTGCACTTTCAGCGATCATGACTCGCCACAGATTCTTGTTCTTAGTAGCATTGAAAAAATTGATTTTTGTTATTTCTCCTCTCGAGTTTCTCCAGATGTGGAATTACCAGAGTGTAACTTTAGTTGCCCATTTCAATGACAATGACATCTCCTTCAGTGTATGATCATTATATATATATATATATATATAAATATATATATATATATATACACCCTGACGATCCGTTGAGTGAATCCGCGGTCGGCGTTTGGCTCACTTTTAGATTTAGTTTATTGTATTTTTGCTCTACTTTCGTCGTTTCGTAGTTTCGTATTGAAATCTCTGCTGTAAAGGTAGACTACTAGTCTTGGTAGACTACTAGTCTTGGCTTTTTTTTCTTTCAAACAAGCTCTTGACTCATTGTTATTGGGCTTTGTTTGACTTTTTTTCTTCCCCTTTAACCCACGTGGTAGTCCTCGTTGGGTTGTTGACGATTTACGTTACTGATTTGTTAGCATTAGTTTGTCTGACTTTAGTCTTTATTAGTGCTACTTTATTGTTGGTACGTATATATAGTCATCCGCCGACAGATCTGTTTCGCTGTATCACAGCTCATCAGTACGGTTAGACTCCGATTGCCTTTAACCCAGGATGGAAACCGGACCGTATAAAATACTATATACCTATTCAAATATTTATTGCTTTTACTTTTATTGTCTAGAATTCAGTGTGTCAATATTGGAAAGGAAAAAGTCTTCAGGAGTTTGTTTGATAAATCCTACTTTTATAATAGAACGGATTATATAGAGAGCTCGTAAGAAAGAATTAGTAAAAGAGAAAAAAAAAGAAAAAACGAGCAAAAAAAAAAAAAAGAAAAACCAACAGAAAACTGTCAGCTATTGTCGAAAGTCGTCTACATAACATCCAAAGATCAAGTAATGTCCGGTAACATGAGAACAATCTCAGAAGGAAAAACAGAAATGACAAATTCCTTGCCTTAAGTTGGAAAGGATCTAAAAGGAAATGGGAGAAATAAAATGAAAGAGAGAAATAAAATATACAGATATGAAAGAGTGATGCGGCCACTGAGTGAATAATATTTAAAAACTTCAAATTAAGTATTTTCTTTCAACTGACAAAATCTTATTATTTGAAATCCAAACATATCCAGACAACTCTCACACGTACAATAAGATTCAATGACTGAATAAGCTCCTTGTAAGTTCCACGACTATAAAATCTGGAAATTATTGCAATATTAAATATTTAAGCTTAACAACGTTAGCAAAATATGAAAATAACAATCATAATTATGAATTCAGGTCGTTATTTAAAAAATTAAGAAGGTGAAAATGCAAAGATTTGAAACCGATAAGTTTCTCCATTTCACAAAAGTAGACGTTAAATACCTGATAGCATTATCACCGCCGCTTTGATTCTTTTTCTCATTGAAATCAAACAGCGTCCCTGATATGTTTTTTCCGTTATTTAGCAAATATTTTGGTTTTATAGCATTTTGCGGTGATGAAAAGAAATACAACTAACACAGCCTATTACATCTCCGCTTTCTTTTTTACAACTGTTTGATGCACCAAAGTATTTCGAGTGTTTAGTGTTTATTAATTCCATTTCTTGAATTTTATGATAGATTCAAGGTAGATGACACTCACTGTTTTCATTTCAATTCCTGATGATAACATCTGATTATGGAAACGTTTATCTTGCGTCCCAATTCTTGAAACGCTTGGTAGAAGATATTGTTTTTTTTGTTTATGATTATTCTCATCCAAACTATGAATACCTGTATCATCAGCATGTTTACTTTTAGTAGATTCGTTTAGGATGTAAAGAATGCATAAAATCGTTAGATCCTGTCTTTTGGTCTATGTATTTGTATATACTTAGAAAATAATATAGAAATATATTAAATATATTTCTTCTATGTCTTACGCCTGATGAGAATTAAAATGATTAGACATCGTGGTCCTTTAGAGACATGTACGGCTTAATGGACAGATATAATTCCTATCAGATCTTGAAATTCCGTGGATTTGTATCTTGGAAAGCAATGTAATGAACGAGAGTGGAAGTCTCGATATGGTCATAATAGTAGACATGCAAGATTCTTTGGTGACATATATGCCGCCATTAAACTATTAGATTGTGAGAAAATTGACTTTCATAAATCTGTTGACTATTGGATTGTGAGAAACTGACTTTGATAAAAAAAATGATATCCTAACTTTAATTAACTTTAATTAATACTTTCAATATAATGGATCCTACTGCGATATTTTCGTATGTGTGCGAGTCATGGGGAATATGTTTTTGTTTCTATGGTAAATTCATTAATGATATACATCAGTGCTTTGAGATGCGTTCCTTATTCTAGACTACCTTCATGAAAATTTGTGAATTCGGAGAGAGACTATACTAAAGACTAGAAAAGATAGAAAAAAGCAGCAGGTGCAAGAGGAAAATAAGTAGTAGTAATAGTAATAAAAGAATAAGAAGTTAACGAAGAAGAAGAAAACAAAAAGAAGAAGAAACAAAACGGGAAATAATATTGGAGAAGTAAGAAAATAATTGAAGAAAAGATGAAAAAGAAGAAATTAGAGAAATGAATGAAAGATAAACAAAAAATCGGAATGAAAGAAATATGAGGAAAATAAGAAAACGAAGAAGATAAAACGTGTGAGGAAAAAGGGGGGAAGAGGAAAAGAAGTCCAAAAACAAGATAAATACTAGGAACATGGGAAAGGAAAAGAAGAGCGAAGAAGAGACGAAAATAGAAAGAAAAAGAAAAGGAAGAAGAAGAAGAAAAAGAAGCAGACGGAAATACTCTAGAAAAAAAGGAAAAAATAAAGAAAGAGAACAGAAAAGAAAGGCTAATGAAAATGGAATCGACGAAAGAGAGAAAAGAAAAATGCAGGAAGGAATAAAGAAAGAAATAAAGTAAAAAGGAAAAGGAGAAAAAAAAACGGAATTGAAGAAAGGTAGGTTAGAAGAAAAAAAGAATAAAACCGCAGAAAGAATACTTAAGAATAATAAAAAAATAGTTGAAAAAAAAAAAAAAAGAGGGAAAATGAAAGAAATACGACGAAAGAAAAAAATAGAGCAAAAAATAAAAGGTTGACGTAGAAGAAAAAGACAAATGTATTCTCGAACTGGGCGGAAATAAGAAGATGAATTAAAAAGTGATAATGATGAAGAGGAGAAATGGATGGAGCAGAAAAAGTAAACAAGGTATAGATTTCTAAAATAAGTTGAAAACAAAAAGAAAATAAATCCCAAGAATAACAGAAAAGAAATCATTCACCTATTGTTAGTCGTGACTTTTTCCAACAATTACTTTTCAGCGTATCACCGAAATTCATGAATGTTAAATTTACATCCTGTATTTTTTGTTATTGCTTCTTTTTGGTCTCTTGGTATTTTTATTTTCTAGCGTCGCTATTTTAAATTTTTGTCGTATTTTCTTTTCTCATCTATTAATCAAGTCCTATATCACGTCATAAGAAATCTTGTATTTTTATTAATCGAAGCGATGACATGACTGGTTACATACTAGATACAATCAGAGCACGTAATGTTTAATACATCTAAGTAGCTATTTTTTACGTGTTAAACTTTTACGCATGCGTACTTAGAACGGAATTTTATTAATAATGAATGTGAATCTATCGAACCCAGTTCAAAATCCGGTCAAGACTTAACGTAAATTTCAAACAGATTCATATACCTTGAAAAGGCATGGACTGAATTTCCTTAAATCTCTGTACCATGAACCAGAGTCCTTGTATACTATTGTTACACAATGCAGGACGGTAGATGGTTAAAGAATAAGATTGTTGTAAAAGAACAAAGGAATTTAGTCATAAGTGTATATTATGAAGATATAAATGATCGATAACGACTGACTTGAAGAGGTTAAGAGCGGAGTGATTCTCTCGGGTTCCACGGCATAAGAATCCTGGAGAACATCTTCCTTACCAATAAAATAGGAAGGAAATAAAGATGATCTGACCTTGTGCTCGTGGCATGGTGGGTTCTAACTGAAAATTTGAATAGAAGGATCGAAAGAATGTGGCATCTTTGAACATTTGTCATGAAAATAACAATAGAATATCAAGAGGATAGCAACTTTTAGTCAGTGGGAAAGAGTTTTCAGGATCAAAATAATTCCTTACCCACAATGCTGTGCAAATGCTTTTGACCACTGTCAAGTACCGAGCAGCTCCAGCCCTGATATGGTAGCACTAGTGTATTTTGGTTCTGATTTGTCTCTTGTGAAGTTGGGGTATGTCAGTAAGAGTTACTTTATGGAGCGATAAAAAGAACCAGCCATTCCTCTAGTATCTTTAGAGATATTATGAATATACCAGTGACACTTGAAGTCTGGAGTGAGGTTTCGCCTCCAAAGACGTTCCAGTCAAGAAGCCTCATTGAGAGTATGAACAATTGTTCATCAGGACTGGAATGATGAGGAACTGTTCGGCAATAATGATGAAACGTTACAAACATTGCTTGGACGTCAGTCAGTCAGTTAAGTGCCAGACATGATACCCACTTAGGTAATCATCTCTCTTTCGCGACGTAACTGACGAGGCAGAAGATATTTCTGCAGTAGGTTGCCATTCCTATCTGCCACAACTGGTTACCAAACCAAGACCATAGAACACAATCTTTTCCCAAGGGTATTTGAGCGTAAGTAAATTAAACGAATTCGACAGGAACTGGACCTCTCCTATTTCTCATTCCCAGCCGATATCCATTACACCACAACAAACATCACATATGTTTGGAAGTAGTGAATGATAAAATCAGTCTTTTCCCTATTGAAATGTATGAGAGGGCAGTTCAGCTTTTGGTTTCTGGTTCTGTGGTCTTTTTACATCATCGTATTTAGTTAGATTAACCAATTAATGTCCACCGTGAAATGCGTAATTTTTTTAAATTTTTAAAATTCAATTTTTAAAATTCAATAAAATTGCGGCATTCATGATAGGCTTCTAAAATTTCTGTACAAATTATTGTTTCATTAAAAATAGATATTAAATATGAGTTTTTGCTCTTGTTTTTAAGGACGAGGACCCTCGTTGCCCTCCCTCCACAGCTTTCTGCCCTTTGCAAATCTAAGCAATCTTATGTCGCTACTATTGCCCCCAGTCTATTTTCAGCTTTCCATTTACATAATATTGTTAGGCAGATTGTTCAATATTTCTCTCGGCTCCGCTACTCTTCAAAATGCTCTGTGAGTGTCAAATTCCAAAACTCCTATTTACATTATTCGGACTGTTGTTCTCATTTTTTACTGCTATGTTCATGACGTTTCGGTCTTTGTACGCTCCAGTCTCTGTTAGATGCTAGGAACTTCGAACCGACCGGTTTATTACGATCACTAAAATATATCATTTTCATTCCATGTTTGATGCCACTACTGGCAGCACCTGAAGAAGATCTGAGTGTAAAACAGCCGAAACGTTGTAAACATGGTAGTAAAGTATTAGTCTGAATAATGTAAATAGTGTAAATACTGACCCTTTCTTTGTCGCAGAAATTGCAACTGTCTCTATATGATTCATTGTTCTCATGCATTGTCCATGGTACTCTTTGTACTCATTCTGTTGATTCAAGTCTCTTTTTCATTTGAGATTTTCCAGCATTCATTACGATTTAGAAGATTGAAAATGCACAGTGCTTCAGCACTCTTTATATGCTTCAAACAAAATGTTCACTTTTCAGAATGTTTTTTTTAATGCAAGAAATCTAAAAAATGTTCTTTTGTAACATAAAACTTGAAGGGACGAGTAATTATTTTAGAGATTACATTTTAAGAAATAAAAAAAGAAAGATTGATAATATGACGTTATGTAGAAAATGAAAGTATAGCCTGACAATCTTTTGTCATTTGTAACATTTGCTAGCGTCGTGTTTACTAAAGTGTGAGTACTTATATGCGTTTGTGTATGTTTGCATGTTTATGCGTTAATATAAGTGTATATGCATGTATGAGTAAATATGTATGTTTGTATGTATGTACGTTCTCATATATATATATATATATATATATATATATATATATATATATATATGAAAGAGGTGTGCAACGCCAGCGGGAAAGTGTTTGGAAATTCCTAGCACGTTTTGACCAAAGCCATGGGAATTAAATTTGGTTGACGAACTTTTCGGGCGCCATCGAGGGTTGTGCTAGCACAAAGAGAACCAAATGTGCAAAATGCAAAATGAAAATATCAAGATTAAGTAGATAAAGTAAAATATCTAGGAAATGTTTTAACAGAGGCCGGAAAATAGGACACTTTAATTCGAAGGTGCATTGTGATGGCAAAAGATGTCTTCCAAAAACTAAGCAAATATTCAAAGAAAAATCTCGCTAGGAACAGAAAAAAGATTAGTGAACTGTTTTGTAAACACTTAAGGCAACAGAAATGTAGTGCTACAGAAGGATACTGAGAATACCGTACGAGCACCGAGGATGTTTCAGAGAAACTGGAAACAAAAATAAACATATACATTGCATCAGAAAAAGACAGTTGACATTTCAAGGACACATAATAAGAAAATAGCGGTCTGGCTATATAGATAGAAGAAAGTGTCTCATAATTTATATGACAAAACAGAAAATTAGAAAAAATGACAAAAAACACAAACTTTCTTAAGAGCTACAAAGGACAGAAAATTGTGGCGAGTCATTCAGAATATTTAGAAAGCTACTTGACTAATCACAAAAGTTCAACGTGCCACTTAGTAACTATTATGGAACAGCATTTTGTAAGGTGTCAAGATTCCACATGGCGCGGCGATGGTTAATAATGCTTAAAAATAATTGCGTAAACTTTTATATATATTTTCGCAAGAAATGGTTAGGTTGTATTTAAGTCAGCTTGACGTCGACTAAGTCAGTCATATTCATCTACTTATAAGAGTAAAAATAACCAATTATATGAATATATGTATGTTGCGTGCCAAATCATTCTCTATTGTAATTTATGCTTGGCACAATGTCTTAATCTAATCTCAAGTCATGACAATCACTGACGGATCGTGCGTCTCTCCGATGTTTTCCGAAGCAATCAAACATAGAGACGGATCAATGAACACTTTGCCGAACACCAAGGAAGATGAAAAAAAAGAACCAATTAGTAATTTCTATGCCATAACATTTCATGATGTAGACGATCATGGCTCTCTACAGATTTACTTTCTTCATTATCTGCCTGTTACAACGAATATGCGTTGTAGTACAGTGCATTGTGGATATCGGTTCGGAAGAAGAAATCGGAGGGTCGAGTTCAAATTCCAGTTGAATACGTTGCATTCACCTACGCGCAAACACCATAGGGAAAGATGTGAATCCACTTACGGATTGAATAGCAGGATAGATTGGGTCTTATAGTCTTGGTTTGCAACGAGTCTACCACAGAAAAAATGACAACCTATTCTGGGAAGATTTTCTGCCTAGTCAGTCATGGATTGAAAGAGACATGATCGCCGAAGTATGTATCACTTAACTGATTGTTACCTTGCCCTGAGGACTGATTTTGCGTACGATCAAAATCCCTATCTGTAAAAAATTCGTTACATCATTGATGGCGAGGTGTGGTCGATGCTTTACTGGGAGCGATGGATTTAGGAGGAATTACCATATATTTTTAGATAAACAGCGAAGTCGGTTCCCATTGTCTTCTTCACGGTTTAGAATTCAGATTTTTCAAGAAGCCATAGGAGAATTTCCCAAACGAGAATCGCGAGAAAAGAAACTGTTGGTATAAAACTTAGGGTTACTTCTAGCCATTTCCATTATAAAATTATGAGATATTGCCGCCAATCTAGTACTGCGATTAAATTCATAAAGCCTAGGTACCATAATGGAAGCTACATTATGGTGGTGGGAATGTAACTTAAGCCAAGATGTCAGTTCGAACATTGCAGATTCTTCTGTGTATTTTATCAAGAATTTCTAAATATATAGCAGGAGCATCAGACCATATGAGACAACAATATTCAGTTGCGAACGAATGAAAATTGATAAATATGTAAGATAGATTCTGCCGAGAAAAATTATCTAACCAAACATAGTGAAACAACTTTCCTAGCAGCAGGCCTTGAATTGATTCAGTATAACCTTTCCACGTGATGTCAGTGGAAATCGTTAATTCCAGAATTGCAATGAATTACTTTCCAGTAGATTAGCATCAACCATGCAGATGGGAGGCACAAAAGGATCTCTGAGATGCTTAAAAGAGAACAGTTTCATTTTAGAGGCGTTATAATTAACTAGCCATTTCTTGGTCCTATTAACCCTCTAGGGCCATTCGTATCATATTTGATACAGTATGAAAACAAGCCTTGAAAGAAATATTTTCCTGAAAAATTTTTTAAGAGAAATATTTTATAAATTTCAAATGAAAGCAGTACTGACTGCTCAGTCAATGAATACCAAATGTTTCCTTATAAGGGAAATACCAAATGTTTCCTTATAGGGAGATACTGTATCAAATATGATACGAATGGACCTAGAGGGTTAACTGCAAAATTGTAGGTCATTTTTTTATATCAGTTGCCAGTTTGACTTTATCAAATCGATTAGACTCACTATTAAGACAGGAATTTCTGCATTTATTTGTTCTGCTAGCATCATGATCATAAAGATAGAATTTCTTTCCCAAGATCAAGAGATTTGAACAAATCGACTGTGATTTAATTCTGCTACTACCTAATTCGTTATGATTATAATTCTACGCTTAGTTATTTGGTTGATTTAACTGTTTTTCTGATATACTTTGCATTAATTAGAATCTTAATGATATAATTAAACGCGACGAATACGAACAATCCCAGACAAGCAATGTTAAAAGACCCGGCAGTTACATTTTATAAATTCAAGAATAGTCATAAAATCATAACGATTTCAAATATGCAAATGATAGAATAGACTCACACAGAAAACAGCATAACGTAATAAAGAAAGTGAGAAGAAAGGACTACACATCAAGTGTTATAAGGCAGAACGTATGGTTGTCAGTAAATTCTAAGTATCATTTTAACAAAGCAAAGAAAATCTGACACCGAAATCCGAATACTCATTGGAAAAATAAATGAAGCCTTACAAAAGCTATGCAATATTTAATATTAGAAAAAAGAAAAAAGTGCTAAATAGTTTTGTCCGATATTTTCCGGAATGCTGAACAATTTCCTCACAGATGAAGGAGAGACTTAAGTCAACTGAAATATGGTGCTACAGAAGGATCCTGAGTATACCATGAACTAAATCTGTAAGCAACGACATAGTTTTAAGGAAAATGGAAAAATGGACACTTTTACTTAGAAAGACACAGTTGAACTATATAGGGCAAATAATACAAATGGACGGCTTGAAGACCTATACCTCTGATGATAAGAGTTTCTGGATATACATATACAATTTCATTTTTTAACAAAAATATATAAACATTTGAAAAGTCTAATGGAATATTAATAATAGCATGAACGGTGGGGAAGATGACCCATATAATCAGATAAAGGTAAAGCAAATATTTAAAAGAAAAAATAAAATGGGAAACCCTTGTCTTACACGGCGAAATGGCGTCTGTTTTTTCCACATGACGTTACAACACTTTAAAAATTTCTGTCACAAGAGAAATAGTGAGTTGAATGACTTTCTGAAAAGAGTGAAAATGTGAATAAATGAAAAGTTACGTAAGGAATTGTAGAAGAATAAAGAGAAAAAAGAAGGAAAATGAAGATTATAAAAAAACATCAAATCGGAAAAAGTGGAAGAGTAGAAGAATTTAAATGAATCAAGAGCGAAAGAGAAGACACAAAAACATATATAAAGCTAAAAACAAAAACGAAAACAGAGAATGAATAAAAAATTAAAAAAAATAAAAAAAATAAAAGAATAGAAAAGGAAAAGGAGAATTGTAGCTAAAACATGGAAAATGAATAAAAATTTAAAATTATTTAAATAATAAAACAACGATCGATTTGTTTTTAATCGCTTTTAACTCTATGCGTTATTTACAGCCGAAACATATTTCGTGTTGTAGGAGGTTGCTTACAGTACATGGTGTTCCAAAGCGGATTTACCTTTAAATACTGATAGGGCTTGACGTCGCTTAACTTCGCTGATCAAACAAGAAGAGGTGATTTTTCAGCGTCATTTGTCCGCAGGCAAATAAAACAGAGAACGTGTCGAAGAAGACAAAGAAGAATGAAAGTAAAAGAATGAAACTAATTAATTATAAAAAAAAAAAAAAGAAAATTAAGAAGAAGAAATGCAGGATGAAGTGAAACGAAGAGAAATGAGAAAAGAAACAAGAAAAAAGTAAATGCAAAAAATACATTTTGAATTCAAAAATAAACAAAATGACTTAAAAGCCAGGAGATAATTAATCTAAAAAGGAGAGAGAAAAAATGGATAATTTGCACTATTTATTTTTTTTTTTATTTTTACCTTCATTTTCTTATCACGACGCTTCGTCAGTTGAGCTCTTCTGCCTTCCTCAGGTGTATATTGATCTCGGTGACTTACAGGAAATTCTAAATTTAACCCTTTATTTACAGGGCGTAGACTGTTTTCGTTCAGGTTTTAGTTTTTATTTTCATTTACTATTCAATTATTGCTCGCCTGTTTCTATTGAACTCTCACTAATAGACCTTGGGATTGAACTCAGAATCACTGTCATCAAATCTACTATGCCACTGTCTCGTAAGAATAGAAAGGTTTCAATCTTGACTGGTTTCTACGGTCTTCCTCAGGTGATTAAAATTTCGAACCGAACTAGGTCATGTATCCTTGAGAACACCTGGGTCAGTAGATAAAAGCGTTTGTTAGATCCAATGACTAAACCCAAAGAGTTGTGAGTTCAATACCTGACCACAACAGTGGTAAACAAATAACTTAGAGAGTTCAGTTTAAGGGAATTAACTAAGATATCCGGAAGTGGCATGACTCATGGATTGAGAACAATATAACATCAGTGACCGAAATAAAGTGCCCAGTTGGAAATTCTAATCACCTGAAAAAGGCCGGACAGTACAACATCCGAAACGTCATGAATATGGCAATAAAGATGAGGACAAATATTTTAATAATGTGAATAATGTAAATACTATTTCTTAGTAGTACAGACAAATATAAAATCGAAGAATTGTTTTCTTTTGTTCTTAATAAAACCACCTAACTGACTCCCATCTAACTTGATACATATAAAGAGCAGGCAAATATATTTAAAAACTTGCACGTGAATATCTTTTAACCATACTAACGACATCATAAAATGGTGTAACTTTCGACCATGAAAACTAGTGTTAACATTATGCATTACAGGATGTATCTTGTTTCTGTTGTTATTAACTAATAAACTGATCCCAATCCGTATCTTTATTCTTCTATATGCCGTGTCTTTTCAGATCCTGGACAAACATGGCTATTCACAACTACTTATCTTTTGTAGCTCTTTGTTATGTTAGTCTTTTTAATATTTAATTTCTGTTCTGTCTTTTAACAGTTCGAACTGTTAAATGAAAGGACATAAATTATGACTAAGCGAATCCACACTAAGAAGTACCTCTTAGATTTATACAACCATGGATGAAAACGTCATAATTCGTTTTAATTTAAACAATGCGCGTTCATAAATAAAACAATGAACGTTCAAATAAAACACTGTTACAAGAGCGTTCTTAAAAAGAAAAACTGTAAAAGGTAAAACCAGTTATTAAAAATCGCCTGAATACATCACTCATGGTAGAAACCTGGGTAGCGAAATAACTCGTTTAAAAATGGAAACTATTCAAAAGTTCTATAATATAATTGTATCGAACACTTTTTAATACAAATGTGGACTGGTGTAACCCTATTAAAACCAAAAACTAAGCATTAAACAATCAATCAATCATTATATATATATATCCTCCTGTCACGCTCTGTTTGGATAAACTGTGAGGAAACAGATAATCCTCTCAAATATTTTGCCGTCATTTTTGACGGCAGGGGTACACTCGTTAATATAATAATTTGCAATATATATTTAAATGTACACATAGTAAAACCTTTTAATAACACTAACGACATAAGTAAATTACATCGTAAATTTGGACAGCAGAGGGTAAACTAGAAGAAAATATATGTATTACCGATAATAATTGGCGGTGTCATTTTATATTTTCACCGAGATACAAAAAAAAATTGAACGCTTATTTTCAAGACAGAAAGCCTTTCATTCACGAGAGGAGGAAATTATATTTTATGTATTTTCCCATATTTACTTATATATACTGGATTAAAGAAATCTGTGATGGGCCGATAGATAAAAGCGGATTTTCAAGAAAAAAAAAACGGAAGAAAGATCACCTTAGCTTGAAGATTAACGGAACCACAACGTTTCTAAAAAAGAAAATTAGGCTTTATAAACATAAAGAATGAAAAACAGTAAAGAAAAAGAAAGAAAATAGAGAAAAGATGAGAAAAAGAAAAGAAAATCTAAAGCAAGAGAAAGAAAATAGATTTTTAAGCGTCAAAATAGGCCAAAAATAT
The DNA here is from genome assembly GCA_037127315.1 of Ascarosepion bandense. Taxonomy (NCBI): domain Eukaryota; kingdom Metazoa; phylum Mollusca; class Cephalopoda; order Sepiida; family Sepiidae; genus Ascarosepion; species Ascarosepion bandense. The sequence continues at coordinate 3,259,384 of JBBBDQ010001527.1, read as the reverse complement.
GGGCACGAATGATTTACGAGAGATATCCGTTAAAATATTTTGAGGCACAATGGGTTTTTCATACAAAAGATAATTTTTAATGCTTTTTTAGTATCTATTTGTAGATGTTAGTAAGATCACATCATCAAAGATGTTTTTCCATAGATTCTTACTTATTTTGAAGTTTAACGGTATACACCCCCCATATATATATATATATATATATATATATATATATTGTGTGTGTCTTTTTTAGGCGTATTGATATTAGTTTTCTCCTATTCCTCCTGAAAATGTTCAAATCAAAAAGTAAATCTATCTATCTATCTATCTATCTATCTATCTATCTATCTATCTATCTATCTATCTATCTTACTTTTGTGCTATGAATATATCCATGTATTTAATTTTTTTAATCTTTCACAGGGTTTTATTCCATATATATATGCATTTATATATGCATATATATATATATATATATATATATTTGTGTGCGTCTAAATTTTTCTACCTATGTATCGATCTATCGATCTCATTCGAATCCTATCTCTGTGTATCCCAGTCCATTCATATCTAACAATCTATCTATTTATCTATGGAGAATTGCGTTCTTTAGCAGATCTTAACTCCCTGAGTAAATAGTTCCTCAATGCTTACATCTAGAAAAAGACTTCGATTGCTTTTTTTCACAATATTATTTCCCCGATATTTATCTCTTAACTGAATAAAATGATTTTCTAAGCTTCAACATTTCTCACTTACCAACCAATCTTATTTTTGTCTTTCACCTCGCCATTAGCTGCCATCTTCCAATCTATACACAAACATTGTCCGTTTTTTACAACGTTTTCTTTTCTATATACACTCCATTCTTTCTGTCTGTGTCTATTTTATTAAGAGTGTCCCTGCCTTTCCAATATCCAATCAATTTCGTCCTCTCCTTACATATTTCTATCATCATCGTTGTTCACCTTTCAAAGGGCGGTCATAATTTCTTTTGCCCTTTAATCGCTTTCTTTGCTCTATCTTCACCGACATCTTGCGTCATTGTTTGTATTTGTCTTTGTTTTATATTTGGATCTCGTTTCACCTCCAAAAAATATTTTAGGTGCATTTACAATTACCGCAGGCATTAGGGAATACATGAGTTCCACGTTATTAATGCAATAGAATATGGGATTGGAATCACTAATGCCAAGGATATATTTTTGAAGGTAAGTCACCCTACACTGGTTGACAAATCACTTTAATGCGAACCAGAAAAGGTCGAATGTCGCCTACTGGAGCTCCATACCATTAAGCCATTTGCCTTATGGATTCGAGGGTATTATAAAATGTTTGATTTCTACAATATTGGTATCACGCACTAAAATCTGTTATTTTCTCATGACAAAGCAGATATTTGTCTTTTACCCGGTAAATACGCTTCTAGCAGCATTGTTGAATCAAAAAATTTTAATTATAAGTAACTGACGAGTACTTCATATTTTCGGTCCATGTATTCTCAGCATACTTCTGTAGGGTCACATTTTTTCTGCCACGAGTCTCTTCTTCATCCTTGAGTATATCATTCAACATTCACTGCCATACAGAAAAACAGATATAACATATATCATGAACCGAAGACGTGAGTAACGGGGAGGTGTTGGAGAGGATGCAAACGAGAAAAAAACATTAACATTAAGAAGAGACAGCTGAGGTTCCTGGGACACGTAATGAGGAAGGAAGCCTTGGAGAATCTAATACTCACAAGACAAATATGAGGAAAGAGAAACCGAGGAAAGCAGCGTGATACATGTTTGATAGGCTTGAGTAAATGGATGGCAAAGCGGGGTTTTTGGACAGATACCTAGAGGAAAGATATTGAGAGTGACAAGAGACATGGTTAAGTAAAATTCCATGATCGCCTATGTCCTGAAAGAACACGACACATGATGATGATGATGAAGAAGAAGATGAAGAAGAAGAAGAAGAAGAAGAAGGATTCCTTACTTTCTCATTTGCGAGGTATTTCTATCAAAACTCTTTATTGTAAATATAAAAGTTATATAAAGTCACAAGTAATTCTATCGTTTGCCTTAAATAGAAAAAAGGTTTTATTATAAAAACTGGTTGATAACTATTCACCTTAATTCCTGACCACCCTTTTCTTATTGAGTTCCGATTCCTTTCTACAGTAAATGATTATATAATATACAAGTAATATTTCTTTTCTATCAATAGCATTAGAATTAATTTCTGACCATTATGCCACATCTGCAATTCACAGAATATAAACTGAGTGATTAAACTTGATAAAAAGTTTGAGGTAAAAAACATAATGGTAGTTTGTTTTGCCCTCGATTTTAATTCGCTAGGGAATAACTCAATTTATATTAAATGAAATCTTTATAAATAACTATAAACTATCTGTTCCCTAAATAACTCTTTCCTAATTGCATGTATACAAATTATTTAAACACTTAGAACCCTCACACTTTCCCACAAATTTTATTTACATTTTTTTCAATGAAAACAAACATACACGCTTATTGTTTGGTTCACGCTTCCTCGTTGTCATTTGAACGAGCGTAGAGGCATAACCCTTGGTAATTGTTTAGGGTGGCTTTTCCGGTTACCTCTTCTGAGTCCCTAATAAGATCTACTAACTTTATTTTTGGCGATATGACTGTTTGGTTGTCACAAGTCTTCGTATTGAGGGTAATGGATTCGGTTGCCGTAACGTGACTAGAAGTAATGAACCTGAAATTTTTAGTAGTAATTGGAGTGACTGCTGTGGACAATAGTTGCGTAATACCAGGGCTCGAGCAGTGCTATGTCGCCCATGGATAGGCGTCCCTGCAGGCACAACCAATGGGCAATTATTAGGTCACATTATACTGTAGTCTTCGTCACATTCCGGACAGATTCTATTGCCTTAGACGATGCACAGTGCCTGGTATTCTTGGTCTTCTTTGCCGGTGTTCATGATAACAATAAATACAGAGAGCAATCACCATCTTTTCTTTCTTTTTGATTCTAACTCTTTTATTGTCTTGTCTCTTCACTAAAGTTTTCTCATCTTCTTTCACTTTCAGTGCCCCCTTGAATCTAAGGGACATTATCACCTTGCATGGGGTGAAATGATAAAACAAATACGATGAACATTCACGAAAATCAAATAAATGAAAGTTCTTGCTATGACAACTAATTTTTCTAAATATTTGAATTTTAATCACTTATTGTTTTTTTTTTTACGTTATGATTAAATAGTTATTTCTTTTTCCTTCACATTTACAGCCAATCATAACCATTTTGCATAGATCATACTCTCGTTTATTAATTCGTTTTTTACAGATTATCAACTCTGCAGATTATTTAAAACCAGAAAATATTTTTAAATTGTAATATTTTTATATATAATAATGCTTTATTGATACAAGTCTTACTAATTAACCCATATATTGATGGAGCTGAAGTATATCAAGGGTATATTGTGTAAGCGCAAACCCAACTGGAATTGGTACTCGGCAGATTTCCAATTTCGGGACATTATCCATTAAACCACCCTCACATTTTAGATTACATCACTTGTTTTTCCCACAAGAGCACTCATCTACGTTGTGGAAATCTTTTTAGCCTTCCTTGAACCATTTATTTCACTCATAGATAATCGATCTCTTTATAAGGCAAGGATGAGGATAAATGGAATGAAGTTGATAAAATAGACAGAGAATATTACTTGAAAATAAAAATAAAAAATTAAGGAATCAGCTCATATGCTAAGCCATAGGAATTTCCTAAGATGAGCAAGCATAGATCTGCCCTTAGTAGTATGTCATCTGCATACCTTATATTGTTAAGATTGTGGCCGCCAATAATGTTGGCAGGATTTCTGTTTCTCTTAGAATTGTTTCGCTTCATAGTTTGAATAGATCCAGTGAGAAAACTCATTCTTGTTTTACTCTCCTTTCTATTTTTGTATATTTGCTGAATTAATAAATTCGTGTATAAGAATGCCATTCCCAGTGTTATGACGCATTTCCTTGTCTTTCGCATGTTTTCAAATATTAGGATACTAATAGTATTAGATCATTGCAGCTTGTTATTTAGCTTTTTATGTCTCCTATTAGAAAAGTTTATTAGAAAACCGGGCTATTGTTCCTAGCATTTCTGAGACCAAATTGGGCTTTTTGGCAGTTCCCCTCCCCCCCGCTACAGGAAGATTAATGTTTATCCTTAGAAAGACATGCATTCACTTCTTCCTTCACTTCTTTTATCGTACAAGGCCCAAGAGCCACTCGCAGTAGGGGGTTACAAAGTAAGATGCTAAGTTTATAGGGATATGTGGGGAAGATACATAACCTTAGAACTGAACAGGTTAAGATTGTAGTTATTGGGAAAAAGTCTCTTGGGGGTCAGTTTCACAAAGAAGCGGTTCGTGATAAGATGTTCGAATGGTAATTACAAATCGCCAATCGAATACGAAGTTCGGACTACTGTGATTAACCACGAAGTAAGCAAAATTTGACTCTGTGGGAAATGACTCTCCCATATGTAGTTTACATGCACTGGTATACCCAAAATATGTATTTCAGAGATAAATCTGATAGCATCCAGCAAATTGTGCATATCAGAAATGAGCGCTTGTTGTAGAGTCATGCGTCGCTGCATGACATCTTTGGCACTTTGATTTTGATTCTCACTGAGTGGTCTACTAATGTGGCTGTGCGTGTCAGTAAGTCGTATTTGGTAAACATAGATATAATTGCAATTTCTTTTTGAAATGAGATATTATTTCTTTTGCGCTATTTTGATTTCGTTTCTATTTAGAAATACGCTTTTGTATAACAAGGAATGATTGTTCTTGGTGGGAAAATGAAAACTAATATTCAATAAGCCATTCATAACTCGAAATAATAATAATAATAATATTAATAAGAATAATAATAATAAGCGGCGACAACAAAAGCAGAGTCGAAGTAAAAAAGTGTCAAAATGAAACTGAGTGAAAGAACAAACCTGAAAGAGAACCAGTTCGTGAGTGGGAAAGTGAAAAAACAAAAAAAAAAAGAAATAAAGAAAGAAAACAATGGTAAAAAGAAGGAAAGAAAGAAAAGTAAGGCTGGTGAGAAGATCAGACAAAAGAAAAAAGAAACAAACAAAAAGAAAGAAAGAAAAAAACGAATAACCTCCTTGTCAAAAGTAATGTTTAAATATATAAAGACCAAAGAAATAAAAATCGTGACCAAATAAGAAAAAAAGATAAAGACAAAAAGGAAACCAAGAGAAAGAAAAATAAAAAAATAACAAATTAAAATATAGATTTAATAAATAAATCTTATATTAAATGTATTTATTTCTAGTAAAGTTATCTTTTCTTTCCATTCTAACAAAAATAAATTATTTTTATGACAGTTTTTTTTTTCAATCATTTTCTTTCACTGTATGTTTTTCCTCATTCTCACTCTTCTATTTTATTCCAACTTGTTCTGGCAAATTTTATGATATATTAGCAGATAAAAATGTTGTTCTAATACGTAACTTTCTGAAGCATTCTTCAATAATTCGACTTCATGATTATCAGTACAATCTGGTTATGTTGAGGTAGATCCTCATTTCGTCGCTCACATTTCAGTCACACCAATCTAAGCAAAGTAAACAAACGACTTCACAAATTATTAGATAATCTTGCAGACTATATCTTCCATAGTGAGTTCAGCCTTTACCTAGTGCCTTTCAATTTAAGCACTACATTATATGAAAAATGTTTGGCAGATTTGCAAATTTGCCAATGAAAAATAGCAGTTTAACGCCATACTCACAATATTTTACTACCATCGTAGGTACCCCAACACGAAAATAATGCGTAAAAAAATCAAAAAAGCAAGGTTAGTAAAAATCAATAAGTGCTTCAACATGAATGCTACTGTAGCCAGTTTGATCTTGCCTAAGTGAACCGCGTTTGTAGTGTTATTGATGTGTGGCGTTTAATGAGAACACATTACATTTTATTTAACTCCTGGATTTTGTTACCTACTAACGATCAGTGTGTGCGCTGGACCCATCGTTCAAAATGTGACTCTTGCATGCTCGTCTGGGATGTCAGATAGAGACTGCTCTTCCAACCAATGGAGTTTGTTCTTATCTATCTATCTCTGTCATGTGGCTCTTTCTAACGTATTCATCGCAGGTGCAGCTGGGCTCATTGCGTAGGTTTCCACTCGGCGCCTGCAAGGTTAACAGTCAGATCAATCCTAGCTTTTCTGAAGAACACTGACTATTTGAGCATGATCTGGGGTAAAACATTTACAGTAACCTGATTCCAGAGTCAGTTCAGTACATATTACAAGGATCTCGTCGTAGTGCCATTTCCATCAGGTTTATGTAGCAGTGACTACTGTAGAGAGTTCCATTCGTATTATGATGTTTTCTTTTGTTTTATGTGTAATACAGCTATGTGTAGGGCAAAATAGTTATCGGTGCAAAAAATGCAAAAGATTCGCCATAGTCTATTATGTTTACATCTTAGCAGGCTCTCTGGAGTGGCAAGGAACCTTTTCTTCTCTCTCCAGTACATGTTAAGTAGTGTGTAGAGTTGGCTATATAGCCTTGGGCGTATGCTTGTTTCCTTGATGTCACTGGCCTTAAATAAAGGGGGATATAGGAAGGGAACCATACAGCAACTTGGTAGAGATGTCGCTGTGAAAGAACAAATCAAAATGCGGATGGTATTTGTAGTTTTCGATCCGTAGTTTAACGTTGAATATGTGGGTGATTTATCAGCTACCGAGGCGAAAATAGAAATCACTAGAGCACGTTCAGATTTCGCTCAACGCTAATGTATTTATTTAGCACTAATGCCGATAGGAAAGACATGAATATACTTATTCTTTTAGTTATAAACAAATAGGATTGACAGAACTCTTTAGTCTTGATAAGGCAGCCAGTCTGTACTATAAAAAGTGAACGTTGAGTTTAATTGCCAATAGATTACGCTTTATATTTGATGAAAGCTAACTGAAAATTTACGGATTTGTCGATGGTTTGAAATGCTTGATAACTTAAGTTTTTTAGTAAAGTACTTTGGAGAAATGGGTCGAAAGCGACGTAGTTCTAGAAACATTGACAACAAAAAGGAAACTTGTAACGCATATCAAGAAGAATCAGTTGAAATTTCTGGGATCCATAAGGAGTCTGGCATGCTAGCCTTCTGTGAAAGCTGCAGGGCTATGGCATAACTGGACAATTGTTTGACCTAATCTAGTCCTTCCTTTCAAACCGTACAATAAAGGTAGTCTTGAATGGACAAACCTTGCAATACTATCACATGAATGCTGGTGTCACTCAAAGATTTATTCTAGGTTCTACGCTTTTCCTTATCTATATTAACGATCTCCCTGAGGTAATAAGGTCCCAAGTTGGGCATATATGCTGACGACACTACGGTTTACTCTCGTCTCGATCAAAAATCTACCGAGGCTGACAAAGCAAACCTCGGTGCCGAGCTTGAAAAGGACCTCCAATCCGTGGTGGACTGGGGTAAGAAATGGCTCGTTAAATTTAATGCTTCCAAAACGAAGCTGCTATCTAATAACCACCACAGACAATCGTTCCTCCTGCCCATTAACATGGATTAGGCTTTTCTCCCTGAAAGTAAAACACTGCGTCTCCTCGGATTAACTCTCACATCAGACTTCAAGTGTAATAACTATATAGAATCAATAGCTAAATCCGCTTCTAAGAAAGTTGGTTCTCTGTGTAAGGCCAGAAAGTTTTTCCCGTCCGAAACAATCCTGCACATATACAATATACCATCTGCCCGTGCATTGAATATTGCTGCCATATCTGGTCGGGTTCTCCTGCTATCCATGTAGGTGTCCTCGACCAAATCCAACGGATAATCTGTAATGTGATCGATCTCGACTTGGCAGCTAGGATACAGTCACTTTCTCACGGACGCAGTGTGGATTCCCTGTCTCTCTTCTACAAATATTTTCAAGGTTTCTGCTCCAATGAACCTAGGTTACTGCTACCTCCTATATATGAATTTCCTCGAGCCACAAGATTAGCAACAAGGTTCCACCATTTTACTGCGGAACAAGTAAATTGTAAACGCAAATTCTACTCCATCAGATTCTTTTCTCGCACTTCCCGCCTGTAGAATTCCCTTTCGCATACTTGCTTTCCCGACAGCTATAATCTCCAAGAATTTAAATGTAAAGTCAATAATCATCTCCTGTCTCACTAACTTACATCCTCTCTTTCATGCTTTTTTCTTCGTCTACCCAGATCTCATCAGTATTCTCTTCCTTTTTCTACTCTCTTCCTGACACCCTCTGCAACCTCTCACTCCTTTTCATAACATTCCTCCTATGTAACCCCCGGCACAACAGTGGCAGTAAAATGCCTTGCTTGGAGCGACAGGATTATAAAAAAAAAATGAGTAACGAGGGATGGGAAAATTTGGTACTCACAAGACAGGTTGAAGGAGAGAGAGAGAGAGAGAGGGGGGGGGGAGAGATCAATGCATAACCTACTTGACGAGCTTATATGAATGAATGGCGGAGCAGAGATGACAAAAAGAAAAAAAAATTATTATGGGCTAAAAAAAGGGAAATTGTGGCGAGACTTGATTGCCCACGTCCTGAAGGGAAGACAACACATACAAGAAAAAGAAGAAGAAAACATTCTGTAGTTTATTTCTACTTCTTATAATGCTCTTGCAGAGGTTCTAATCCTTCACTTATTATATTGATTATTTAATTTCCACCCGGGAACAATTTTAAATGATACGATCAACATACTCTACAAACCAAGTATAAAATGAAATGAATTATACAAATATATTTCAATAGTCAATGAGCGGATAAGCGGGCAGTATAGCTGTTATCGGCGCGGAAAGTAAATTCGGCGAACTAAATTCATCTTCTTGTTTGGTCTGTTTTACATACTTTCGCACAAAAACCTTTGAGAAATAACGTAAATCCAATTCTTCTCTTAGCCAATTACGAGTTAAATAGAAGGATAGACTTGTCTCACTAGCATTGAGTGGCAACTAGCCTAAGAGAGAGCAAATTCGGAATTCGAAACCGTGAAAAAGAGAATAGGAATAACTTCACTATTTTCACGAAATGATGGAGCAAGGGTTTTGGTAGCGTAATAGGAGAAAGCGATCTAAAAGCCAGTAGGGATAGAGAGAGGTGGAAGGACATGATTGCCTCCGTCCTGCACGGTCACAGCACATAGAAGAAGAAGAAGAAGAAGAAGAAGAAGAAGAAGAAGAAGAATTCACATTTAATAAAGAGAAAAGTATATATGGATGGCCCTAATCGACTACTCAATAAAGGGACATGACATTCCAAATGAACGCGCTCTACATTTAAGACTTTGTACGCTAATTTTAAAGCCCCGTTTGTATAAATAAAATCAATCACTGGAAATAGTTAATAAAAAAAGAACTGCTTTGCCTCTTAACTGAAACAATCATTGCTCCTTCTTACATAAAATTTCGCTCAATTATCCTAAGAATATATCTATTCTCCTCTTCTGTATGGGTTAAATAACATGGAAAATGAGCTTCTTAACCATGTTTTGTAACCTGTAAAGTTAGACAAATTTTAATTCAAAACCGTATGCAGCACTGGCAAAACGTACACTATACTCCTACGAAAAAGATTACGCAGGACTCAATTAACTGATTGGCAAAGAGTGTGGAATTTATGATCTCGACTGCGATCGATGAGGAAAGTAGATTTGTGTAGCCAAGTTTAGTGAATGTCTTAGAGCTATAGGAGTTCAATTTTTACTTACTGACTGTGAGATGAACTTTTATTATTCACATTCTTATTTAAACTGTCGTTCCTACTTTATACTATCTAATGTCGACAACTCATCTAAAAAAAGATCAAACACGTTTCTGCTGTGATAACAAATAGTATTTGCATATGGCACTAGACTGAAAAGGTTAAAACATACACAGTGAAAACGTGTCCAAAATAATACATTTAACAACCAAGACGCAAATTTACAATAATATAATGATTAACTTTTTCATTGTTGCTTAGTTTTTAGTTCGACTTTTCGTTTTACTGAGAGTGACCAGGTTGTGGAAGCCGTAGTATTTGGCGGTTGGGTGGGGGGGTTCTAATCGCAGCTAGATGATCGCTTACTGCGTCACATTTTCATTGTGAGGAGAAAGATTATGAAGTCGTCCGTTCACTTATTTTCCGTAAAAAAGTGCGAAAAACGAGTTAATTGCCCACTGTTCAATGACAATGTCCAGTATATTATAGATCACGTTTCAGGTAAGAAATTGAATGTTGTACAGGATATCGCCACGACGTTGACTTTGGGATTTCCATAATAATACAGTTTTTAACATGAGTGTCTATCCTATTCAAAATTGTCTGTTTTTTTTTTTTTTTTTTTTGTAGAACAGAAAAATATATATTTAAACGCTGACCGATGGTCCTTTGTCGAAATGAAAACGGAATCGTTTTGCTGAGTTTCCTATTTTTCCTAAGGCTTGCTAATCGGTTAGATTTGACTGAATCTACAAGGTAAAGAATTTGGATAATTAAAATTTTTCTAATACTTAATGACGTTAGGGAATTAAGCAACGACCGAATATAAAGGTGAAAAAAATCAGCATTATGGTAAGTCAACGATGCTGAAGATTACTTTTCAATATCCCTTAACAGCCAAAGTTTTGTGCATAAATTTGAAGTTCGGATATGGATGTTTTACTCATTTAGAAGATTGGCATAACACAATTTGTTAAATTTATTTCCTTCACATTTTGAAAAAATATCAGAAAAAAAGAATAAACAAGGTCTTTCTCGTTACTGGGATAATCAAATATTAATAATAGATCAATTACAGTCTTTTTTTTTAAAGTCAGGTTTCCTATATTTGGGATATTGGAGTAACGCAATCTGAATCGATCAATTTATCACCTTTTGGCTTCCGTCGTTAATAACATAAAATAACCGTTTGAGCAACGCTCGTCAAATAATGACTCGTATTCCGCATTTATATCGCGTTCTTTGTAATGTGTTGCCCCTGTTTCCACATGGTCTCTTCCGATGGTCATTTATTGTTCATTGTTGTCCAATTAAAGAGCGTAGAAATCGTTTATTTTATTTTCGAAGTAGCACCGTTGATTAAACGGCATTTGTATCAGTGGCGACGCAGTTCGCGCCATACGGCCAAACGATAATGGAGACTGTTTGATGTCTTCCTAGAGATAATAACGCCCAACATAACTCGTTCTTATGAAATTTTACGATAAAAACCTGAAATGCTACTCAATTTTTCTCACACATATGAACATAGATGCACGATACCAGAAATCTCGTAAAGCCCATAAGGCTAAAACTCTAAACACATTCATACTGGTCTCCTCATCTATTGTTCTATGCAGGAACCACAAAAACATACTCATATATATATATATATATATATATATATATATATATATATATATATATATATATAGGCGGTTTTTAAATAAAGTTCTTGCATGAGGCAATAAGAAGTGAAGATTAGTTGGAAAGATAATGGTTAACCCTAGACTAACAAATTATAGTCATCAAGCAATGTTTCGAGTTTTGCTTAAGAAGTTGCCTAAATAGAACTTCTACTATTGTGACATGAATAGAAAAAGTATAATTACATAAATATATAGTACGAAATCTTACAAAATAGTATTAATCGACATATTTATTTAAAATTTATTTGTTTGAATATTATTTTCCATAGCTTGTTTTTTCTATAATTAAACAGCACATTTATATACATTCAACGGCCCGAATATTCGAGAAGTCTTGTGAGGAAATTATCTATCTGCCGGCAGGATTCGAACAAATGACTCCTATATACCGAGAAAAGCCTTCATCAGACCTGACTGTCTTACCACTCAACCATAGAAGATTTGATGGCTGAACATAGTCAAATTAACCCGTAAATACACTAGTTCATGGTTTCTTGAAAGATCCATATCTGTGCTGGTTCGTATCCGAATGCAAACTAACGTAAACAAAGACAATATTACAAAAAGTTCCGAAATAGTATTAACCAACATATTTATTTAAATTTATTTCTTTGAATCCATGAAACACACACACACACACACACACACACACACACACACATATATATATATATATATATATATATATATATAAATGACTGACAAGGTTCGATGGTTAAGTTTTTCGACTTGCTAATTTAAAAAGATATCTGAGGGTTGGATGAAGTTTTATTAATTTGTAATTTTCCAGTTAACGTAATGACTGTTGTAAGGTTTTAATTTTCTGTTTACAATAGCATGGATAAATATATGAACCCCTATATTAATTAACAGATCACCATAAGAAGGTCCTAAATTAAGAATCAAATTGCTATCTTTAACCTAAATTTAATCATTTCACATGGAAGACGGAAATTTGTCATTTAAAAACAAAACTTGCATAACTACACAATATATATAAACTGCGAAAGCGGCAACTGCTTTTTTATTTTTAGAACTCAATCGTAATGAAAGCATAATATATTCGTCATCCACATACAAGGCTGTTTCGCTGTAACAGCTCATCAGTATGGCTAGAAATCTACTTGCTTCTGGCCGAGATCGAAACTCGATCGATTTGGAGTCAGTCAGAGTCGCTAACCATTAAGCCATAAGCGTATGGAATCAAGGAAAGGAAATTTTAGTGTGTTTTATTTGAGCGGGGAATATACACACCCGTCATCGAAAGAACTCAGTTCATTGCTGGCGGTCGCGGCCAGAAGCAAGTGGATGTCTAGCCACACTGATGAGCTGTGATACATATATATGATATATATAAAGAAATCTTACAGAAAGTTACGAAATAATCAGAGTGGCGCATATATAAAAATATACTGTTTAATTATAGAAAAACAGAGTATCCACTCAAATACGAGAATCCATATAAAATAAAGTTTAAACATATATATATATATATATATATATATATATATATATATGCGTTATTAGATATATTATATGTAATGTATATATATACATTATGGAAATATACAGCATATATATATATATATATATATATATATACATATTTGTATAATATGTATATTTATATATATATATATGCATAGTTGTATCATATATATATATATATATATATATATATTTGTATTAAATATATACACATATATATATATTTGTATAATATGTATGTTATATATATTATATATTATGCAATACGGATAGCGTAGACCTAGAGATCAGTAATTCATGGTGACGTTCAGATTCACGCTTCACTGTGATTTTCGCCTGAAGATCTCACTGAAGCGTTAAACTGTCAGCGTTGTAATAGATTCTAATGTCACAGAGTTTATTCATATGCTCACACTGTCTATATCTACGAACTCTATTTTACTGATATTAAGCACTCTCCACGAACCATAAATATAAAGAATATATGTAATGCAGTTTGGAAAAATCTCTATATTTACTTTTTATACCGATTAATATATATCAAAGGAACTATTATTATATATTTTAAAAATAAAATCCTTTTTCTGATGGCAAAATAGAAAAGTTTCTGTATATATATATATATATATATATATATATATGTATATATATATAAATGCATGCGTCTGTCTGTCTGTCTGTCTGTCTGTTTGTGTGTATCCATTCTAATGTACCCTCCTCCTCCGAAACCCTTGTTTCGATTTCAACCAAAATTGTGTCACTTCTTGATCACGACATGAACGTTTGTTGTACGTGAAAAAAAATCTGAATCGATTTTCGAGGGTACGGTATTTAAACGCTTAGAATTTACGAACTCTTCTTCTCCGAGACGCCTGATGCGAATTTAACCAAAATCAGGTAACTTGTAGGTCAAGATCCGAACCTTTGATGTACACAAAACTTTTTTCGAATCAATGTACAGGGTTCGTCAAAAATTAACGGCAAACATAATTTCCAATGGTCTTTTGCGCACTTGTATGCTTTTTACAAGCCGCTTTACTCCAATCTCAACCAAAATTGAGTTGATGGTAGATGAAGGTCCAATGCCTTGGTATGCGAACAAAGACTTCAGTTGACGAGGAAATTAATGGAACATGTTGCTTTTGGCGATCGTTTATTTCTCCCGAACTCTTAGTTTTATTCAAATAAAAATCGAGTCTTTTATTTAACTTCCACCTCATCATATTCCGTAACAACCCCTCCGACGTTGTTTAGAGAAGGCATCCACTTCTGCATCACAACGTCATCGCATCACATTACAGACTCACGTAATGCCCGCCTTCGTTCTTCTCGTTTATTGGCAAAATTGACCAGCACGAATTCCGGTTTAAAAATACTACAAAAACCAACCAACACTTACGCGTCAACCTCATGCTAGAGCTTTTTGAATAAGCACTTGAACCTGCCATTTCAACGTAACTACTAAAAACTCCGAGCAACGTCGGATGATACAGCTAGTGTGTGTTTGTATGTGTGTTTATACACACACACACACACACACACGCACACACACACACATATATATAGGTATAGATAACTTGCCAAAAATAACTAAATACCTCAAAACAAGATTAAATCTCAAACAAGGATTGCGATAATAAAAAATGACCTAAAGGCAAATACAGTAAAATGATCAATGTCTAGGTAACCTAGACAGAAAACTTTTAATAAGGTTGGTTGAAATGAAAGACTCTAGTCGTATACCAAGTTTTATGCTCATGGCGTTCAAGTCGTCTGGAGTGCGTGAACTTGGAATTAGGGTCTCTACTGGGCTCATCCATTCATGTATATCGTGCTATGGATTAATTTTTAATTTTTTTTTTTGTAATTATGCAAAAATAAAAATAACATGATTTTAACAGATATATTTACCACAGTTACATTTAAATGTATTGTAAAACTAGAGTGAGTTTATTCAATAAAGTTGGCATTGACTTCAACCACGGTCTCCAGAAAACTTTGGAATATCCTGTGTAATTTCTAGACAATCTTCTTGTTTAAGTTGGTGAATGCTACCATAATTCTTTCCTTTTATTTCATCTTTAGTGTTTTTATTGTTCTCTCGCTCAACTGCGTCCCACACATCAAGAGAGTTGCATTCTGGGGAGTTATGTGGCCAGATATAAGGGGTGATGTAGTTACAGAAATTGTTTGACAGTTATGATTGGGTTCTCCTACTTGTGTGGCAGAGTCCTGTTGCCTGGCAAAGGTCTTCCAGTAGCTACCTTCTTGACTCAAGACAGCTCTACATCGTGAAAGTAGTTGATATAGGCCTCCGAGTTGAGCTTGTAGGCCATGTAGGAATATGGATGGGAGAATGATGTCCCCATCACTAGTGATAACTACAGACAGCTTCGTAATCACTCTTAGACTCCTCCAACTCTTTTCGAATCTCCTGCACTCTCTTCAGATTTACACTCAAACTGTACAGCATGCTGTTTCTACATTTACAGTAGAGTGCATTGCTTTCTGCTGTTCTTTTTTTCTCAAGGAGACTACCTAATTGAGTCTACTTTACTGCTCAATTGACAAAATAAAAAGAAAGAAGCAACGCGCCTGCTCGAAATTAAAAATATAATATCGGGATAATCAGCTATCGGAAAATAGTGACATCCCCACAAACCATTGAGAAAATATTGTGAATGTATAGAAAACCATAAGCCATACATTTTCGAAAAAAATATTACTCAGTCTACCGGCCTAAATATAATAAGATTTCTAGAATTTTCTGGCCGTTATATGCAAATAAATAAATATACTGTTTAATAATGAAAACAATCTACTGAAATCTGAGTGTCCATTACAAATAATGTTTAAACAAATAAATTATATATATATATATATATATATATATAGAACATAAGTTGGATGTTTTTATAAACCCATTCGTAATATTATATTTTGCGGCTCTTAAATACTCTGTTAAATTTTAACATTGAGTTCTCATTGGATTTAATCTCCTGCGAAATTTACCTTACCAAGTACCAAGTATCAGTGTTAAGTTTAGTATAGTTTATAAAAAAATTCGCGTATGTGTGTGTTTGTTTTCTTTTGTTTTTTGTTTCTGTGTTGTGTGCGTGTCTGTCTGTGTGTGTTTGTGTGTGTCTGTATCTGTGTATATTTGCAAAGAGATTATAGCCTCCGTTGTTTTTTTTTAACTTTCGCCAAAGCCGTATTTTACTATCTAATTTAAAGTACAGATTTAATTCTCTTTTAGATTTATTTGTTTTTCGATTTATCTTTTTCATCTTCCTGTTCCGTCAATTCGCAGGTGTTTTCAGATCGTTACCACAGCTAATGCTTTTATATTCCGGTCGGTTTTTCGACATTAAAACACACACAAATCTGCCAATAATTATAGCTTCCAATGATGGCCGACTTACTCGAACAAAGATGGCGGATCATTAAATTGTAGAATCGGCTTCGGCTTCGGCTTCCATCCAATCATTTGCCTTGTTGATCGTTTTAGCAATTAAATGCTTTCATTATCAGAAGAGAACACCTGAAATTATACGTTCATCTTTTCTTTATAAAAAATGAGAAACCACTGATATTATCATCAAAAGTGGCTAGGAGACAGTTAATTTGTTTTCATTTCACCTGTTCAATCGTATTGTTTCTTTTTTTCGGTTTTATTCGTTCAGTTTTTAAGCCAGTCAAGAGTTCTGTCTCTCACTGGCGATCAAGAGGTAGCAAATCACTTTAATAATTCAGTACTCTCCTCAGTATGTATGTATGTATGTATGTATGTATGTATGTTCATGGGTGAGTGGCTGAGAGGTTAGAAAATCCGCTTTCTAGCGAAGACGAACTGACATGTAATACAGGAAAAACAAATTAGAAGTTAACCAGTTTTGTTTCTCACTTATCAAAACTCGACTGAGGAAAGTAAATTAAAAATAAGAACCGACAAAAAAAGGGAGACTCTAGTACAACTAAGTCTGTCCTTCTATCTACGCGTAAAGACGTTCTTCTCTCCTACCATATTAATTCTGTCAGTTATTATTTTAAATAGTTTTGGACACGACTGCATAGGTAGAACGACGTAGCGTTTGGATTCTAGGATTAAACAACATGTACCTGCTACAATACTCAACAGCAACTTTTTGTCTGGGGATACTATTCGAAATACATACGGGTCTTCTATTGCGGATCACTTGATAAATAATCCGACGTGCTATGGATCTCAGTGACAAATGGTTTTCTGTTTTGGCCAGAGCACACTCGTTATTCCATATGAGGTGTTGGAGATGCTGTTTATAAGGTCCAAGGCGACCCTCTTTTTGTAAACAAAGAGACTGTTTGTTTGAACTTCCTTTGCTGTGTCTCTAGCATCTTTAGATGCAATAACTTTTATACTTTTTCCCTGTTTATTTATTTCCCTGTTTATATATTTTATTTATTCACTTCTTTCGCGACAGACTTCCTTCTCAGAATTTGTTACTCGTTTACAGTTCTGATGAGATCGGACAAAACCGGTCGACTGTTTTTTTTTTTTTGCTTTTTAATTTTTCATGGCCTATAGCAAAAAACCTCTTGCCTTCAACGCCATAATGCGTTTTTGTACCGTCAAAAACATATTTAAATCTATCTATCTATCTATCTATCTATCTATCTATCTATCTATCTATCTATCTATCTATCTATCTATCTTCCCACAGTCGGGTGTGTATAATTTGAAATCAAATAGAGATGGTAGTCCAACAGAATAATAAGATAAAAAAAAAACAGTAAAAATTTACAAATACATGTTTCACTTTCATTAAAGACTCATCATAGACAGAGAGTCTGAGATAAAGAGAATGGATTTCTGGTATTTTTACTTTTTCATTGTTTGATTTTCATTGATTAATCATGTTTGCCGTGCATTCGACTTTTTAAAGCAACGTTGGTATAATTTGTGGGATTCAGATAGACTTAAAATCGGTTATTTTTAAAACTTTGCATGGCCGAATTCAATTCATCTCGTCTTGAATTTGAAATGCCACAAATTATACTAATGTTTATTTAACAAGTCGTGAAACACCAATGAAAATAAACAACACAAATCTAGAAATATAATAATTTCTTTCCTATTTTTTCCTATATCTCAGTTTATGATGAAAATTTAATGAAAGTTTAGCACTTACTTGCTACCCAAGTTTAAACCATACCGGTGCATTAGGCACTTTTTAAACAACCGTCTGGTTGTTTTACTGTTGTATATATATATATATATATATATATATATATAAAAAGTGCGGGAAGCCGTGAACATTTTGTTTAAAGTGTAGATTTATTGTTGCTATTATTAATAATATTATTTACTTTTTGCATGATATATTAAGTGTCCATAATTTGGTATTTGCGTCGCTACACGTTTTCGAGTCTAAAGTTGACAATCTTCAGGCGAATAAATTTGTAACTTCACATATCGAAATCCGTTTGTTTTTCTAATGGCCAAGGTAGCGCATATAAACAGGTAAGTAATGTAGTGAACAGGTCAGAAAGTTCATATGCGTGTGTGTTGGCTTTTTTCACACTCACAAGTCAAATTTCTCCTGTCACCTTCGTTGGTTATAAAAAAAAAATCACTGACTTGAGAAATTTGATTTCGTCTTTATTATTCAAAATTGTTTTCTGTGATTTTGATTCAATTCTACTCTACGAGTCATCTAGTTCTTTTTAGTGTTTTTAGGATCCTAATTGGATGTAGTGTGTGTGTGTGTGTGTGTGTGTGTGTGTGTGTGTGTGTGTGTGAGTTGTTTTTATAGCGTTTGAATTTCGTGTGTCTGTGTAACTTAGGTTTTTCATGTTGTTTTGTTGAGGGATATATATAAATAAATGAATTGTTAAGGTGGCTTCTTGCTTATAACTATAAAAACATACAACTAGTGAACTAAGACTTTGGGTTTAATTGGGTAGAGGGAACCATTAGGAAGCCGTCGATGGTTGTGCTAACACGATGTCACAAGTCATTGTAACCGCGTGTTTAAGTGTGATGGTTTTGTGCAAGAAAATGATTACGGTATATTATGCGTCCTCTTCAAGAAACAACAATTAAAGTCCGCTCAGCATAGTTGCAGTACAAACCGTCGTAGATTCTGTGGGTTGAGTGCATTTCTTTAATAGGGATTTCCTAACAGGTAAGGTTGTGGATGTGCGTTGTGGTCCAGGGGATATCGGCTCGGAACGAGAACTCGGGGAGCCGAGTTCGAATTCCAGTTGAATTCATTGCATTCACTTACGCGCAAATACCCTTGGGGAAGGTATTATTCTCTTCCCTCCAGTTATGAGTTAAATAACAGGACAGATTGGGTTCTATAGCCTTGGCCGGCAACCAGTCTGCCGCAGAAAGCAATGGCAACCTACTGAGGGATAATCTTCTGCCCAGTCAGTCATGTCTCTTTCGAGACATGATCGCCCAAGCGTGTTTCACGTATGGCACTTAACTGACTGAAGGTTGGAAACAAGAAGCCAGCAGTTATGTATTAAGTGCAATAGCCTCATATGGAGGCTTTATGTCTACAACTTTAGCCACTGATGTATGTTGTTTACTTCTGAGACAATTTGCTTTTTAAGATGGATGGCTTAATTTTCAGCCTCGCCAAATTACCCAAATATATTTTCTTTTTCTTTTTTGCGTGGTATTTCTTTAGAATGTTAACAATTATGTCTCTCCTCCTCTTTCTATCTCTTGTAACTCTTAATAACACTTATAGCTTTTGCCATTCTTTGAACCTTCGTCTCCTCATACATTTACACAAACCTTGTCATTTTTTTCAATATGTTCTGTGAGTGTCAAATTCTCTCAGTCGTCTTTTCAAAATGTATGTTCAAAAAGTTTACCTGCCCCTTTTTGATCTATTGAAACTAGAAATTATAATTATATCAAGATGACTGGTCCACTAGTTTCACACCCACCAATATTTCTAATATAAACTGATAATAAATGTTAAATTTACATCATACAAATTTCACATTTTCAATTTTGTTCATATATCGATCCTAAAGATGTTTATTAACTTTGTTTCGATAAGTCAATTTTAGTGCGAAAACATAAAAAATATTTCTCATGCATAATAATTAGGCAGTTAAATGCCATACCTGATAGCCGTTTGGGTGATCATGTCTCTTTTGATGCATGACTGATTAGACAGAAGATTTTCTCGCAGGTGGTAGCTGTTTCTTTCGGTGTTAAATGTAATGAATCCGATTCGAATTCGACTCTGGTTTTTCAATCCGAGACGTTTTCTATTACATAACAAGGAACCTATAATAGTGTTTATAAGTTAAAATTTAAATTACATTCATCTACATCCGTTCAATACTGTATTTAGTTGGTTTAATTCTTGGATCTCTCACCTCCTAATTTATAGTCATCTACCCCGAATGGCCCTTGGGCATTGTACACTTTAAAAGTTATTTTAAGGAAAAAATAAATATATATTTTAAAAAGATGTTTCAAATCTTGATGCAGTGTCTTGTCGACATCGATGACAAGCAATTAAAATGAGTTATTGTTGTCAGATCTTTGTTAGACGATCAATCAACTGAAACGTCACTTTAATTATTTCAATATTTTCTGTTTTAGAAAAATTATGGTTTATGTATCACGACCAGTTTCAAGTAATGTTTAGGAAACCTAGACAGAATGATTACCATTGATGGTAATCAAGATCATCCTAGAAACCTGACACTCCATAGCTCCCAGTGTATCTCATGTCACGGAATTTAGCACGTGCCTGCGCTCAACTTTGATATATATATAGGATCACGCCACCAAACGATGCATTGTCGATATTGATGAACGTGACAGGACAAATGTTTGCTCCCACAGAGTAAATTTCTCCCGGAGGACATGGCTTACGGCTATTTCACATTGAAACTACTTTCCATACGATTAGCGAATTTAACCAACATAGAGTTTGGTCAGTTACGAAACGGGTGACTACTTCGGAATTCCAGCTTCTGTAAGCTGGGATGTTCGGGTTGTGTAATGAATAATAACTCGAAATTGGAAATTGGAGAGTCGAGTTCCAATTCTAGTTGAGTTCGTTATATTTCACGAACAAATACCCTTGAAAATGGTATGAATCTACGTAGTTATGGGTTAATAGCAACATTTGTATCACTAAATCGTTATTATCTAAAACATTCTTACAATCTAAAATATTTACTGGCGTTAAATAACACACAAAAGATTGATAAGCCGTAAAATCAAACCAATCATTCATTTATAATGGCTGTAGCCATGAGGAGTAATTAGCGCAGTATTTACTGGTTGTTCTAGATAAAATCGAATCAAATTACCAATATAGGTCTCGATAAAACATTTGTAGCGGACTAAAATATTGGTTGAAAAATACGTTTTTCTTCATTAAACCACCACACATTTTCCTTAGCGCAAACATTTAAATCAAATCAGCAAGTAGATGTGAAATTTTGCTCTCAACTACGTCCGCACACTACGGCAAATGACCATGGACAATTTCATCCTGTCAACCAAAGATAACGGACGCCCATGACGACGCACTCCGATGACATGCGCATGCGCGACGACGTTGTACTTGTTTGAAGTTGTTGCTCGTGTAAATGGTATGAACTCGTAACTATGTTCCACAATTTTGCCGAATATTATGATGAAAAAGCGGATGACTTGATAACTTAGAGAAGTTTTAAATAATTTCTTCTCCCTAGTTCGATTTGCTTTACTAATGAACTGTTCAACCAGCTGATCAACTGAAAGACAGTTGAAAGTTTTAACGAAGTGAAAGTCTGGCCTCGTAATTTGATATATTCGGCGAGTAAAAGAGGAGAGAAAAGTCTCTATGCGACGGGCGAAAGAAACGTAGTCAATAAACAAGATAGTCAATTATCTGATTAAAACGTAGGTAATAAGCTGGCAAATGTTTAAGAATAAGCTGATAATTTTGATAAAAAGTCAGCTAGATTATGTCAATAAATAATAAAAGACAATATAAATCGGATACTTAGCGTGTATAATTCAGCATTTTAAAAAATAAGTTGGTTGACTTTACGAAATTCATGTGGAATATTTTTATGGGACTTTTATTTAAGATCAGGCTCACAGCTAAAGTTCAACAACACTAGTAAATTGCAAGGTCTGTTGTCTCGTGCTAGACAATTCTTCTCGCCTGAATCTATTTTACATATTTAGAAGTCTACCATTTGTTCATACGTTGAATATTGCTGCCACATCTGTCCTGGTGCTCCTGCTACACAAGATGCAGCAAACTATTAACATTTATTGAATAAAAATAAATTTTCATAGGTTAAGATTGCTTAAGATAGTTATGATGTATGTGTTCGGGAATGGTTAAATCTTAATTTCGAACTGAGGTTGGTAGGACTACGAGGAGTGATTGAGTGGCCATCACGATCAGCAGACCTATTACCACTAGACATTTATTTGCTGTAGGATGTACTGAAAACCAATTCCTGAATCAAAACAGTTTTTTTTTATAAATTCTCTGAAATTAATAAGAAATGTAATGGTTTTTAGAAGTGTTACTGATAGAAACACGTTGAATGGTTTGTTAATCCTAACAAATTATGTTATTTTTGATGCGACAATAGCTATATATTATCTACTGCATTTACTTTTTGTTAAAAGTTAATAAGTAGAATGGGGCTTTATTTTCCCCATTCTATTCAGAGATTCCTGATATAATCTGAAGTGGTATCTGCAAGCATTATGGATTTTATTTGACGTCTAGATTTTATTGTTTGTTGAAATAAATGACAGAAAGTAAATCTTTGCAGGTCAGGTTTGTTTTGATTAGGGATGGATATGAGACTGTAAAATGTAGGTGACGATGAAATTTGTGATATCCAGGTCAAATGAGGGTGAGATTCTGGAACAAGAAAAATGAAGATTGATATGAACTATGCAAAGCAACAATTTTGACTAACCTGCAAATGAAAGAGAAGCTGAGATGGATCTTCTTGGCTCCCCCTCCGATATTTACGATACAGAACCATTATTTTGATTGGCCACTAATCATATTTGGTCTTTGGAAGTTTTCCTTCCTTCATTTTAATGCGTGTGACTTAAGAACATTGGTCAAGCATTATTATTGGCTAGCCAATCATAGCAGTGGTATTGGGTTTTGCACCCCTATAAAATCAGTCGCCGAGAGAGCAGAAGAAAAATCGAACTTATATTTTGGACTATGAGAATATTTTTTCTTAGTGACTATTGCGTTAGCACTTTTTTGAGAATAACATTAATTTTAAGACACACGTACTACTATTTAACTCATAGCGGGGAGAAGAGCTCGGTTCATAACTTTTCCAAGGTAAACAAAAGTGAATATAAAGAACCCGATTGGAATTCGAAACCTCCGATTTGTCTTTACGAGCCGTTATCCATTAAACCACCCGACCACCCACAATGTTTCTAAAAAACAACAGTGTGAAAGTGAATGCTAACAGACTACGTGAGAATTTCTCTCACTATATTAGCCTTACATTCTTATATACTCTGTTCGTTTTATATATATATATATATATATATATATATATATATATATATATATAGCTGACTTCTTACATTTTTCAAGCGCACTCGTTTGCTAGGGAAGCTAAATAGTCTCTTATGCAGGCACTTGTTCAGGCGATTTTGGGTTTGTGGTTTATAATACAACTATGTTAAGCGGAACTTAGTTATCATTTCTGGGAGAGTACCGCATAATATGCCATGATCAGTAGTTTGAACAATTCCAGTATACTGAACGCATCGGTCACGATGACATGTAACTTTGTTCTAGCACAACGATAGTTGGCTTTTGAACATTTCAATTACATGGTTTGGGTCCACTTATGACATGGCTTTCAAACACTTTCCAAACTTTCTACTCGGTAGGATTAGTTCCCGAAAGCGATAATATCAAGAAGTCACCTTCCGGACAAATTGACCCCATAGTGATATTCGAACCTGAGTTTCATGGTTGAAACGAAACTTTTCAACAAAACAATATATATATATATATATATATATATATATATATATATATCCGTGTACACACACACACATCCGCACACACATACATATATATACATATATATATATATATATATATATATATATATATATACGAGATCTGATAAAAATTATCGGAAATAAAGTAAATTTAAACTCTTTCGTTATAACTTGGTGCTCACTTCTTTTGTTTATAGCAGTACTTAGAAGGAAGGTGTGTAGAGTCTGGTCGCCTTACTAACCCACAGAAGTTCTGTTAGTGACTATGGCTTTTACAGTAGTTTGTGACCATGGATAACATTCCCAACAATCATTACATTGCTCAGATTTTGATCCTTGAATTTTTTCTTAAAAAATCAAATCTCATTTGAAAAGAACAAGATTTTAAGACAACGCAGAAATGCAAGAGAATGCGATGAGAAAACTACTTCTATCTCGTAAAAGCAGTTCTAGAATTGCTTTACTCAATAGAAAAGATGTTGGATATATAATGTGGATTTTGATGAAGAGTACTTAGAAGGAGATTAAATACCGAATTGATATGTGTTTTAGTTTTCATTTTATAACACCAGGCTCAATACTTTTACAGCAGACCTCGTATGTGATGTTCACAAACACACACACACACACACACACATGTATATATATATATGAATACACTATATACATATCTGTTAATAATAAAACAGTGGTCGATATAATATCAGTGAGTCAGTTAAGTTCCATAGGTAATACACACATAGGCGATCATGGCCATTACTTTCTGCGGTAGAGTAGTTTCCAACAAAGTCTACAGAATCTAATCTGTCTTGCTATTTAAACCATAGATGTAGGGAGAAGCGACGGATTAATACCTTTCCCAAGAGTATTTGCGCGTAAGTGAATGCAACGAATTTGAACTCGGCTCCCCGATTTCTCTAATATAACAACGCTTACAAGTATACATTTATAAATATTCATATTATCCTTCACTGGTAGCACGACTCGGAGTTTTATGCATAACGCTATTTACAGGTGCTGTGTATAGACACATTACATAAAGTTCAGTGTTGTGTTACTAGTGAGAAATTATATACATATTGCGATGGATAAACTGTCGTCTAAATTACGCAGAAATGAGAACACTAATATATCTTTAACCGATTTTATGTCCTTTTTCCTTTCAGGATGTAGGCGATCATGGCCCTCCACATTTTTCTGTCTCTTGTAACTCTTAATACCTTTCATCGTGCTATTCTTCCCGAACCCTGCTATGCCATTCATTTGCTTAAGCCCATCAAGTATGACGCACTGGTTTTCCTGTCTCTCTTTCCCTCTATCCACCCCCGTGAGTATCAGATTATCTAAGTCCTCCTTTCTAATTACGTGTCCCATAAACTTCAACTGTATCTTTCTGATTTTAAGTATAAGTTTCCTTTTTGATTCTCTCTAAAACCTCGTCGTTGCCCACGTGTTCGGTCCATGGTATCCTCAGCATTTCTGTTGCTTCAAGTCTTTTCCTCATCCTTGGGAGATTGTCTAGCATTTGCTGCCATATAGGGTAGCATATATCACATAACTGTCCTTTACTCTATTTTTTGTTTTTAAAGAAATTTTCTTGTCCTTCAATACTCTACTCAGCTTTTGGGATGTGTCTTTGTCTAATCTAATACGCCTCCGGATCTCAGTGGCGCATTTTGCTCGTCATTCGTTGTACACCTTTGAACCTTTTTTTCTCTGTGGGTTTTGCATTTTCCTAGTCCCAATTTGCCAAATATTTCCCCTTCCCTCTCCTTGCTTAGTTTGGAATTCTTCCATCATAATTATAATTTTTTGAAATACTAAAAGCTAAATTTACTCAATAAAATTGCCATTGGTTTCAGCCAAGTCCTCCTCCGGAATCTCTTGCTACTCTTCTGGAATGTTTCCTTCTTTAAGTTAGGGAATGCTGTTATAATCGTTTCCTTTGGTTCATCTCATGTGTTGGTCTCTCGCTCATCTACGTCCCACAAATAATAATCAAGGTGGTTGCAACCTGGGAAGTAATGTGGGCAAATATAAGAGTTCACGTGATTGCAGAAATGACTGGGTTCTCTTGCTTGTGTGACATGGTGCATAGTCTTGTTGCTTCCAGAAGCCACTTTCTTGATACAGAGCAGCTCTACCTCCTCAAAATAATTGATGGAGGCTTCCGTATTGAGTCTTAAGCTCGGTAGGAGGATCAATAGAATCATAAGTACGCCATCAATTGTGGTCACAATTAAAACTTCGTAATCACCATTAGACTCATCCAAGTCTTTCCGAACTTACTGCACTGTGCTCAGATTGTCACCCAAATACTCTGAAATATTCGTATTGGAACTTCCGGCGCGAATACGAAACAGTACTGTAGGTTCTGGTGGAGTGAATCGTGTCATAGTACTCTTTTTCTCACATAACTGTGACCCAACTATACTGTGCAGTCGACAAAACGAAATAGCATGCATGAAATTAAAAATATAAAATGGTTCTAATTTATCCCTTGCGCCATACATATATATATATATATATATATATATATATATACAGACTGCTATTCTCGGTCATATGTTCCCATATACACAATATATATATATATATATATATATATATATATATATATATATATATTATTTCTACACATATATATGCATACACACTCTTACACATACACCTCCCAATATATATATATATATATATATATATATATATATATATATATACAAAAATAATTACACAGACATATATCGGTTTTTATATTTTCATAAGTATTAATCGAGAGCACTTCTGTTCGTGTTGTATGGGCGTTAATGACGTTAACGAGTGAATAATTGGCTGAATTGCGCGGTGAAAGGAAATGCCCGTGTCATGAGGGTGGGGTAATATCGACTTCATTAGGAGTCAGTGAATCTGTTATTATCAAAAAGAAGTAATAACTGTACGAAGGTGAATAGCAATTTATCGGGAGGGGGGTGTGGCGTGTGAAATGATATCAACATATAACAATTAAGAGAAATGTTTATCATTCTTTGCATGTAAAACCCGGAATATATTGGGGAAAGGCGAAAAACGAAGAAAGGGAAAGTATGAAAATACATGGAAATAAAGAAAAGAGGTAATGTGAGAAGGAGGATGTAATAAAAGTAAAAGGAGAGGTGGTTGGAGAAAGAACAGGAAGTCATGGATAAAGAAGTGGGGTTGTAGAATAAGAGAAAGAAGAATAGGCAAATAAAAAGGGGTGACAGGAATAAATGATTAAGGAGGCGGAAAAGAAAACGGGGAAGAGGAGATTCCAGATGAAAATATAAAGGTTGAAGTTGTAGGAGGTAAGGCAATGGTTTAAGAAATATACGCGAATAGTCCAAGAAAGACATAAAGGAAATAAAAGGAAGGACATTGGAGGAGGAAGAACAAATGGACGAAGGAGTAAGAACTATTTATAAAAAGGGAGGTATTAATGAACGAAAGAGGTGAAAGAAAGAGTAACAATAAAAGAGAGTGGGACAGAGGAAGAAGGAAATAATGGAGAAAGGAAGAGTGTGAAATAGAAGGAGAAACTAGGCAATAAAGATAGTGAAATAACCAAAAACAATTGAATAATAAATTAAAGAAAGGAAAAGAAAAAAAAAGAAAGAATGTAAGAAAGAACGAAAAAGAAAAGAAATACAATGATAATGAAAGGTGAAAGTGATAAAGAAAGAAAAAAGAGAAATGGGAGAAAGAAACGGTAGTAATGCTCAAGAAAGGGGGAAAAGAGAGTGAAATAGGAGGAGGAGGAGATATGGAGACAGGAAGAGATTGGATAGGAGAACGGAAATCTAGTTAAGGAAAAATGGAGGGAAAGTTGAAATAGGCGAAAAGACAAATGAATATTACTTGAAGGAAAGAAAGAAAAAAAGAAAGAATGAAAATAAAATACAATAACAGAGAGAAAGTAGGAATAAGCTATTTTAAAAGGAAGTAATGGAAGGTGAAAGTGATTAAGAAAATGGGAGGGAAATGGGAGAAGAAATAGTTATAAAAAGAGAAAGCAATGAGAGTTAAGAAAGTGAGAAGAGCTAATAAAAATATGAGTGAAATGGGAGAAAGAGGAAGAATAAAATAATGAGAGTAAGATGGAAGGAGATGAAGGAGACTATAGAGGGCGGAAGAAAGGAACAGTAAATGCGGAAAAATGATGGAGGGAAATAATAACAATAGACGTAAGATGACGTAATAAAGGAAGGAGGAGAATCGAATAGGAGAAGCAAAAACAGGCAAATTAAAAAAAAATAGACGAGGGGGTCATTGATGAAATGGTGTGTAATAGAAGAAGAATGGTAATCGGAGGAGTTAATAGATAAAGAAAAAAGAAAATGCCGGAAAGGATGAAACAAAAGAGAGAAGTGAGAAATGATTTATAGACAAATAGAAATAGTAGGAGTGAACAATGAAAGAATAGGCTATAATGAAGAAATGAGAGGAGTGCAATGAATGAAGGTAAAGTTAATAGGCAAGTAAAATAATCAAATTGGAAAGATAAACGAGTAAAATGAGAAAAAAAGAAAGAATTAAAAATGAATAAAGAGACATAAAGAAAATTCAAGACACAATGGCTGAAAAAGATGAGATTTAATCGAGCAGTAAAAATTTAATGAACTTATGAATAAAGTAAATTGAATAACTAAGAAAGATTATGAGGAAACCGATCGAACATGTAAAAAGACAGTTATTAATTTATAAAGAAAAAACATAAAAGAAAAATGGAGAGAAGGAAATAAGAAAATTTCACTTTTCAATTGAATAAGAAAACGAAAATAATGAAAAAAAGAAGTGACAGAGAAAAACAAGATAAAGAAAGCAGACATTTGAGAAGGAATCAAGTGAAAGATAATGAAAAGAATAAGGGAAAATAACAAACTTATGTAATAACTGAACACATAAGATAAATGACATAAGAAAATTCTACTTTTGATCCTCCATTGTTTAGATCACTTGATCCCAATCGTTCATCGTTCATCTTCCTCATTTCTATTTTTATTTAAATTCATTCTTCTTTTCATCACAATTTATTCTTGTTTACTCTTTATCCAAGGTATTAATTCTTTCTCTTTTGATACCTGTTTCATTTACTTTCTCTTGTGATCTCAGATGCAGTTTCGTTTTTTTTTTATTTAACTTTACTCTTTCTCATTGATCCCAGGTGTTTCTCTCTATTTCAACTCCAGTTCATCTATCTTTTTAAACCCTAATCAATTTTTTCTCTTTTGATTCCACGTCCTATTCTTTCTTGCTGGGCCTAGGGGTTTCTCTCTATTTCAACTCCATTCCGTCTATCTTTTTAAACCCTGATCAATTTTCTTCCACTTTTGATTCGAGTTACTTCTTTTCTCTCTGAGCTCAGGTGTTTTTCACTCTTTCAAATTCAGTCATTTTTTTTTGTAAAAAGTCATTTCCTTCTTCATTTTCATTTTATCCAGTTCGTCCTCCTATAGTTAATTTTTTTAGCTTTTATCGAAGATCCTAATTTTTTCCCGTTTGATACCGTTTCCCCTTCTTTTTTCTTGTGATTCCAGGGATGTTTCCTGCTCATTGTTCTTTCTTTGTAAACTGAGATCATTCTTATTTGTCTTTTTATCTAAATTTTGTCATATTTGATCACAAATGTTACTATCTTGTTCGTAACTGAGTCATTATTCTTTTATTTTAA
This sequence comes from Ascarosepion bandense, assembly GCA_037127315.1. Lineage (NCBI taxonomy): Eukaryota > Metazoa > Mollusca > Cephalopoda > Sepiida > Sepiidae > Ascarosepion > Ascarosepion bandense. The sequence continues at coordinate 3,229,735 of JBBBDQ010001527.1, read as the reverse complement.
AAACAGTTTATGCATCTATTTTTGATCCATGTTCTTTCTTTTTTGTCTCGTGATTGTACATGCATTTCCTTTCTGTTCAATTTAAATTGCTTCTTTTTCTTCTTGTCCAAGTAGGTCTTTGAAGGGTTAGATATTGTCAGTCCTCCGAGACTGAAGTGAGCAATGCAGGCGTACTCTAAGGCTCACTTCTTGGTCCAACTCTTTCTCCAGTTTATATGAATGATCTACCAAATATCATTTGCTGATGATATAACTGTATACAAATGCACTTCCATAACTTTAGGTGACCAGATCTTTGCAGTTAAACTCTCGTCTGACGAAATAGTAACAGCTCAATGATAAAAAATTTGGCTGGTCACATTCAATTTGACACTAAGCGTTCCATCATCACCGAGTGAGCCACGAACTTTCGCTTATCACGTTGGCCGAGGGCTCTCTCAGTAAGAGAGTACCTATTGGTACTTAAACTCAACCAATATCCCAGGGGGAATGTGTACATACGAGCCAACGCTAGGAATGCTGAGAAAATTGTCGTTTCCCCTTACTGTTTCAGAAAATAATTGATTCCCCTGTTATCCTCTACCTTTGTAAAAAACAAATCAGGATGAAAATGGGTTTACAACTTCATATATGCACTATTTGCATTATTCAGACTATTGTTCTCATCTTTGTTGCCAGTTGTACTACGTTTCGGCCGTTGTACACTCCGGCATTCTTCAGGTGCTAAGAATTTCGAAACGAACCCTTTATTACGATCACTCGGGTATATCATACTCATTACTTGTGCCAATCCTCTTTGGTAGTCATGAGTAATCTCCCTCTAATCCTTAAGAACACATGGCAGAGTAGATATAGACGTTGGTTAGTTCCAGTGCCTTAACCCAACGAGTTGTGAGTTCAATACCAGGATACAGAATTGCTGAGCAAGTTACTTAGAGTCGGGTTAGTGAGAGATAACTCATTACTACCAAAGAAATGAGAATGATATATCCAAGTGATCGTAATAAAGGGTTCAGTTCGAAATTCCTAGCATCTGAAGAAGGATGGAGCGTACAACAGCCGAAACGTAGTACAAATGGCAACAAAGATGAGGACAATAGTCCTAAATACTACCTCATCTCAGAAATATAGACAAACTACATATATGTACAGCAGCTGCTTCATCTGCACTATTCGGTCTCGATAAAATTCAAAGGCGCGCTTGTGGCTGACAAATTATTTTCTATCCTACGACCGTTTTCGCACAAATGAAACGTGGTAAGTATTTCACTGCTTTATCGACATTTCCAGGGAAAGTGCTTCGAGGAAATATATTCCTTTTTCCTACCATTTCTAAGCTTCACGACTAAGACCCTTCATGCCACGCACATTGTAACGAACCACCTTAATTCCCTTCTTATCTCATTTGTAAGATGTAAGTTCAACTCGAGTGGCTTCTCCCTACGAACTATTTTTGTGGAATTGATTCTGAAGCGGATGATTCCCCGATTACTATAAACTCTTCACGTCTACGCTCAGTCATTATCTTTACCACATATCTGCAGAAAAAGACTGTGTCACTTACGCCTTAACATTCTACTTCAAGTAACTCTTGTGCCTTATACAGAGTGAACATCATTTCCAAAAAGGGTGTTTCTTTCTTATTCGACCCTCATTCATTTTCTTTTCTTTTTAAAACTAGTTAATTTTTCTTTATTTTTTGGTCCAATCTCGACTATCCCCTTCTTTTGATAATAGTTGTTTCTATCCCTTTTTGTTCCAATTTATTTAGGATGCCTCAGACTTACTGCTTTTCATTTATTCTCCCGCAAATTACACCGGATACAGTGAGCGTAATAATATTGTTGAATTCAGCAAGTGTTCATTTACTAAGCACTATTATTCTAAATATTCATCCTCATTGGCTTTGCAGTTTCGCCAGCGATGAAGAAAAATGTGCATGTTGCTCTGATATAAGTATAGTTATCGCCACTGCTGAAACGCATTCTCTACCAACTGTGCTCACATCCACTGTTTGGTTTCTATATAAGTTTAGAAAACATCAATTAATGTCAATAGTAGTAGTTTTTTTTCAAAGAGATGAATGTAATGATGCACTTAAACTTAGTAAGCACTTCTGTGTCGTATGTAAGACGAACAATAAATTACGGAATTTTCTTACGCCTCTGCTATTTCACAAACGTCTGTCTCTGATGTCGCGGGAAAAAATAAATTAGGAGTCAATACTTGAGGAGAGGCTTTCATATCCTAATAACTGGTTTTATTGAATGGAGGCATAGCCGAACTGGTCACGTAAGTAGCAGTATGAACATCATTGGTCGATATATCGTTAATTTCTTGTAAGTAGCGTGAGTTAATATCAATAAATGTTATTTTCAGAAACAGCTTTATTCAATATAATGAAAAATCATCCAGTAGGTTTATGTATTTATAGCCTTAAACCCAGACAACCTTCTGAATAATCACTAAAGTTGATATTGTTTGAAAAAAACGGGAAATAATCACTTCTTGCGTTACCCGCAGGAAGTCATTGTTTGAAGCCACAAAAATATCAGCTAGTTACATTTTTCAGTTCTCATATATTATATAATAATCAATTCCGTCTCTAGACTAATAAACTTCAATGATTTATACCACTTTTTTTTTCGTTTATACTTTTAAATTAATTTTAAATTTTGAGAAGTGATGAAAAATAACGTCCTGGTTAGGTGTGTTTTTTTTTTTTTCAGGCACGAATGTGTAAGTTTGCCCAGTTTTCATATAAATCAGTTAAGTTCCATATGTAATAAACGCTTGGGCTATCATATCTCGAAAAAAACATGACAGACTGAGCAAAAAAAATTTCCCGCAATAGGTTGCAACTACTTTCTGCGCTAGATAGTTTGCCGACCAAGGCTACAGAACCTAATCAGTCTTTGCAAAAGACGGATTAATATCTTTGTCAAGGGTATTACCGCGTAAGTGAATACAACAAATTCAACTGGAATTCGAACTCAGCTCTCCAATCTCTTGTTTCGATCTGATATCCACTGCACCATAACGCACGATGCTAAGTTTTTCATAAATAAATTATAAATGCCATCATTTTCAAATGAATTAAATTTCAGCTTATTACTTTTGTATATCAAATGTTAGTGCCAGTGCGATCAAATAATTTCTTTCAGTCCCCACCCTCAGCAAAGTACATATGGGACTGTTTAGATTATTTTATTTAATCATTTTACCTCAAGCAGTAAAGTCATTAGGGCACGAGGGCTTACAGAGTGTGAAAGAATATGAGAAAAAGAAAAAAAACGTTATTAAAGAGTGAGAACAATAAAAGAAGAGAAAGTAAAAAAAGATAACAATTGACATTGCATTTACAGTTCTGAAAATCAAAGTTGAGTGAAAATCATGAGGACAAAAGAGACTTCTACAAGAGATAAGTGTGAGGTCAGAAAACGTCAGCATAGAACTTATGTTTACATAGTCATTTCAGCTCTGAAAAATTTTGAGACCTAGCTTCCAATTTAGTACTGCACTAAAATTTATAAAATTAAAGTACTAAATATAAAAGCTCATCAGAATAAATGCAATGAATATATTTATGGGGAAAACGCATAGAAGCCATGTTACAACAGTGGGAAAGTCACTGATGTCGATCAGGACTGATAACATTCTTTTGATTTCATCAAAATTCATAAAAGAAGCACCCGACCAACATTCAATGCCCGGATGAATTGCAGACTTAGATTTTGGCAAAAGATAGACATCCATAAACCAAATACCTAGAAACAGACCTAGGAGCTGATTCAATATAATCTTTCCATTTCATGATAGCAGAATATATATAGATATAATAGGATTTATATTTAAATTGATTTTCTCCACACTGCAATACAATTATTTCCTTTCACATTTGTAAGGTTTGAGTAAAAAATTAAAAAAATTAATATTCAGAATGGTTATTTGAAAAAATACATTTATTTTATTTTAGAAATTAAATTTAATTAGAAATCGACCTTTCTGAAACCAAATTAGTGACTTGCCAAAATAACACTTCACTAGGCATCTCCCTTATTTGAAGAGCGAGGCAGCCAACTTGAGAGTCACATTTGGAGAAATGGGAACAGCTTCAATCGAAACTCGTTTAAGCAGATCTTTAACGTTATGCGTTGTCTTTACGAAAACCTGTTACAATTTCGCGCACATATAATTGTAACATGTAGCTTGAATAGTCTTATTAGTCTGGGTGACAGAATGAGTACACTAGGCTTTATATATTTTAACCTCAGCATTTATCTGATGCTAGACTAAGCTTGGATTTTATGGTCTCTGATCTTAATTAATAACATCAGTTAAGCCAGATAGACATATAACTGACACGCATTGTTATTGTTTTCAAGAACTGAGAGAGAGAGAGAGAGAGAGAGAGAGAGAGAGAAGGGGATTTAAGATGGATATACATTTGGCTGAGAGTTTATTAAAGGTAAAACTTGCATAATAAAAAATGATTGAAGATAAGCGGATCATAGATAGATATGACCATATATATATATATATATATATATATGCTCAAATGCGATAGAAGTGATTTAATAAATAGATGTGTCACAAGGCACCAGGAAGGATCGATTTCAATACTTAGTTGCTTAGTTGCTTGCTAAACAATAAACCACACGAAGTGTCCAGACATATATATATATATATATATATATATATATATATACATATATATATATATATATATATATATATAGGTATGCAGTGTGGGTTTCGAAGAATACAAAGGAGTATCCTGTACATACAGTGGTAGGATAACTCTCTAAGAGTGCTCTAAATATATATGTATATAAATACATATAGAGCAAATATAAGATAGATTAAGGCAGACACGTTATTTCATGGTAAATCGGAAGTATAGGCCTATTTCAGGCGAGACATCATCAGCTTCCGTCTTTATTGTATAAAGGATTTTACACGATTCGTGTAAAATCCTTTGTACATTAAAGACGGAAGCTGATGATCGCTTTTGCATTCTGTGGAATAAGGTGACTCGATATAAGAGATGATGGGGTCGCAGAAATTGTTTGACTATCGTGATTGTTTTACCCCGCTTGCGTGGCATGATGCAGAATCATGTTACCAGACAGAGCTTTCCAGCAGCCATCCTCTTGATCTAGACTATCTACCTCCTCAAGACAGTTGATATACGCCTCCCTGATGAGTCTGTGGCCCTGATGAATAAAGGAAGACATGAAGTCTCCATTACTAGTAATCACTCCAAGCCTCTTCGTAATCACCATTAGACCTATCTAACACTTTTCAAATCCTTGACACTGTCGTCTGATTGACGCCCAAACATACTGAAATGGTTGTAGTGGAGTTTCCGGTGGGAATGACAAGCAGTACAACATGCCGTTTCCAAATTTTTAGTGGTGTGAATCGCGTCATGGGGCCTTTTTATTACATACGGTGTCCAACTGACCCTACTATATTGTGCAGTCAACAAAATCAAAAACACCGCGTATGCGCCAAAACAAAAATATAAAATAACGACAATTTAAGCATCGCACCATGTATATTTGTAATCATGTATATATATATATATATATATATATATATATATATCCACACAGACTGAGATAGATTGATTGATCGATAGATTTATATATAGATATTCATATAAATAAATCAGGCTAAGATGTGTTACAGGGAAACTTAAATCAATGTAGAATATATATATATATATATATATATATATATATATATATATATATATATATATACGCAGGCTTAGATATATAAGGCATGCGATCAAAGAGAGTATCAATTTTAATCAAGCATGCGTAATTGAGTATCAAATCGAATCAACAATTGAGAAACCGAATCTCAGTATTTGGCTATAAAAAGAAGTGTGTTGATGAGAAATCGTGATCTTAGACGGCAGCTTAAAAATAACTTGGTAGCCTAAACTTCCTTTCAGCAACAAGGGAAGAGAAACCAACAACATATGCAGCTAGACGAAGGTTTGCCAATGGAAACACTTCCGTGTCTGCAGCCTAGGAGGTGAGGTCTCTAAAGTAAGACTGGTTCATCAGTTTTTCCGATATATATTACGATTGAGCGACGGGATAACGTGTCACCCAAAAAAAAACACGCAAAGATACAGAGCGTGAATGAATAAAATATAGATAATCACCTATATTTACTTCCATCTTACTCTCTGCGTGTGTAGTTGTATAGTGAATGCTTGTGTGAATTTTGAATATGTAGGGTTCATTATTGGCGTCTACAATCATAACAACGCATAATATGTAGATGACATGACGTTAATAGCAGACACAGAAAGGACACCACAATACCGTCTACCGAAGGTAGTAAAAAAAAAATGAGAAGAAAGGACTAATAATTATCAATTTTAAGGAGATCGAATGTACGGCTTTTAACAAAAGAACAGCCAAACATGCAAGTTACAAATTGAAAATACTAAAAGAAAAATTTAATTAAGAATCTTTTTAACAGAGGACGGAAAGTACGGCACTAAAATCCAAAGAGGCTTGTGATAGCGAAAATGCTTCCTAAAAGCTAAGCGAAGTATTGAGAGAATGGAAGATTTCATTCGCTAAAAGTACTGAAATGTTATACAATATCAGTCCTATATGGCAGTGAATGCTGGACAATTACCTCATAGATAAAGAAGAGTCTTATACTAACAGAAATGTGGTTCTACAGAAGAACGCTAAAATACCATGGACCGAACATGAGAGCAACAACGAAGTTCTGAAGACAATTTAAATACACTTATACTTCTGTCAAGAAGAGACAGTTGTGAATTTCTTTGACACATATTGACGAAAGAGAGCTTGGCGAATTTGATATTCATAGGACAGATTGAAGACAAGGTGGACAGAGAAAGACAACACCTAAACTACTCGGTAAATAAATGGATGCCAGTAGAAGATTTAGTAGAGATAACAAAAATACAAAACATATTAAGCGCTAAAAAGGACTGAAATTGTGGAAGGCTATGATTGCCAACGCCCTGAAGAGACACGACATTTAGAAGATGATGGAGACAGAGTATGTGACTGAATACTTGCTCCAGTATGAAGTAAAATCTATATGTGTGTTGACATTTATGACATTTCAACCCTTGTTAGTTTATTGAATCTTGAATTTAGTATACGACGCCCGGGAGTATAACCTTGATTACTTCTTCTTCTTCTATGTGCCTTGTCCTTCCAGAACGTAGGCGACCATGGCCTTCTGAGTCTCCCTATCTCCTGTTACACCACACAACCCCGTTCTGCCATCCACCTGCTCAGACCAATCAAGAACATTACACGCTGTTTTCCCCTGTCTCTCCTATTTTTAGTAGATATTCACATTTGAGTAGACTCTCCGCTTATTTATTAAGCAATATATTTATTTATTTTGATCTACCGGCCTGAATGTTTGAAAACTCTTATTAAAGAAATTCTTGCGATTTTCGAAAGAATTTGAACTTGCTTCCTCCTGAGGTGGCTAAACCCGGTACGCTTAAAACACCTTAGTCACGGAGGACGGTTGCTCAGGGAGGACAAATTTTGTGCCTAAAGCAAAATTTCTCTCCTCATAGACCCCCATAAATTATTTATACATGTACAGTTTTATGTTGAAACATACATAAAAAAAATTTAGAATGACTTTTTTTATTAACACGACAGATTTTTATCACTTTAAACGTTAGTTTTCGTGGATATTCGTATGTGAGTATACGCTCGGTTTAATTATTAAACAGTATATTCATTTATATTTATTATTTATACAGACAGATAGCTTGATTAATGAAACAGTGTCTCCTGTTAGGTTATTTAAGATTGCATTGTGTACAGGGCACCCAGTGAAGATTGAACTAACTTCTTAGTAGAAGTGATTAACCATACTAGCGCAACTTTCTTTTACCTCACTCCAAAATGCACGATAGATAGGTGACTGGGTAATTAATTTTCTGATGTGTTAACCCGTTGTTGCGTTCTGCGTCGTCCCTGTATCCTCATATTATTATATAAAACAGTATCAACGTAAAAGACCATTTCTTCTGTTATTCTTTTATTATGAGAGAAGGTTGGCAGCTTCGATTCCAACCAGCAGCAAAGGAATGACGTCACAAGAACGCATGTAGCGTGTTGGCTCGTCGTCCCTTCGCAGATGGTGTTACCTTGTTAGTAACCTGTGTATGGGAAGCCTATCGATGCTTTAAAATTCTGGCGGTCGTCTCTTGAATTCGCGCTGTTTGGACTCATATTCAAACGCCAGACAGTCACTCGATCACTGTCAGAATACTCTGCTCAAGAGGAAATCCGGCCAACCAATGACCATTTTGATCATGTGCTTTGCTTTATGTAACAATGTATTCTGTTATTTTATGTTGAATATTGTAATTTTGTAAGGATGGAATAAGCTCTCTATTATTTTTTTTAGTAGGGGCAACGATTCTAAGAGAAGGAAAACTCGTGATTCTAAATGCAACGGGAAACGACTCAACGATCTTTCCAAGAAACCATGTCAAGTTAAATATATTAAAGAAAAGTTATCTTAAGAGAAGTGTGATTGCTCCCATACAGAGAGAATATGTGTTGCATTGCGTGACGTTTATGACTTTTATTGGTGTATCGTTAGTTCCTGAAGAAAAATCTCAACGATGCCTAATAAACTGAATGAACTGCAGAAAACTTTCATTTTATTCACTTTATTCCAGACATTGAACATAGAAATAAACATAATTTATCTGAGGAAGCAAGAGTGAGAAAGACGTAGAGAAGTCATGTTAACAAGTCTTAGCAATCAACATGCGGTGATTTGTCTCGGTTTACTGAAACAATGACACGCCTAAGAGTCTATCAATGACAGTTATCTTCACTCTGCTCTTTCAGAAGTCTAATATTTTGCGAAAATCTTTGGTTTAATATTAAAAACTGAAACAAAAACAATGTTTCAGTTAGAATTCCATGCCCAAGGTATTCAAACCGCTTTCATTCACGAGGAGTCAGAATTCCAGGATAATCTTTGCAGTTTTTGTTAATGCCATGCACTCTGTAAGCCGTGATATAAAAACAACCGACTCGTTACAATTCTGACGAAATCTTGTAAATGTTCAGCAGTCATGCGTGTTCATTTTTTCGAATCGGCTTTGGTCACGGACCGTATGAAATCGCTTCACGGGCAACGTGTCAGACTGTATTCATACATCAAGTAATACTATCTGTTTTCTGGTCAGGCACCAAATATATGAATACGTTAAACAATAGATATTGATCTGTTTTAGTAATGAAACACCACATCTCGTGGTTCGGGAGTGGAAAAGATTCGCTTAATTATTCGATTGCAAAACGGAAAGTGAAAATAAAGGCGAACAATAGACAAGTTTCCATTATTTCAGGTCTTTGGATCACAACCGATTGCACACAAATACAAGCACTCCGTCTCACTCTTTCTCTCTCCATCTCTCTCACACACACACATGCAAGCACCCATAAGAACACACACGCACACGAACAAATAAATACGCACATGGAGAGATACGTATACAAACAGTGGATGATAGGCATAATTATCTGGTTTGGGCGTGAAATAATTAATATATGATTTATCTTGTGACGTCCAAATCAGAACATGTCAAATTGTTACTAGTAATGTGATGTAGACATATATTATCATCTTTCTGTTAATGTCTTAAAATATGACAAACACTCTGATCAGAACGGACCGTAATCCTTAATTATGGCAGACAGATATTATCATAACAAGATTTCTCGTTTATTCAAGCGGGTAGGCTTAAATAAATATACTGTTTTATTATAAAAAAAACAAAATAAAAACACATAGTATCTACTTAAATACGTGTATTCTTTAAACATAATGTTTAAACAAATGTATATATATATATATATATATATATATATATATATATATATATATATATATATATAATGTGGAGAAGTTTGCTACGTAACCGAGCAGTGTTATTTTAGTTATGCGAATTTCGAAGTTTCGTGAGGGCATTATTGCAATATCTTCACTCTTCTTGGTCACTTTCTTTTTAGGATTATCTATATATATAAAAGACAATCTGTGAGTCAGTGTGTTACTGTTTCCTATGCATGCCTACATTTTTTAAGCTACGCCATTCAAACTTTCTAGGGACACATATCTACAGAGAAGCCAGGTCGACATTTACTTTTTGAGTTTAAGTTCAGCGATTTTCCCTTTCGCACTTTTTGGCCAATGGAACCGATTGTTTACATTTGCTCCGTAAAATATCTAAGATCTAAGATTCCTTTCATTGGAATCTTCTACTACTAAAATGTTCTGAGTTGCAGGGGCAACGCGTGTCTATGATGCTAGTATATGATACAGTCGAATTCATTGCATTCACTAACGGGTTAATATCCTTTGGAAATCTATGAACTCATCTTTCCTTACCCCCCACCCCACCCCAAGATATGGATAAATATTAAGAAAGACTTAGTTCGATAGCCTTGGGTGGTAACCGGTTTAGAAGGACAGCTCTAAATTAAAATTCTCCTGAAGGTTGTTTAGGGTCCTTGACGCATACTGTTCACCATTTCTTGGTATTCGTCTCTTCCAAAAAGTGTGGTTGGTTGTGCAACAGCCTTCAGTACTATAATCAAATGAAATGTGCGGGTGGTCTGACTTGGTTCTATAGCCTTGAGTGATAACCGGTTTAAAAGTACAACTCTTCGTTCAAAATCTGCGGTGTGCTGTTTTGGGTCATTGTAGCATAATGTATATTATTTATTCATATTCGTCTGTCCCGAAAAGTGTGCTTGCTTGTGCGACAGCCTTCACTAATATAATCGAATGGAATATGCGGGTAGTCTGAGTTATTTTTATACTCTTTGGTGGCAATCGGTCCAGAGGAACAACTCTAAATTCAAAATATGCGGAAGGTCGTTTATTGTTATGGTAGCAGAATATGTACGAGTTCTTTGTATTAATCTCTTCCAAAAAGTGTGGTTGGTTGTGCAACAGCCTTCACTACTATAATCAAATGAAATTTGCGGGTGGTGAAACTGTTAGTTCTTAGAACTGAGCTGCTCAACAATCATACGTCAAAAACAATAGGTGTGTCCTCTCTCTCTCTCTCTCTCTCTCTCTCTCTCTCTTATATATATATATATATATATACGCAAAAACAGTAATGTTGTTATGATCGTCAGACAACTTGCCTAGAGATCTGTAACGTTACACACACACACACACACACACACACACACACACACACACACACACACAAAATCCCTGGCAATGAAAATAAAAATTATAAACAGCCCAACTGCCTATGTAATAAACTAAAGTGCTCAATGACTAGACTATATAGACTGCTCAAAAATGCAACGTAAAAACTCAACATTTAATAGGTAGAGTCGTTACTCACGGTTTATACTTCCGCGATGTTCATACGACTAGAATATATATATATATATATATATATATATATATATATATATATATATGTGTGTGTGTGTGTGTGTGTGTGTGTGTGTGTGTGTGTAATATTAAATTTTTTACAAATGAAAAACTGTAAAAAATGCACTCTGAACCAAAATAAAAATATTATAATTATATAAAAAAGGTCCCTTTAAGACAGATCAAATACATAGAATGTTTCTTTACTTTTGTTTTTAAAAAATACTGAGATACAGAGTAAGCTAAGACAATAATCTTGTAACAAAAATTGATGCATCATACTAGAAAAGAGCAGTCTAGACGCTGGCTCAATAGACTGACACTTTCCCCTTAAGATTGACAGAAGAAAACCTGTATTCCACAAACAGATAACTTATATTTTTAAATTTAAAAGTTGAACTTCATTCTAATTTGTTATATGAAACACACACATAAATTCTTCTGTCTTCCCCATCCATTTTAACTCTTTAAATTACAAGGGTATAAAAATTTCACAGTGACAAGGTAGAACAGAAAATTCCATGTTACAATTGACTTCCATGTTTGTCATTCCATGTTGCAATAGAATTCCATGTTTGTCATTTTTAATGAAGCCAATATATATTTATATATGTATATTTATATTATATTTATATTTATGTTTAAATATATTTTAATAAATCCAATATATATATATATATATATATATATATATATATATATATATATATTACCAAGTCAGATAAGGGCTCCAGTGTTGTTATATTAAATAAACAGGATTATCTGTCTAAAATGCATAATATTTTGGATGATCCTTCTAAGTTTACTGTTATCGGTTCTGCCGATACATTTGATAACACTGGTAAGATAGAAGTCAAAATTCAACGTTGGCTATTGTCCTTATATAAGAAAAAATTTATTTCCAAAGACATCTACAACAGGATCAGGCCCGTAGGCTCGCAACGCCCTAGGATGTACGGCCTTTCAAAAGTCTATAAGGCAGGTGTCCCCCTTAGACCTATATTGTCTATGGTCGGGTCTGTACAGCATGAGTTGGCTAAGTGGTTGGTTGAGATTCTCCAACCTCTGTCTGATGCACTGTCTCCGTACAATGTTCTCGACTCTTTTAGTTTTTCTAGTTTCGTCAGAAACTTAGATTTTTCCTCAAGAGATAAATTTATGGTCTCTTTCGACATAGTCAGTCTTTGAACGAATGTTCCGTTACATGGTACCATAAACATTTGTGTAGACATGTTGTATAGAGGGAATCTGCGCCCCGCAGAGATTCCCGAGGAGTTATTCTTCGAGTGTATGCGGTTGGCTACTGAGGGAGTCGAATTTAGTTTTGACGGGACAATGTATGCACAGACGGATGGCGTTGCGATGGGTAGTTCTTTGGGTCCTGTTCTTGCAAATATTTTTGTGGGATATCATGTGTTATTTGAGAAGGTTGAGCCTTTAATATATCGACGTTATGTTGATGACACCTCCTCATTATTTAATAAGGCTTCTGACGCTGAACGCTTTTTAGTTCAGTTAAACACTCTTTACATCCCTCTCTTCAGTTTGACTATGGAGACAGAGAGGGATGGATGTCTCCCATTTTTGGATGCCTATGTTCAGCGACGGGACGAGGTTTTCGTGACTTCGGTATTTCGCAAACATACTTTTACCGGTTTGTACACTAATTGGAACTCATTTGTTCCTAAGTCTCGTAAAATTGGTCTAATAGAAACTTTGGTTCACCGTGCCCTTAATATTTGTTCTCCGGAGTGTTTGAGCAGCGAATTAATTCGTTTGCAAAATATTTTTGAAGGGAATGGGTATCCAATTAATGTGGTAAAACGGGTTATTGACCGTAAGATCAAACGTTTTAAAGAACCAATAGTTGAAGGGCCTAGTCGCTGTCCTTTGTACTTAAAATTACCCTGGCTTGGCAGGAAATGTCAAACTGTTACTGATAAAGTTTCGGCATGTGTTTCGTCCGGTTATTTTTCAGTGCAGTTGCGTGTTGTTTTTCAGACAAGACCTGTGTTTCCATCTTTCATTAAGGATAGGTTGTCCTATTTTCGGAAAAGCTCTGTTGTTTATAAATTTAAATGCTGTTGCGATGCGGCATATATAGAACGAACCAATCTGAGGCTGGAGACGCGGGTTGCGCAACACGTTCCCGCGAATATACATTCAGGCAGCCCTCTTAGAACTATAAGAACAATCCAAGCAGTTCTGGATTCAGCAATTGGCCAACACCTGCTGGACAATCAAGCATGTGCCTCCTCGTATGAGGACAATTGGTTTTCTGTTTTGCAGTGCTCGATCGGCTTATCATCTTCGTGTTTTGGAGGCTATTTGCCTAAAAATCCAGCAGCCGAGCCTGTGCAGGCAGAAAGAGCATGCTCTTCGCTCCTTGCAATTACTAGAGAGTTTGTGATTGTAGCATTTTTCACTCTTGTGGAATTACATGTATACACCCCACTTACATTTTAATATTTTTTTTCATTAAAGTTTACTTTTAAACGAGTTCCATCTTCTCGCAGTATTGTGATTATTCCCTTTTGGTCTTGTCCTTTTCATGACCCTTTACAATTTAAGCCAACGAAGCCCTTGATAAGTGTTGGCCGAAAGGTTCCTCGGGTTTTGGGATAATTTTGACGTCTATTGTTTTTAATATATATATATATATATATATATATATATATATATGTGTGTGTGTGTGTGTGTGTGTGTGTGTGTGTGTGTGTGTGTGTAAAGAGAGAGAGAGAGAGAGAGAGAGACATGGATATTGGCTTGTCTCCATATGTACATATATATGTGCGTGTGTGTGATTGTGTGTGTTTGTGTGTATGCGACGGTTCTCGGAACTTTCTGGGGAGACTCCTGTTGAGTCATAAATATAAACTTAAGCAAGACATAAATTCTCTTGATATCTCTGAGTCGTCTTTTAAAGGAGTGTCTTCTGATCATGCCTAGTAACGGAGTGTAGCATTACATGTTTTAAAGGGGTCACACACATAACATCTATTTATTACAATGCAGAGCACTGAAAACCGATCTAACTTTCATGAAACCGCATTAGTGAAGGTTGTTTCTTGTCTTGAATAAAGGAATATGCTGCCTTAAAAGTCAACGAAGGCAGAAGCACACGTAGAGCATCATAGGCGAAATATGCAGCCGAAAACTCATACGTCGAAAATTATCGAATTTCTGAGGACTGCACGTATACTCCAATATAAATTTGAATTGAATATTTACTTAATATTCATGGCAGGATAGGCTTGTCAAAATTAATGAATACATATATAAGTAAATGCAGATACTACAGCATTAATCACTATCTATCTATCTATCTATCTATCTATCTATCTATCTATCTATCTTCCACGCTCCCTTCTTTGTCTCTATGTCTCTGTCTCTCTCTCTTTCTCTTTCTCTCTCTCACTCTCTCTATATATATATTGTATACTTGGGCACCAACTTTTCTTTCAAACATCGTTCATTGAATGCGAGCGACAAGGAAGATTTAATTCATTTTTGCTTAAGTCTTTTCAGTATCCTAAAATGTAAAATTTATAATATATTACAGAAAATGGAAGACCGCAAACCTTCTTTTCACTAATCAAGATAAACCCCATCAAAGCTAAACTAGCGATAACCAATATGAATTTAAGTACCTAGTACAAGACTGTATTTCTTGTCACAAATCAATTAGCTATATTGGAAACCTTACTACCACCTTGAAGAGACACCTAAAATGTCACTTATCAAACCAAAGTGCCATATAAAAAATTATTAACGCATAATTTACAAGGACCCTTAAGGAAGATTCTGATAAAAACAAAAATTCTATATAAATCACACTATCAGAAATATTTCGCTCTTAGTGAGGCATTATATATCAAACATGTCTCTCCTACCACCAACCTTAGAGTATTTACTAGTGTAAATAAGCTATTGAAAAATTTATTAAATAGAAAGATGCTCACGCTATTTCCAGTCGCGCGCGGCACGTAAGGGTTTTGAAAGAATGTTCCTATTCAAAAACAAAACTGTTGTGGCGAAATCTTCGTCGCCAAATTGTTGTGAGCTGTTAGCGTCAGGAGAGAGACACGGAAACAAGAATGTAGGTTTAACCAGTGTATTAAAAATAACAGAACATGTATGCAATAATAAGTGTTAGTAATCGGCAAATGGAAGTGTAAGTCTGAACGGTACATTTACACTGTGTCTCGACTGTTTCACGGCTGCCTGTAGAATTCCTCTTGACTGTCACACCGATGCGTCACCGAAAGCCACGCAGGGTATTATTTATTAACGGAGGAAGAGTCCATTCCTATAGATAGGGCACAATAACGAAAACAAAATCAATTACTATGTAACAGTCAAATCTTGAGGAAAAACACCAAGAGCTGAGGTATAAACACCGTTAAAAACGGCTATATAAGTGACAAAAAAAGCTTAACACGAGAAAAATTATGGACAATTTTTATATTCTTTATCTCCAACAAAATGGAAGAATGTTAAGTTGCTGGAAAAATCTTTCTTGTCAAAGAAGTATATATATATATATAATTATTTAATTGGCTAGTTTTCGGTCATAATTAAATTAGATCAGTACACAGTTGTATTAAAAAGTGTTTAATACAAGTATATTGTAGAACTTTTGAATATTTTTCTTTTAAAAACGAGTTATTTCGCGATTTTCCTTTTGTAAATCGCCTGAAGACACCAAAAAGGTGTCTTCAGGCGATTTACAATAACTGATTTGACCGTTTTTTTAAGAACGCTCAAATAACGAGGATTTTTATGAACACGCAATTTTCGAAATTAGAAAAAGTTACTTAAGGTTTTTAGAAGGCCCGATATAACTTTGATCCTAATAAATGTTGCACTTACAACGGTGGCAAAATATGCAGAGGACAAATTGGCTATTATGTTCTTCTCAGACAAAAATAAATCACAAAATGAAAGCACAGAAATTATGTCCAAGTGTAACCACATCAATACTAGGATCATACAATAATGAATGAAAGTATTCTAAAACCCTTTTGTAACTTGTAATATTGTGCGTTTATAAATAATCCCTGTTATGTGAGCGTTTGGAAAAAATGTACAATTAGTTATTGAAGACACCGAAAGTCAGAAACCTAGGTCACGAAATAACTCGTTTTCAAATGAAAAATATATATATACATATATATGTAGAAAGAAAGATAAAGATAGAGAGAAGGTGGGAAAGAGTGAGATATATATAGAGAGAGTGAGCAGAGGGAAATAAAGTATGGACATTTCCAAATCAAGAATTGCATTGATTTATACATATTTATATATAAGCGTCCGAATTTAATATTTACTTAGCTTGGTCGTTTTCGAGATTAATACTTTCAGATATATTGAAAACCTGAGTCGAGAAAGCGTACTTTCAGGCTTATATATATATATATATATATATATATATATATATATATATATATATATATATATATATATATATATATATATATATATATATATATATATATATATGATGGCATGTAACTTGTACAAACTCATTTGTTGTAGTAACAAACAGTGCAGTGATATGATCTATATTCTTTTAAAATTATGTTCGTTTTTCCTATGTGTTGAAAATAATTCTCGTTCATACTTTCTATTGAAAGTAATGTTTGTCTTTATTTAGAAAGGAAAATAATGTTCATTTCTACTTGGTGTTGAAAATAATTCTCGTTTTTTGTTGGTATTGAATGCAGACCACAGGTTCCATTCTGAGAGTAATAACTAACTTAACCATCAATCAAGATATGCGTGATAAAACTGCTAAATATATATATATATATATATATATATATATATATATATATATATATAGAGAGAGAGAGAGAGAGAGAGAGAGAGAGAGAGAGAGAGATTAAAACAATTACAAACACTGTGTCTGCTTATTTTTTAATAAAACTAATAAAATACTCACCGATAATCTTTCGGGTAGTATAATTGAAAGATTCAACAAATGAACTGTAACTTTGACAGATTATTTTATTATTAATTTCCCGATGTTCCCAAGTGCTTTCAATCTCCTTTCGAGATCATCTTCAGGGATGTCAATTGTGGTAACAAAAAATAACCGCAAAACTGTGTTGTTATAAATTTCTTCTTGCTTCATATCTGACAGTTGACAAAATGCTTATCGTTCATTAGAAAGTGAAAATTATCTAAAGTGGAATTTTTTGTTGTAATGTAATTTCTAGACATCTACAACAACATTCTTGTCTACATTCACAATATAAAAAGTAATGATTGATAACACAACTATCCTACATCAAGAAAACATCAAAAGCAAACTACAGATCATTGAGGCAATATTCATTAAACAGATTTAAGCCGTCAATTAATAGAATCATCTATGAATACTGTAGTAATGTTCTAAAATGTTTAGAAAAATAACAGTTTTTCAATGTTTTAACACGTGCATGACCATGACATTACAACATAAAAAATTCCAACGAAATTTCCTGTCACTAGTCACTGTAATAACGTTTGAAAAAACATAGATAGATAGATAGATAGATAGATAGATAGAGAGAGAGAGAGAGAGAGAGAGAGAGTGGACAAATAGATAGATAGATAGATAGATAGATAGATAGATAGAAAGGAAAATTTTAAGAATTATTAAAAAAAGAAAGAATATTAGAATATTATGCGGAAAATAGAAATCAGAAATGTAAAAATAATGATTAAATACAAATAAATAAATAAATAAAATAAATAAATAAATAAGAAACGAAAGAAATGACTAAAGAAAGAAAAGAAATTATAAGGATGGAAGAAAGTAAATTATGAGAATAATTTAAGAAAGAAAGAAAGAGAAAGAAAGAAAGAGAAAGAAAGAAAGAAAGAAAGAGAAAGAAAGAAAGAAAGAAAGAGAAAGAAAAAGAAAGAAAGACAGAAAGAAAGAGAAAGAAAGAAAGAAAGAAAAAAGAAAGAAAAAAGAAAGAAAGAAAAAAATTGGAAATAAGGAAAAGAGAAAGAAAGAATATTATAACAGAAAAAATATAAGAATGCCAGGAAAAGATGGCAAAGAAAGAAATAAATCTATAAAAAATGGAAGATTAAATAGAAAAGAAATAGAAGAAAAAAAATCATAAGAATGGGAAAAATATAGGACGAAAGAAATCTATAAGAAAAAAGAAAGAAAGCAAATTATCAGAGGCAAGTAGAAACTGCGAATTATCTGTCGATATCTCGATAAAAAGATATAAACAGGATGACATGGTGAACGTTAGCTTGCGTATTAAATATGAACAATAACTCTGAAGCAGAAATATGTAAGATACTTCGACATTCGTAGTCTGAGATAGATCAACAGTAAAACCGATAGACAGATCTAAAATTTCAATTCGGTGACCACAGTGTGCAGTATAATTTACAGTCGGCCTCAAACGAATGCGTCTTTGTTTATTCCAGACATATTCACCGTTTCGACTTGTTGCTTTTTCTCTCTCGCCAATTTATTCTTTTAATTTTGGTTGCTTGCATTTGTCCCTTTCCCATAGGAAATCAACTGGATTGCATAAGATGGCAGATAGAAAGAAGCGGTAGAGTGGGCGGAAAAGCCGAATACACTCAGTTTTTTGTTCAAGTTTAGTATAGAAACAAACAAAGCTGATATCTACTTCTTTCAATTTGTCCGTATCCATCTAGTTAGCCAACTCGCTAGATCTCAATTTGATCCCGGTAAGAAGAAAATTCTTTGTCAATGATACGAATATACAATATCAAAATTTCAAATCATATTTGTTAAACTTCAAATAGCGAAATAGTAATCTACAGGCCTAGAACCACCAAAAGACTTATTAAAAAAATATACGTATCGGCAGGAATTGAACCTGTACTCCCTTCTTACTTCAGTGAAACTGCCTTGTAGCCAGGCCTGATTTTACTCTTTCAAAGAGGTAGATTTTCTTTTCTAAGACGGACAATAACTCAGTTGCAATGTCACAATCCACCAATATATCAAAAACGGGAAGGGAAAAACGGCACTACTACGAATTCTTGAAAATGGAATACTAATGACATATATGGTCAGGCGTATTTGCGAGTGATGAATAGTTTTCCACACTACAACTTCTTTCCCTCAGACGAAACGTTGCAAGCTTCATTGCTATTTCTATGGGGAGTTTTCCATAGTTTTACTAGTTCTAACGTTCACGGCTAGGACTCGATATCCAACTCATTTCCACTAGTGAGATGTATGTTCCCCTCAAGCAGCTTTTTCTCACCCACCGCTGCTTTGTGGAACCGACTTCCAAGAGAATGCTTCCCCGATCACTACAATCTTAAACTGTTAAAGTCTATGGTTAACTGTAAAATTACTAATACATATCCATAAACTGTGTCTCTTAACTTCTTACTCTGTATCACCTTTCTCGAATGCCTCTTGGGCTTTGTAAATTTCTTAGTTTTTCTGGAAAATACAACCGGAATTTAATTAATGTCGCCTAGATAGATATTTAATAGTTATTAAATCATTCAGTTTACTTTAGTTAGGATACAATTATCCAATATTCCTGGTGTCGTATGGATCCCAATCTCAAGTTAAGTTTGTTATATTTAATTAATACATTATATATTTTTCACAATGGGTATATTAAATATAGATTTTATGTTTATCAAATATATTAAATATTTTTATAATATGCGAATAAAGTTGATGTAAAAAATAGCAAAAGTTTACACTAAATCTAATCTTTCGATTCACAAGAGATGTAAGAAAAGAGGAAAAAATCAGATGAATTTTACGTAATGCATTATTTTCAAAGTATCATTTTTTAAAATTATTTCACCACAACCAGGGAGAGAATGCCACTAAGACGCAAGGAGGTTACTGAGAGTGAAAGAGAAGGAGAAGTTTTTTGTGAGAAGAAAGAACAAATTTCTAGAAGATAGAAGATTGTAACTGATGTTGCATTTCAATGTTTGAAGATTGTAGGTGTCATGAAACAAGAAAGTGGAAAATAGTTTCACGTGTGAGAAGTGCCAGACGGTTACATATAGCTATTTTGACATTGAAACGATGAGATCTGATATCCAATCTCATAGTACGCTTAATTTCAAGCGATAGGGGTACCAAAGAGGAAAGCTTATTGAAACAACTTCCATTAAAACATTTATAGAGAAGACAGCTGAAAGTCGGATCAAGACGATGAGAAAGTTACTGAAGTCGAGATGCCAAGTCATGACCAATAACATTACAGACACTTCTTTGGATTTTTGCCGATAATCCCGAAATATATAGTCGGAACACTAATTAAATAATATAAACGTTGTTTTTAGTGGGTAACTGTCTTTCAGTAGATATAATTTGATTCTAACAGTAGAATTAGTATCTCTCACAGTAGAAGCATCAAAAGTCGTATTAAAGAAAATGTGCATCTCAGGAGGGATCTAACCATTATTCTTTTTTCTACCTTATGGAAACCACATTGTTGCCAGGCGTGTTTTTTATCGTTTTTCTTTCATAAGATTTGCTATATATATATATATATATATATATATATATATATACATATATATATAAGTCGGAGATCACATATAGAAAGGTAAAAGTGACACTAGAACCAGGCATAATCTACATGGCATTTCCTTGTTTTGTTTGGAAAGAGAGATTTTATTCTTTTCACACACGAGGGGACAGAGGTGTGTGTGAGTTCGAGATATCCGTCTACACACTTTTTTCTGAAACGGAGAATTAAAAAGAAAACAATTTGCCTTTTTAGGCTCAATCTATGACAATAATATCAAGCTGAGTTGTATCATTATCATCATCATCATCATCATCATTGTCGTCATCATATTCATGTGGTGTGTGCTCGAAGGGTCACTGATCAGCTGAGTAACTGACCCATTCCCTTCATATATTTAAGGTGAATGCTTGAGAAGTATTCATCCATGCGTAGCGAATATTGGGCAATTAAACCTGGTAAAGCTCATCTTTCTCCAGGTCAAAGTACAACTAATCCTCAAATTTATAGGTTTGCTACAGACCCGTTGCCGTTGATTTCGCCGGGAGTATCTTTACTTCTAGCTGTTGTCTTCAATCTAAGAATCTTTTCTTAAAGTGAAGCAAGCTCAGCATCACATTGGTTGTATACATAGCGATGGGACCCAGTCCACCTCACTGTGCTATATTCCCGTTAACCCTACAATAAAATTTATAGCCTGTTTGATATATCAAGTTGCTTATCCTATTAGGTGTCTAGCCACCTTTGTAAAAACCAAAACCTGCTGGCTAAACCGGTTTAATCCGCGATGGACAGACGATGAAACGTTGCAGTGTTGTCCTATTTACCCGATTGTGCTGGATGGCCGTAAACCCTACAATAAGGTTTATAGCCTGTTTGATATATCTAGTCATTTATTCCGCTAAGTATTAAGCTACCTTCATAACCACCAGAATCTGCTGGCTAAACCAGTTTAATCAGCGATGACTGGACTGTGAGGCAGGCAGTGCTGTTACATCGTGCCAGTAGCACTCATAGAATATCTTGACAAGAAATGAATTGTTGTCGTTGTTGCGATTAAATTTCAAAAGCATTTTTTTTTCAAAACTTTGGCGTCTAAAGCTATTCTTTGAATTAGAAGCTTCTACAACTTTAAAAAAGAAACCTAATCCGCGGGAAGAATCTATTGGTATCATTCTAGAAAATAAATGAGAGAGAAAAGCCAAAGAGATACATTTGAATATAAAACAAAACATGCTAACATTTGAATATTTTTTTCAGTTGGTCTAAAAGTATCGGGATTTTTGTTATGATAACGGTATTAAAGTATGCAGGGTGAAACCGCTTGGCACAAATTAAGTTTAACCTCCGTCACACATACAGAATAAGGTATAACGTTCTCGCTCACTTTTTATGTTTATAGCAGTACTCGGAAGGGAAATGTGCAGAGTGTGGTCACTCGCCTCACCACTCCACGCAGGTTCCATATGTGACAATTGTTTGTGCAGTAGTTTTTGGCAAAGCACCTCGTTTTCCATGTACGACAACCACCATATTTCTCAGATATCACTTCCTAGAGTCTTTTACTCTTCAAAAATCAAATACCAGTTTATAGTTTTAAGATCTCAAGACGCTGAGGAAATCGATGAGGCAGATGCATGCGATCCCCCGAAAAAGGAATTCCAGGAATTTTCTATCAATGGAAACGATGGTGAATAAAGTGTGTGGCTTTAGAAGGGAACTTCTTCAAGGGAAT
Source organism: Ascarosepion bandense (assembly GCA_037127315.1). NCBI lineage: Eukaryota > Metazoa > Mollusca > Cephalopoda > Sepiida > Sepiidae > Ascarosepion > Ascarosepion bandense. Next base: position 3,207,052 of record JBBBDQ010001527.1, on the reverse strand, counting down.
GTAGTGTTATATGTTGCAGTTTTCTTTTTATAACACCAGTTCGATACATTCTTATCAGACCTCGTATATTTAATAAATCTTCATTGAAAGAGAGAATCAAGGTAAAAAGTAATAGAATCACGTTTATGTAAAAATTTCAGTCCAGCCACTTTTAACATTTGATTTAATTTGTTTTTCTCACATATGATTTATTTCCCCGCTTTTAAAAGTCATATATGGTCAATTTAGCCTCTCTATATTTTAACTTCTGATTAACCTCCGACATTTTATTTCATGGAACTCTGCCTGTTTTTAAATATTAACAATCTTAATTTTTGTAACTGTATGCATAGAATCATGTTTCAGCAAAAGCAATGCTCTGTAAGATAATTTGTTTTGCCATTAGTTGTACTTTAGATTTCTTTCAAATGCGATGACCCATTTATGTATTTACGTGTGAAAATAAACTTTGATTAGTAAAAATGTTAGCTGTCGATATCTATGTATAATTATCAATATAAGTAACTCTTGTTAACATTAAATCTCGGTACTGAAAACTGTATATAAAATTGTTGATTTGTATGGAAAAAGGAACATATGGAAGTACATATGTGGTACAAATGCTACAAATTTCATAAAATAACTTGTAACACTATTCTCAGTTTATTTGTAGAAACAATTTATTGTCTGTTTTATTTTTTGTTCTCGAGATATATTTTTAGTTAATACTACTTTTCTGTCTGAATCTTTGGAATGTACATTTATCATTTACATTCTGACTAATATCCTACGTTTTGGTATTATAAAAGAAAACGGTTAGTCTATTTTTAGGTGTTTGCTGATCAGAAAATTTCTAACTGAATCCTGTATTTAATGAGTTGGTAATTCATGCTATTTCTGCTGTCAATGTCTAGAGATAGTATCCTGGCCCCATTTAACGTTGTTCAGCTATTGTTTTCCTATTTTCATTTAATCCAATTCTCTGTTGCCCTGCCTAGGAATTGAACTCACGATGCCATCTTTTTATATTTTTATTTTTATGGAATCGAAAATGATGGAGACTATAAGCTTAAAGAATAAGACGAGCCACCTAGTTGAAGGATATTGGCTGTGGTCGAAACTGAAGAGGAATGGGCTACGTCAGGTTAAAATGCTCAAAATAAACCACATGATGATCATCCCAAAAGTCCAAGCGCAGATACCCAATCTCTTGCACACAAACGCAAGAGATGGAAAAGAATTGTAGTCAGTTCAACACATAGGCACCCAAGCTACTCATTTTCGGGGTTAAGAATGAAGAAAGAAGAATAAAAGATTGTAATAGAAAAGTATCGATTTATACAACGACATATAGACGCCGTGGTGTGCTTATGCTTAATTTAATACCTCCGCACTTTCATTGAACGAATATATTTTATAGAATCATTCTTTATTTCTGTCTCTGTCTCGCACACGCACGCACGCACATATTTATATTGTCAATAAAAGTTCAATGGCGATATAAGCCTATCATGTCGATTGACCTTGTCTACCACCGCACTTGTTGTCTACAAATCATTTTTTAATAAGATTGTGCTCGTCTTAAAATGCGCCAAAATCTCGTAATATATTTTTGATGCGTGAAAAATTGTTTATGTATAAAGAAAATGTAATAATTAGCATTACAAAATGTTTTGGGTAGAAAATGAAGCCATTAAAAAAAATCTAGTAACAATCAACTACTTATTTATCTATTTATTTTTTAATCATTTCACCGTGTGCCCCCCTGTGAGAAAAAACGACTGGGTACAGGGGGCGTTGAAGGAAGGATAAAAGATGAACGGATTCAAGAAGATAGAATATAGCAATTGAGGTTGCATTTAAATTTTTGTAGATTGTAGCTATCAGGGAAGCAAGCAAACAAAAAATAAAGATTTCTATCCATCCGTTTCTATTCGAAATTGGAGGACAAAACAAGTAGAAAACGAAGAATATGCCAGGTGAACAATGCTTTAACAACTAGTGCTAGAGAATTGACAGAGGACATTGTTTCTGAGCTTTCATTCAGTATATTTTTTGTTCTGGAAACGACATAATAGCTAATATTTTCTCTTGGCACAATCTGCAGACATCACCACCTTGTATGTTTGACGTTTTTTTTACTATACTCCAAGTTATATCAGGCTTTCTTCCATTTTTAATTTTTAATTTCCACACGTGGTTATAAACGAATTCTATCTACTTATCTATCTATGTAATCAATTATATCTATCTATCTATCTATCTATCTATCTATCTATCTATCTATCTATCTATGTAATCAATTCTATCTATCTATCTATCTATCTATCTATCTAGTCATTTTTATGTCTGTCAAGTAACTCCTCTCTAATCTCTCTGACACTTCCTTTTTTAGTTTTTATCTTGTTGCTCTCTAGCCGCTTGTATCGATCTTTGTCTACGTATGTAAACATTATCTATCTATCTATCTATCTATCTATCTATCTATCTATCTATCTATCTATGTTTTTTCTGCCTTTGAATCCATGCATAATTTATGGATATTATAGTATTTGTGTGCATTGAGATTTTTAAGCTTATCTTAGATGTGATGTGGCACAAGGCCGACTGTATTGGACATCCAGTAAGTATATAACTTACTACTCAGTCAAACTTGTTAACCATTACATCGCGCTGAGATGCCCCAATTGATTTCCTAAGCGTATCTTAGCAATAGCACAAGGCTATGGAGCACTGAGTGAAGATTGTACTCATTACTCAGTTGTAGTATTCGTGTACATGTATGATTCTCTTATTCTCTAATAATTCTTCAATCTACAAAATCTGTTCCTATCGTTCTCGGCAAGATTACTTTCAAATCTAGCTCACTAATCTGCGCTACATCGATCAGATCATCGATCTTTATTGGAGGAGGCTGCGCTTGGCATAAGGCTTCATTTCTTTCGCGCTACTGAACATTTTTCAAAAGCTTGCCTCAACAGCACAATATCTCGAGTAGTTTTATAAGCACATGCCATATTTACCTGCCAGACATATGCAGGCCTCTTGTTTAGAATACAGTCAATAGACAGATTTATGCGATTACTAATGAAACGTTAGTCTGTGGCAATCGTTATACCTAATTCCATCAAAGTGTTCGCTTTCGATACTAAAGCGAGCACATGGCATGCCAAAATAGTATATCGCCAGGTTGAATTGAGTTGTAAATATGCAGCCCTTATCTCTCTCTCTTTCTTTCTCTCTCTCTCTCTCTCTCTCTCTCTCTCTCACGCACACACACACACACCCACACGCACACACACACACACATCTTTTCAATGACTGGACACATCCTACCAGATTACGTTTCGATTCTAATGGGCGTTGGTGTGCACAAAAATTGAGAAAGGCCTGTTCTACGTTCACAACGGAACGCAAGGTAAAATATCGAACATAAAAACGCTAATCCGGGTTTTAATACCGAGATTTGCATATTTTGAACAGTTTTATGTCTTCAACTACATAATTTTATACTTTCAGGGTAAACTCATATTTTTAGATATATTGTAGTCGATCATAAAATTTAATTGTTTATATTTATGAGATTGGGTATCGTAGATATTTTCACTATTTAAAATCTTCGAACTATTATCTTCATCTTGGTTGCCATATTCACAACAAAATTGTCAGCTACGGACCTCTTCAGATGTTTGTAATTTTGAACCGAAACATTTATTTATTCCACAGGTGTAGATTATTCTAGTTCCATGTGCCATACCTTTTCCAGATATCCTATTATCAGTTATCTTCCCCTGAAGCCAACTCTCCAAGTTTTGTTCAACCAAAGGATCAAAACGTCGTGCATCTTGCAACAAAGTTTCCCGGTGACTCCTTGTACATGAATTTATTTGAGAAACCAGACTGGCAACAAGGTAAAATCCTTTTATAGTTAACATTATATTATAGTGCAAATAATAAAATTAATTGTTCGTAATTTTACTATAAAAATGTTGCAGTGATTGTCATTTTACTATAAAATATCAATAGCTGCTCATTTTATGAAAATGTACTGTTGATTTTTGTTTGTAGGGAATCACTATTTAGCCATAGCTGGGACCCTAACAGGTGCTGCCACTTTAGGTCAGAGTGGATCTGAAAGCAACAGCATTTAAGAGATCGTGTAGTTTATGATGATACTCAGGACGATAATATATTTGGTTATGTGTTCATCTGTTTGCCTAAACCTCAACCGGTGAAACTTGCGACAGCATCGCAGCTATTTCTTTCCCCCCCCCCAAAAAAAAAAAGAGAAAAGAAAAAGATATATACAAAACTTACATTTTATAAATGATTCCCGCAGAGCTTAGCCGGAATTTTGTAATAATAATAAGAAAGATAAGAATATTAGTCCAACTGTATATACATAATTTTTTCTTGACATGAACATTTTACCGATAAGATTTATGCGTTTGTTTCAAGATTTTTCCTGTTTATTGATACATTCGCTTGATTTTAAATGTAAAACTCGTCCCAAAACGCAGAAATATACCAATATGACAACATCCTTATATATATATTTTATTTAAGTTCAATTCTCCAAATTTCAAAAACATTTACTCACCAGAGCTATTATTGGGCCGTATAGGCTTGAGGACATTTTTGGGACTTACAAACCTAATGTTTATCTCAGTAGCTGATTTTACTCGAGCCCATATTACAATATTTTGTTAGTGTGTTTTTTCTCTATTTTTATCTATTTCTGGTTTCACACTCTCTCAGCCGACCTCAAGTAGAACGGCTACATTGAATCTGTAGCTAAATCTACTGGTAGAAAGGTTACGTCACTGTGTTCATCCATGATATTTTTCTCGCCTGAATGCATCTTACACATATACCAATCACCCATCCGCCCATGCATTGAATACTGTTGTCATATCTGGTTGGGCGCCCCTGCTATTCATCTCGGGGTTCTCGACATAATGCAGGAGAGAGAATTTTGCAATGTGATCGATCCCGACATGGAAGATCGACCCCAGTCATTTTCTCACCGACTGGATATGGTTTCTCTCTGTCTCTTTTGCAAATATTTTCAGGGCTTCTGCCCCAACAAGCTTAGCTCCCTGGTGTTCCCTCTACAAGACCTTACTCAGGAAACCATACTGGCAACAAGTCTCATTCTTTTGCAGTCAAATCAACCAAATGCAGCTGCCGCTTCTACTCTATCAGCTTTCTTCTCTCACTTCTCGACTGTTGAACTCCCTTCTGTATACTTGCTTCCCTGATTAGTACAGTCTTCAAGAGTTTAAGTGCAACGTCAATTGCCATCTCTTATCCAATCGATTCCTATCCCCTATGCTGCTTTTTTGCCAACACCCTCTGTATCTTGTTCTTCCCCCTTTTTCATTCTCCTCTTGCACAGCACTCTTCATACCAGCATTCCCATCCTTCTCTTAACTGGTCTCTGACAGCCCCTGTAACTAGTTGCTTTTTCATTTATCTCTTCTCTTATATAACCTTTTACTCTCTTCTTATGTAGCCTACAGTGGCCCAGCTTCAATACTGCATTGCTCAGGGTAAAAAGATTATAAAACAATATTGTATTCATATTTATGCTGTTTAGAGTGAACTATGGATTAAATAGTAGAATAGGTATCTGTAATTGTACACACTTCTGCAAATTAATTGAAACAACTGCTTTAATTTACTTTCTTTTGCATACAGTCAGTTTTAGACCCACTAGTGTGATAGGGTGTAATCGATTTCTATACTTTTCCTCAAATTAAGCCATGTGTAGCAGTGTGCGGTAAAATGAATCTAGTTTCTTTGTGTATGATAAAATTTGTTTAGCCTTGAAAAATATTGCGTCATCCGTGATTTTTATCACGCCCAGACACTATTGTCTTGACTTTCGATTTGTTGTCCTACGACCATTCTTTGTGATAGGCGTTCTTCAAGGAAGCGCACGAAAATTGTAACACTGCTTGAAAACACTGGCAAGCCAGTTTTGTTTCAATTAATTTGCACAAGGATGTAAGTAGGATTGTATCTGAAATCTTATTTTTATTTAAGAAAAAAATCATGAAATATTCACTCTAAAAATATTCTCATAATCACAAAATATGTTTCGGTTAAGCCATATAATCAATCAGTAAAACTAATTTAGAATTAGAAAATATAACCCAAATCTGTTGGCCAAAATACGCTATTTGATTCTTTTCTATCCTATCTATTTTTTTCTTGCAAGGTGTTCCCAACAAAAGACTTGTGCATTCTGCAGCCCGTTCCTAATACAATGAGATTCAGAGTTAAAATGTTTACATATTAATTTGCCGACATAAGCGTTGCTGTTCTCTTCTGAAGTCAAACAATCAAAGCTTCTTTGCTCTTTTCCCAAGCGCCCACGGCAAATAAACAAAACAAAGAAAAACAAAAATATAAAAAATAAAACACAAAACGGAACTAATTAACGTCGAAAAGAAAACGTTTTCCAAATCAACAAAAGAGGGCGCCATTCTCTGACCAAAACACCAAACAAACCAGAATTCAAGTCTGTGTGCTCGTCGTGAGATAATGACTGAACTTCCTATATTGTGGGTCGTTCGAAATCAGTCATTATAAAGTAAAAGTCAATGAACTATTTACATTGCAAATAGTCTGATAAAACAAAACAAAACAAAAAAGCAGTACAATCTCACCAATCGCGATAATTTTAATCAAACAACTTACGCGCTCAATCTTCTGAAATATGTATATTGTCCGGACTGTTGTCCTCATCTTTATTGTCATATTCATGAGGTTTCGGTTATTTTTCCCTTCGACCTTCTTCATTTAGATTGTTCTAATTGCAAATATAAAGCTCCAGTTGTTTTAACTCCAAATAATTGAATACTAATTTTACGCTGGAGTTAATTTCATTTAATAGCTCAACTTCCCAAGTTTTTCTTTACCAGCAAACGTAAAAAAAACTTGGAGAGTCACTTTTGAATAACTTCAACCAACTCTTTTATTTGGCCGTGTATCCTTATAAACCTAATGTTTATCTCAATAATCGATTTTTTTTTACCTTAGCTCATATTACAATTTATGTTGTCTTTTTCTCGAGGTTTCTTTATTAATGGTTCTCATATAATAGGTAAACTGAACTTTATTGTTCTAGTTCATGCCTCTTATGTATGTCTCTGTATCAGTTATCACCTTTAAACAGAACGACAGGTATTGAACTCACAGTCCATTGAATTCCACTAACGCTTATATCCACTGGGCAATGTGTATAAATTTTGGGGACTTATGAACCTAATGTCTCAGTAACCACTTTTATTTGATCTATTTTATTATTGATTTTCTCTAGCACTCTATTGATTTTCTATTGATTTTCTCTAGCACTCTATTGATTTTCTATTGATTTTCTCTAGCACTCTATTGATTTTCTATTGATTTTCTCTAGCACTCTATTGATTTTCTATTGATTTTCTCTAGCACTCTATTGATTTTCTATTGATTTTCTCTAGCACTCTATTGATTTTCTATTGATTTTCTCTAGCACTTTATTGATTTTCTATTGATTTTCTCTAGCACTCTATTGATTTTCTATTGATTTTCTCTAGCACTCTATTGATTTTCTATTGATTTTCTCTAGCACTCTATTGATTTTCTATTGATTTTCTCTAGCACTCCGTATTACTGGTTCCCATATTGTTTTCATTTTTATGCTTAGCCGGCTTAGGGAATTTTTGTAGTCTGGCTTATGCGCTGATTTCATAAGTTTTCGTATTTTCTAGTACTGTTCCCTGTTTATTATTTCAAACTTGTTCCAAAAATGGTAGTATTTCCATTTTCCCTTGATATATGGTCAGCCATCCCTGATTTTTCTATTTCCTTTTACAGTGTTCCTGCAGTTTTATCACCGTAAAGCCTTAACACGAAATTAAAAAAGAATCAGGCATACTTGATGTCCCCAAAGAATCATGTCCCAGTTAATAAAAGCGTTGGTTAAAGTTATCCAAAAATAAAGTTATCCAAAAGTATATAAAAACTATTTCTTGGCAAGGTTTTTCTTATACGTAATATTAATGCCATTGTCTCTTTCTTCTACGCTGCATTGTTCACAGCCTAATTTGTATAATGTTGTGTACTCACACAACAATTATCGCCTTCAGATGTCTTCAGCTTCAATTCGGTGCCGAACGGTGTTTTTGGAGCGAGAAAAACAAGTCCTTCATTGCAAGACAGTAAACAGGAATTACGGTTCAAGTTACTTTGTTAGTTGATACGATTCGAGCAATCAAATCGATGTACCATTTGGTCGGCTAGGATTTCATCGATATTATATGGGCAACAAAGTTATAATATTAAAGAGTCGTTCCTAACAGGCAAGCTTTTTAGGGATGGAATATTATTCGATATTATTTAAGAAAATCATTTTACTTTAACCAAGGCGATAAAGCTACAAAGACACAAGGCGGTACTGAGTGCGAAAGTAACGAAAAAAACATGGGGAGAAAGATGCTTAAGGCCACTTTGAAACAGCGGTTCTCATACTATCGCCGAAGTTAAGCAACGTCGAGCTTTGGGTGATCGCTTGGGTATACTATGAACTGAAAGCTTAGTTATCCGGGTAGTGTAATGATACTGAACGGGAACTGGAGGTTGGAGGGACGTGTTTCGATTCCAGTTGAGTTTGTTATATACATTTACGCGCAAATACGCTTGGAAATCGTGTGGATTCACTTTTCTCTCTGCCCATGGGTTAATTTGACAGAAACATGTCACTTCAGTCTTCCTGAGTAGGATTGCATGTTGTGCTTCGGGGTGGGGGAGTTTTCTGATCTTTATGTGACGAATGTAGTGAAGCTAACAATAGTAACATACACGAGAGAAAACCTAGCCTAAGAAAAATTTTGGGAAAAATTCATGAATTATGAAAATGCTGGAACTTTTACATTGTTTTTGAGATGAGAAATTGTCAAAAAATGTCAAATATTCGGTTTATTCAATCTGTTGTTTGTATTTTGATAGCCGTGAAGAATATCAGCGGTGTCTTTCTGTAGTTTTTAAATACATTGTGAGTTTTTTTTTTCACATTTGTATATCCCGGCGAATAAGTACCACTATTATGAAGATTATGATTTCATTTTTGAAATGAGAAACTGTCAGTATATTTTGGCATATTTCATTAATTTGAACAATTTTTGTCATCTTGATTATCATAGATATTATATACACAGGTATATATTAATTTTTTTTTCTGAGTAATATTCCTGGATCAGGTTGTTAAATAATATGTCTCTGCAGGAAGAGCTAGGTACATCATTACAATGCAAAATAAGACAATCGCCAACACATACAAGATATCACATACCAGCCAAAATAATAAACTCCTGACGATAGCCAGAGATACTTGACTGAAATGTTTTGTCCATAAAGTATGTAAAAATGCTTTCTTAAATACATAATAGTCAGATCAAACGAAAAGTAGCATATCTGGCTAGTCTTCTGTATTCAGTATCAACAGAATTTAAAAGCATTTATGCAGCCTTGGAGATGATAGAATTTTCTATTCTACAACCTCTTTCTCCACAGACGGAAAGTCGTAAGTCTATCATTACTCTATTACTATTTCAATGGAATTGTTTTTTTAAGCATCTCACCTCAAGCAAGACAGAAATACCACTGGTATATAGAGGGTTGCAGAGAGAATGAAAGTGAACAGGAGATGTCGAAGATAGATGACAATCAATATAAAATATAGCAATCGACCTTGCATTTACATTTTTGAAGACTGTAGGTATCAGGGAAGCAAGCAAATAGAAGTGAATTCCACAAACGTGAAGAGAAAAGAAAGCTACAGTAGAAGTAGGGGATACCTTTAACTATTTCGACGGTAAAAGTTTGGGACCTTGATGACAATCTAGTCAGTCAGTTAAGTGCCATACGTGATACACTCTTTGTTCGATCATGTCTCGAAAGAGACTGACTGACTAAACAGAAGATTATCCCGCTGTAGGTTGCCATTTCCATTCTGTGGTAGACTGGTTTCCAGCCAAGGCTATTGAAACCAATCTGTTCTGTTATTTAACCCATAACTCGAGGGAAGAGACGTATTAATACCTTTCCCAAGGGTATTTGTGCGTATCTGAATGCAAGGAATTCAACTGGAATCCGAACTCGTCTACCCGATCTGTCGGTTCGAGTCAATATCCATTGCACCACAACGCACATCCGACAATTTAGTAACACGTGTAAATACATATGGTCGAGGTACAAGGAAAAAAAAGCTCGTCAGAGCAGTTGCCATAAAATACTTGTAGAAAAGACTGATGGAAGTCACTTTACGTCGATGAGAAAGTGACTGAAGTCGAGATACCAAGTCAGGATCGATTATATTGCAGATCTTTCTTTGGATTTTGTCAAAACCTTCAAGTTAAATATTATGAGCACCCGGCCAGATATGGCAACTGTATTCAGTACACGGACAAATGGTAAATTTATAAATGTGCAAAATAGATTCAGACGATAAAAAACTCCCTGGCTCGATAGAGTGAACCACCCTTTCCAACAGTAGATACAGCTATGGATTCAATGTAGTCATTCTATTTCAGGTCATTTAAGAGAGTGAGGCCAAAGAGGTGCAGTACGTTGCTCTCTAAAAGACTAGCGTTATCCATTCTGGTGGTAGGTCGGACGGAATGTTCCTCTGTAGCCGTTAAAGGAGAGCAGCTTCGTTTTAGAAGCATTAAAATTTACAAGCCATTTCCTACCCATTCAATCACAGATTGGAGGTGCTTTTGAAGCAGCCAGGTTTACTTTATCAGCCTTGGCAGATTTCTTATGCAGACAAGCGTAAACAGTGGTGTGATCTGCATAGATGTTAATTTGGAAACTGATTACATCAGGAAGATCATTAATGAAGATCAGAAAAATGCGTAGGCCTAGAAAAGAGTCTTGAGGGATGTCCAGGTTATTACGAAAGGATCTGGAAGTTTATTTATTGAAAAATCTTCATTTCATGATTTGATAAGAATGATTGGATTAAAACAAACAGTCGCCCAGAAATACAGTAGCTCTGGGGCTTGCACAGAAGGCCAGCATGCCAAAACTTATCAAATGCTTTCGATATATCAAGAGCAACAGCTCGATGTTCAGCATTCTTATCAAGAGCCTGGTATATATATTCAGTGATTGTCGTTAGCCCATCAGCTGTAGACCATTTTAAAACAGAAGCCAATTAGTTTGTCATAGAGAAGGCTGTTGTGTATGAGATGTGAGATGCATATTTCAGCGTTGATAATAGCTTAGAATACCTTGCCAAAATGAGGCTAACAGGGTGATAATTAGAGGAATCAGGTGATTTCACGAAGTTTTTAAAACAAGAGAACTTTCAACAAGCAGGAAAGAAATAAGAAAATAATTACAGAATTTGGAAAGAAATGTAACCAGCTCAGGGGCATATTTCTTTAGGACGTTAACTGGAATTCCATCACTCCACTTGCCTTACGTTAGAAACCAGAGATGGAGTTATATATATATAGAGATGGAGTTATATATATATATATATATATTACTCATTTGAATCTTAGTTCTAGGTAAGGAATTGGGTGTGGGTACTTCAGATATATATATATTACTCATTTGAGTCTTAGTTCTAGGTAAGGAATTGGGTGTGGGTACTTCAGACAAGTCAAGTGGAGAGTTGGAAGAAATTATGCGAGCAAAACACTCGACCTTGTCTTCTGTGGATGTGTGAACTATAAATTGATAGAATAGAGGTGGGATCAAGATTTTTTTGTTGTTCAGCACACTCTTATGGAGTTTCCAGTAATCTTTAGAACTAAACTTGCGTGATATTCATTCTATCAACATCTTAGCATAATTTAAGACACGCTTACATTGATTACAAAAATATACTGGAAATCTACATTCCATCGTTTCACTAGTTGAAAGCATTACAATTAGAACCTTCATATCGTGTACACAGGCATGCATAATCCACATACTTTTTGCATTCCATTGGCAAGAATAAAGTTCTGTTGCTTTGTGGTTTGTGGTACCGTGTCCCGAGAGGATGCTTCCCTCACCAATAAAATATTTACCTCCTCAAATTTGATCTCAACCGTTTCACATCACATAATCTACAATTCTTGCGTTCATATAACTACTCCATTTAGTAGCCCACTACGTTAAGTGGCTCTTGGGCCTTGTAACAGATATTAAGAAGCCTAGAAACAATTGCAGATATTAATATACAAATGAGTAGCGATGGTGATCACACTAGAGTAAACGACATTAAGAAAGTTATTCAAACTGTTTTAAAGATTATCGGAAAGAACAGACTAACGGTTAAGACTAAAACAAAAATGAGGATTATCACGAGAATAATTCGTAAACTATAGCCACTCCTTTCTTAAAGACACGTCTGTTTAATTACTTTTGAACTTACAACTTATAAAATTGAAAATAAAAATCGAATCAGTTGTACGTATACATTGTGAATTTTCTCATTCTTCAAAATGTACCGGAATAAAGAAAAATAATACATGAAGTGAAAATGTATACTTGTACTGTATCTCAAGTATTTAAACCAAATGAATACACAGAAAATAGAGCTGATATTTTTAACTTGTTGACTACATTGACTGTTCAGCAGACTGAACGATGTAAGCATTCAGAAATATTAGAAATGGTATAAAATAATGGGATGTAAATATCAAATTTGAACAATAATTATCAAAATCTATATTTATTATCACTCAAAAGGTAAGGAGTAATGAATAATAGTACCTAAAATGTAAATATTTCTTTTTAAACTTGAACCAACGGTAATGGTTAAAAAAGTCATTATTATTACTCATTTAATGATGTACCTGTTGAGCGACTTCTCCGACTATAAAGTCTATTAAAATAAGATTTCAAAAAAATATCTAAACAGTTCGTATTATATATTGGACAAAAACTTTGATCGTCATTGTTTTATTACTTCACAAAGGGACAAAATAAATAAAGGAATCAATATAACTATAAATCTACTATATGTACAGTAAGTATACAGATGTACTTAGTATAGAGTTGATGTTCGAATTTGTTTATTACATTAACTGTTTCGTACAGTATTTAATTTATGAATAACACAAAACTCAATAAGTCAAGGGTCTAATTAATAAAACAAAAACTTTATGACAAAATTCGACTTTATTCATCAACATAGTCTTATTCTAGGTTGATACACTGATTCGAACGCTTCTCTAACAATTCAATGCCTTCTTTGTAGAATGACGTGTCTTTGGTCTCAAAATATAACTTCTTCATTGAAGCCAAATCTTTTCTCCTGAAGCGTTCTTTTGAGGTCTGCAAACAGACAATAATCGCTCGGAGCCAAATGTGGAGAATAGGGTGGATGCGGAAGAAATTCGAAGTGCAATTCATGTGGTTTTGCCGTAGTTGTGATCGACTTGTGACACAGTGCGTTGTCGTGGTGAAAGATCACTGTTTTCTTCTTCATTTGTAGCCGTTTTTTGACATTTATTCCTTCAAACGCATCGTATAATATTCGCTATTAATGATTCTTTCCTTCTCAAGATAATCGATGAACAAAATACCGTGCACATCTCAAAAAGAGAAGTCAAAAACCTTGCCTGCTGATGTTTGCATATTTGGTCACTTTGGGCGGCTTTCACCTGCTGCTGTCCACTCAGCTGAGTGCCGATTTGACACCGAAGTGAAGTGGTGGGTCCATATTTAATCAATTGTCAGATATTTACTAAAATATTTTCTTGTTGAGTTGAAACAGTTGCCAACAATGCTTTAAATTGTCGACGCGTTGTTGTTTTTGATCGACTGTGAGCAAACCTGGCACCTACTTTACACACAACTTTTTCATTGACAAATGTTCATGAAAAATGATGAATACACAGCTTTCTGAGATGGTCAAATCTTCTGCTATCTCACGCATTTTCAATTTACGATTGGCCAAAAGGAGTTTTTGGATGTTTTGATGTTTTTCGGTATTAATGTAGATTTTGAGTGACCTGAGCGTTCAGCATCATTTCTTTCTGTACGACCGCGTTTAAAGTCAGCATTTCGCATCTTAACCGTTGTCTCCAAAGGAGAAGAGTCCGAATAACACTTATCAAGCCATTGTTTTGCTTGAACAGTATTTTTTTTTATCAAAAAGCAATGCTTTATCAACCTACGAAATTAAGATTTTTCTATTGTTTTGAATATTTGCAACAGTAGCTTCGCTTAAATAACTGTAATTTGTATACTCATTAACCAATTTGGCCCAAATTTTGTCACGTGTCATTTGAAGGGTAATATGTCATAAAAATCATATGGACTTTTTTTTATTAGTAGCAGCATCTATATGTCAGGCCTAGGACTTATTAAGTGGCGTGTTATGTAGAAATAACAAATTAAATACGACTAATTTCGATTAACTGCTTTATTTAGAAAAGTCATTCTGCAACTTAAGTAAATGCAAAATAGTCTTAACTAGCAACAATAGAAGAGACAAACGGCTATAAAAGAAACACTGTTAGTCCTTTATGGCTAATTTGTTTCAATAAAGCACTGAATATTATTTGTCTATAATTACGATATGAGGAATTGTAATTATTTATATGTTTTACAGTGGTCCTCAGCTTTATTTCCATATTCACGACGTTTCGGCGGTTGTACGCTCAGACCTTCTTTAGGAGACTGGGATTTTGAACTGAATTCTTTATTAGCATATCTAGGGTAGATTTTTCTTGTTCCATGAGTCATGCCACTTCCGGAAGTCTTAGTTATCTTAGTTAACTCGATTTAACTCTACTCACTAAGTTATTTGTTCCCAAATACTATAGCCAAGGTATTGAAATCACAACACTTTGGTTCAAGTTACTTGATCCAGTGACTTGACAACGGCCAAAACATCTTTAATATGTTAACAAAGATGACGACAACAGCCAAAACAATGTAAATAATTACTACTGAATATTGTTTAACACACATGGCAATAACTGTAAGTGAAAGAATGCACTAAAATAAGTAACCAATTAATCATTTTAAGTTCACTGAATATCGAGGCCATGAGAAATGTTAAGAACCTTTGAAAATTAACATTAAAACTATTAAAAGATGGTTGACAGAAATCTATTACACGCGGATAAAACATGAAAGAGAGGTCAGGTATACTTTACTTAGGTAATTCAATCGTTTAGCTGTTATGTGTTTGGAACAAAAGTCAGTCGTAAAAGCGACTGTAATGAATATATATGTTTTGCAGTCATTCAATGCACCAAAGGAGCGTTCGTCTATTTGACTAAATGCGACATCCATTATCAAAACATGCGGTTTCTGATGCTGTCGTCTGCCACTTTCGATTTAATCAATTTCGAATTCGACAGATTAGACATTTAAAACTAATTATACGTCATTAATTGATGTTTGTGGTGATACCATTCGGTTGAATCGTTACGAGTAATAAATTGTTATATTTATTTGTTATTCCACGAGAAAAACTACTGATAAATTCCCGTCTACTTTTGAAAACTCGATAATAAAATGATGAAAATCGAATGATGAATGGTAAACATCATCCCTGCTAAAATGATTAACGCAGTCAAATATAATTTAAAAGATTAATTTTGAAAATAATTTTGTCGGGGATTTTGATTTTATAAAAAAAGACAATATTTTAATATTCAAAGGATTATTGCTAATGAAAAGAGAAATTTTCACTAACTATTGCTGACTGCTTCGAGAGCCCGTAGCTCAGAGGTAGAATTACCGACTTACGCCAATTCGGTCTTGTTTCAATCTTGGGTAAAAAGCAATCGGCTGTCTGACCATACTGATGAGCTGTGATACAGCAAAACAGATCTGTCTGCGGATGACTATATATATATATATATATATATATATATATATATATGTATGTGTAGGGTGTTTCAATAGCTTGGGGTGATTTAAAAACAATTGAAAATCGGTCATAGTTATTTGAACACATTTGTATTAGAATGTGTTCAATACAATTATATTTTAAAACTTTTGAATATTCTTAAATTGTGAACGAATTATTACGTGACTTATATTTCTACCATGTGGTGTTTTCAGGCGATTTGCTAAATAAATAAATTAGTTATTGCAAATCGCCTGAAGACACTACATGGTAGAAACCTAGCTCGCGTAATAGCTTGTTTACAAATGAAGAATGTCATAAAAATCATATGGACTTTTTTTTATTAGTGGCGGCATCTATATGTCAGGCCCAGGACTTATTAAGTGGCGTGTTATATATATATATATATATATATATATATATATATATATATATATATAGTGTATCGATGCAGCAAGTAATTTTCTAAACATATGCTGTTAAATATAAGAGACAATTAATGTCTATTATGTTTAATCATGAGCCGTTCTAAATGTCGTATTTTTGCTTTAATTTCAGTTGAAAGGTTTTACTACAACCTCGCTCTCCCGTAGACTTACATGTCATCTTTCTGAACAGAGTACTATTAAACAACTTTACTCTGAAAAACATAAACATGTAGGTAATATCAGACAGATTTTGGTCAACAATATGGTGATCCTTACTCATACACACAGGAAGAGGAACCTGCAGATATTGGAGGCCATGTACATGAAATCTAAACAACCAACCCTCCATAAAATCAACTTTAAAACCGGAAATAACATATTACATTGCATTTGACTACATGGTTTTGTTGTCATTTCGCGCTATCACGCGGTGTGACATCATAAAACTGCATCGCAAATTTAAGAACTGCGTTTATTATTTTTGGTAACTATTGCCGTTGCCAAGCGAAGTTTTATGTCAACACAAAATAAAATCCTCGGTGATGGTGGATGTTATAATATTTCAGTTTAAACAACCTCTCTGAAGATAGCTCATGTCAGCCGAAAGCTTAGAAGAAAATCAATAAATAATTATCCAAATGTTGGAGAAATTTTGTCTATTTTCATCTAAAATTAAAGCAAAAATACGACCTTTAGAACGGCTCATGACTAAACATAATAGACATTCATTGTCTCTTATATTTAACAGCATATGTTTAGAAAAAAATATATATATATACATATATATATATAAATATTTTTTTTATAAGCGTTTCACCCCTAGCAAGGCATGTCACTGCCACTACTGCGCAGGGTGCTACATAGAGTGGAAAAAGGATGATTAAATATAGGAAATGTCAGAGGGTGGGTGATAGGCGTGTAGGGATACCGAGAATGGTTAAATATAGGAAATGTCAGAGGGTGGGTGATATGCGGGTAAGGATACCGAGAATGGGGTTGGGTAGATGAGAGTGTTCTGAGAATAATTGGGAGTTACAGTGATAGGAGGTGTCTATTGACCCTACATTTAAACACCTGGAGATTGTAGCTGTCGGGAAATCAGACTTGTGGAAGAGAGTTCCACAGGCGGGAAGCGCGAGAAAAGAAGCTGTTGGAGTAGAATTTACGGTTACATCTTATCTGTTTAACTGTAAAAGGGTGGGACCTAGTTGCTAATCTAGTATCTCGTGTAAATTTCTGCTTAGGTGGCACCAGTGCTCTAAGTTCATCGGAGCAGAAGCCATGAAAGTACTTGTAGAAGAGGCACAGGGAAGCCACATCACCCCGGTGAGAGAGTGGTTGCAGCCGATCTGCCAAGTCAGTATCAACCACGTTACAGATCCTCCTTTGTATTTTGTCAAGAAGCCCAAGGAGAGCAGCAGGGGCACCCGACCTGATATGGCAGCAATATTCAATACACGGGCGGATGGTAGATTTGTACATATATATATATATATATATATATATATATATATATATATATATATATAGATAGATAGGGTGACGGGTTTCTTACGCCAGGAAAAAAGGCAAATGTCCATATAAACATACTGAGTGAAAGAGAATGAGAAAACTTAAGAAAGAACTAGAAACCCAATCCTAAACAAGGAATAAACCCCTATTCTTGTTCACTAAATGGGAAAAAAGTGTCATCAAGGCAATGCAAAACTAATCAACTCCTAGCAATTAAAAAGTTTGCTTCAATGTAAGTAAGGAAAGTGTAATTTTAGACCTAATAAGCACCTTTCTTTACTACCTGCTCAACCTTCTATTGTTAAACGGATTTTTTCTAAATTAACTCACTAGTACAAACGTAAATATTGATTAGCTACAAACGTACAGGAATGACAAATGTAAACACACTGTTAAGTATATATATATATAAATTTGTGTATTTAGGCAGCAAATTTTCCTTTAGATATTTCAGATTAAAGAAATTGCATACATTGTGTCTGCTTAATTTTAATAAAATCCATTCATACTCACGGATAATCTTTCGCTTGTTATATAAGGGGTGGGTGTTGTGGTAACAAAAATAACCGCTAAGCTGTGTTATTAAAAATTACTGTAAATTTTCTTCTTGCTTCAAAAAGTAACAGTTAAAAAATTGATTAGCGTTCATTAGAACGTGAAAATTATTCTAAATGGTGTGTGTATGTATGCATATATGCCTGTAGGTATGCATGCAAGTATGTATTGGGTTGGGGAAATCGAAGAGTTGTTAGCTAATTTCACTGAGGCGCAAACGTCCTTGAGAAAGATATGAACACATCTCTATTTTCCTAAAATATAGATTCGTTACTTTGGTTGGCATCCAGTCTAGGAGAATGGCAGCAAACAGGTGCCTTGAGTACCTATTCGGAAATAAGCTCACCCGCTTCCCTCACGTGGAACATACATACGATTATCACTAAAGATGCTGGAAAAATTGTTTGTTACCTAGACTGCTTCAGTAGTATCTGACTTTTTCCTGCTATTCTCTCCCCGTAGAAGAGCAATACCAGGTCGAAAATAGAGTACTTCTATTGTATATGGGCGCAGTTCTATTGGTGGTTATTTATTTTCTACTATACAATCACTTCTTCACACATGAAATGTTGCTAGCCTCTCGTTAATCTATCGCTATTTCCATGGAAAGTGTTCAGGAAATTACATTCCATTTCCACCAATTATATCATTCACAATTAGGTGTCAACATACTGCGCATATTGTAGCGAACCACTGGTATTCGTATTTCATTGAAAAGATGTAAGTTCCTTCGAACAGCTTTTTCTCACCAATTGTTATTTTGTGGAAACAAACGCCATGAGGATGCTTCCCCGATCACTCAAATATTAACCTGTTTAAGTCTAGAATTAACCCCTATTTTCCTCACGTACTCTCTTATACTGTTCCTTTTACACTGTACTCATCTACCTCGAGTGGCTCTTAGTTCTTGTACAGGGTCAACAATAGTGTAAAAAGCATGACATAATTGTTTATTAACTTCTGGACTGTACTCCATTAACTTAATCTCGGCCGTGTTTTATGGGGACTTTCTTCAAACGTTCGATCATCGTATTACGAGAATTTGAAGGACATTCCTTCACAGGTATTCATGTATGTTCATCTACTTAAAACTTGATCAAAGCAACGTCCAGAAATCAAACAATATAATCATATCTTCAATGTGAGATAATTCCAAGCGTTTCTGGACAGCAAGGAATAGTCCTGTCGGACAACCAACCTGTACTGAAAAGGTTCATACAGGAAAGAAAGAAACAAAAGAAGATAATCTAAAAGGAGAAAACTAAACAATTAACAAAGAAAATAAAAAACAATAATTAATACTTTCAAAAACAATATCTACAAAAAAATTGTAAACGTAATTAATGAAGTTAAACAGCATAAACAATGTGTGGAAATGTGGAGAACATCAAGTTTTTACAGAAGAAATGTCTTGTTCTTAAAAAGAATTTTGAGTTACATTTCAACCCTAACCATACTAAAGAAATAGAACGTATACCAATATACATCCAATTATTACACAATCCGTCTCCTAAAGTAAACAATAATATACTTACTGATGAGGAAGTTAAAGCTAGTAAATAAGTAAGGAATAATAAAGCATCACTTGACACTGAGGTCGATCTTTTGACTTACATCCTGGCCGAATTGAATAATTTTCTCAGTTTAGTAAAAGAAATCTAGAATCGCATCCCAAAAACTTTGTGTATATTACCCATTAATGCACAACACCAACAAAATGGTAGCCTTCAAGACTCACATACATACAGCTGTATCTGAATTAGATCTTAGATGGTGTAATGGATATCGACTCGGAATGAGGAATCGGCGAGCTTAGTTAGAATTCCATTCGACTTCGTTTCATTTACTTACACACCCTTGGGAAAGGTACTAATGCATCTCTTCTCCCTCGAGAAGAGATTGAGTTCTATAGCCTTGGTTAGAAATCATCACAGAAAGAAATGGCAACCTATCGCGGGAAGTTCTTCTATCTATCCAATCATGGATCGAAAGAGACATGATCTCCCGTAAAAAAATATAACGTATTACAATTAACTGGCTGATTGATGGTGAAAGTATTAATCTGATGGCTTTATTATATCGACTTCTCACAGCCCAGTTTGGTTTTCGTTGTGGTAAGGGGTTTAATGATGGTCTATATTTGATATAAAAAATCCAGATCATTGGATACAACTCCAACAGAAAATTGTATATCTGCTATATCTACCTCATAGCAGCATTTTCTACATCGATAGAAAATTTATTATCTATTAGACATAACCTTCCATGCTGTGAATCTTCTAAATACATCGATCTAATAGAGGAACTATATTGACGAATAAAATCTTACATGTCTGGTGAGGAAACATTTCAAACATCATCAGGAATACAACAATAAAATAATGATTGATCGAGTCGATTTAACCTTAAACTATGACCTGATCATTTTATTATTTTATACTAGAATTTACTAATAGATACAGCGATCTGAGTCCCCCTCTTTTGAGGTTTATGTACTGATGATATGCGGTGGCTATACTGACCACATACTGACCATGAACATCATTATTTTGGGGTGGATAAGAATGGGCTTTAACAGCGACATATCTAATAATAAATAGCACTAAGAATCATACTTTCCAAATCGTAAACTATAATATCGAATTAGAATGAAAGCAATGTTGGCCCCTACGCAGAATCCATCATAAACTTTTGGCGTGAATTTAATCACTTAAACTGCTTTGGCGTATGGATCAGTTATAACAAATTTAGCAAGGTAAATAAGAAAATTGAACATAGAATAAAAATGCGGATGTGCTGGAGGTAGTTTCATCCAACACCGCAAATAGTTACCAAACCAAAATATTAAACTGGCAATTCTATTTTCTTAAATAGAACAGTCAGATCTGAACTTTCATTTAAATATCATACAGGGCGCAAAATCTGTTTAGAAACAATTAACAAAGAAATTGTTAATATTATCATGTTAAGATTTACCTAACGTATGCAACAACCTTCTTAGAACAATGGTTAAAATGGATTTGAGTACGTGAAATCTGTCAGTCTTGTGGGAGCCATCCTTCTTCAAACCTGACTGGCGCTATAGAGGCACAAACAAAAACTGTTCCAAATAACAGAAACGACATCACTTGAGAACTTTCATGGGTGAGACCCCCTCAAACAAACAAAAAACCCCACTAAAACCAAAAAGGATATTCTATGTAACTCAGAGAGAAAATAATGAATTAAATAAGCTACTGATATTGCACATTATTTCAATCAAAAAGTAGGAAGGAAACCCCTGTCAATACTGGAAAGCCCAATAAAAATTACTGGAGTGGAGAAAATTGATTTTATGCTTAAAGAGAAAGATTTTATAAATTTCAACCGACAGTGGTATTGAGGCTTGATCAATAGACATTAAAAAGAAACAGCTAATATTATTATTACCATTTTAGTTGTTGCTGCTGTTGGAAGTCTTCAAGCAACGCGATTTTTATTATATCGTAAAGTTTTTTTTTGTGCTTATGTATAGCCACTCCATGAGGTTTGACGATGGTTAATCATTGATAAAAAATAATTGTATTCCCGTTAAAGTTTAGACATTTCTAAACAAGTTTTGAAGCTGCACATGGCAGCCATATTCTAGACATGACCAGTTTATTTAAAGACACTAGTTTAATGTTTTAGTTTGAAGCATTTTGTGATATGAATCATTTCTTAGCATAGCCTATTCTATGCTGAATTTCCGTATCTTATATATTAAATTTGTTATAAGTTATTCTTACACTGAAAATGTTGATGTGTTTAATACTTATTCCTTTGGTATATTAAATATTTATGATAGATTACAGTTACGTGTTATGATAGAGCCACTCTGAGGATCTGTTGGTTTTGTTTCATTCGTTAAATGAAAACAGGCTTTTCTTTTTATTACAATTCTGTGTTATAAAAAAAGAAATTTGTGTATAGACGACAAAGTTGGAACTAAAACAGAATTGCTAACAACGCTTTTAGACATTTAATTCGTCGAATAGTTTTTTTTATAGAAAATCCGAGGAGTTATTTCTTTTTAAAAACCATTAAGATTTATTATTCTTGTGCTTTTAATGAAGTCTACATAGAAACACCACGTAAAGGTCGTCTTTCACCTCTAACAGTTTGTTCTGCGCACAAAAGTCTTTTGAATTATGTGAAACTTGAAATGGAAATATTTAACTATGTAGACAAATTATTTCATTCTTACAGAAATAAAACCATGAACAACCATGAACACAGGCACCTATATATACAACCATACATATAGATATACATATTTACATAAACAAAACTTTATCACTTTTTTCTCTCTCTCCTTACATATATATACATATATTTAATTTATTTGTTTAAACATTATATGTATACATATGTATATATGATTATATGTGTATCTACCTATCCATTGTACAAATCATTCTACTTACATATACGTAGACATAAATATGAAAGAGTTAAAATTTTAGCAATATATATATATATATATGTGTGTGTGTGTGTGTGTGTGTATATGTGTGTGTGTGTGTGTGCGAGAATATGTGTATTTGTGTGTGTGTGTGTGTGTCTGTGTAAGGAAAATCTGACAGTCTAAGACAAATCTTTTCATGTATATTGTGTTAAATTTTCATTTATCCACTGCCCAATGTAAACTAATATATATATATATATATATATATATACATATATATATAAGCGGTAAAAATCCAGGATAGGATTGGTAAATAATCCAGGAGGATGATGGTAATATCGTTTAAATATTAAAGCTGATCCAACAGAGAACTCAATGTAAATTAATTTAATTTACACAGCCAATATTTATTTAGTTATCTGTAAATTCAAATAATATTCAGCAGTGGGGAAAATGTTTCTCTACATGTCAGTTCAAGACATGCATTGTCAACTCCGTTTAATCAAAGAATGGGGAAAATTCGTATGCCGGAAGCAGGGGATAGTAAAAGATAGAGTGGGGAATGTTGGTTACTATATATATATATATATATATATATATATATATATATATATATATATATATATATAGTGTATCGAAACATCAGATAATTTTCTAAAATTATATTGTCGAATATAACAGACAATGAATGCCTTATGTTTAATTGTGAGCCGTTCTTAACATCGTATTTCAGGTGAAAATAAGACAAAACTTGTCCAACATTTATATTAAACATGTTTCACTAAAAACGACCGACAACAAAGATTTTATTGATTTTTTATTTAATTTTTACATTATTCCTACGTGTTTCTATTTTGTTGGAGATAAGGAATGTAAAAATGTTCCATAATTTTCGACTTTTCAAGGATGTTATTTTTCCGTGTTGGTATGTTCTCATGTTTGACTGTAATGTGATTTTTCTGTTTTTAGTGATTTTTAATTTTTTTGAAAAGGAGTTCTTTAAAGCTATTACGTTATGCGCCCGGCAGGAATCGTGTAAGCGTCTGTCTATTTTTTTTAAAACTTTCAAAACTCTATTAAATAGTGTAAGGTTTATTGCAACCAAATGTACATTAATTATAAACAGGAAGAATTTTCTAGACGAAAAATTATTAAGCACCATGTTTCTTCCATAATTCCTCAAAACATGTAAAACTTATACTATATTATAGAAAATGGAGACAGCAAACCTTGTGTTTTCTAACAATAATAGCCCTATCAAATCTAAACTAGCAATGATTAATATAGTGTATGAATTTCAATGTCTTGTACAAGATTGTATTTCTTGTCAATTACTTATATTAGTCATACTATTATTCCCCCGAGTTGACGAATTTACATGTCACTAATAGTAAACTAGTAATAACAGTAAAATAAAAAGCATTTATTAATTCATAAATTAGAAGAAGCCTTAAAAAAATATTAGTTGAACATATAAAAATATTATTTAAATCACAATATCAAAGGCACCTTGCTATAAGAGTGGCGCTGTATATGAAACAATTCATCAACTTACACTATTTAAAGATTAATCCGGATTAACTTTTTTTGAACAGATTTTTATTTGGTGCCTACATGTAATCATCAATTATTTTCACATGTTTAATAAATTAAGGTTTAAGTGTTTTAAAATAACTAATTTTTCAATAAGACATACATTACATTTATTTCCTTTCCTGTTGTTAGATTTGTCTTTTTCAATATTCTTCGATGTTATAAAAGATGTCTTAATGTATTAATTACTCGAAACATTTTGAGAGAGCATTTAGGTTTTTGTATTTTATATTGCCTAATATCATTTGATGATGGTAGAAACAAAGTTTTTAAGGGTTTTCAGTTGAGCCAAAATAAAATTTAACATCATTACCGGAATCAAACCTAGCTCCGTATATAATTTTCTCAGACATACATTGGTTATTTATGATAACAGATCATATTTTTCACCAATTGCATATATTTTTTAAAGGGTTAACTTTTTATGTAGGTTGAATATGTATTTGCTTAATATAATATTTTTATATTGGGTTATAGATTTATCGATATTAGTAACATCTGAATATTATTTTTGTCAAAAATCTTTTTAATGTTGGTGAATGATTAAAGTGCTTATGATTAATATTTAGAAAAATTCATCCGATTTCTGTTTAAACATTATGGTTAAGAGGTAGATTAAACTATATTATGCTAGGCTTACGATATTTCTGATTATTTTTACCTTCTTTGTCTTTTCTAAATGCTCTAAATTTACTTTATAGTTGCTTAGTTCTACAACTTTTATATGGTTTATCTTATTATTATCAAATGTTTTCTTATTGCTGGAGTTGGTAGATAATCTAACAGAATTGTATAAATTATCTAGAATTCTATGATGGTGGTTTGATTCTTTGCTGACGTATCTACGGTTATATATATATTTGACATATGGTTTGTAATTACCATTATTGAAGTACCAGGTCACATCAAGAAAGTAGATCGCTTTATATAAAATTTAATTCATGAAAGATTCACAAGATGAGATTAACAGCATCTCAGAATGAAATCAGTCGCTTAAATATTGCGTATCAACATGGAATATTATTATGTTAATTTTTGTGGTTCTTCATTCTGGCTCAAGGCATGTTAGAAGAGAGGGCTTGGAGATTTTTTTTTGAGATTTTTTTTTTTGAGATTTTTTTTTGGGAGATTTTTTTTTTGGAGATTTTTTTTTCAGTTCTTTCTGCGGTAGAAGGATCGCTAACCAACGAAGTCTGTTCTGCTACTAATCCTTGTTCGAATTCAGTGTTTTTTTCCGGAAAGGTATGAATTCATGTTTTTCCGCCATGACTGAGGGGAAAATGACGGATTCATACCTTTCTTACCTTTCTCAAGAATATTAGCACGTAAGTAAATGTAATAAATACAATCCGAGCCACTATCCATGCGTCCTAACAATAAAATACAACAATTCTAACAATAAACTGTTATAAATATTAAGTGATTGATAAAAGATTTTCCCTTGATCTTATTAGGCACATAAGAAGTAAACAGTTGAATAACTAATGATAAAATAGAATAATTATAACAATCCTTCCAAAAACTTCTTATCTTCACTCAGGAGGAGTTGAAAAACCAGACAGTTTTACACTACTTTTCAATGTAGCTCCATCTTCCTTGACATCAGTACAATTGATTCAACGATGCCCAAGCATTACAATCTAATCATGAATAAGGTGGCGTCCGTGTACTTCAAAAACACTTTTACATGATATTATTATTATTTTCAAAATGGTAACTACGCAAGGTTTAAGAAACAGGTAGAAGTCATATGCTTCTAAATTTGGTGTGTATGGGGGATAGGTAGCAATTCAAAATCACATTTGGGTGCTTCAGCTTCTGCAACTTGAGCAGTGGGAATGATGCGTTATTCCGGAGCAAGAGCACACCTACCATCAGCTTTCTTCTGCGTTTTGACTGGAATTCCTTCTTCTGTTGTCTTAATTTTAATGCATAGTACTCTCCATTATTAGGGTTTTCTTTTGCTAGATAGTCTACCATTATTACGTCTTCAGCATGAAAAAAAAAACAGAGAGCATCAACTTCTCAACGGACGCTGCTTGATCAAACTTCAGAGGTCAAGAACCAGCGTATTTAATGTGAGTCTTTGATATATCTTCGAAGCGATTAAGACAGGTTTCATCGTGATTTACTAATCTGCGATGGAAACTCTCAGAGTCAGCTTGAATGAGAGTCAGAAGTAACCTGCAAATGTCAACCCGTTTTAGCTTCTGCTCTGATGCCATTTTTAGGACATATCTTGCAGACCGTTTGCCGATTCTCAAAGTGTCAGTTAAAATAGTATAGACCAAATCAGAACTAACGTCTACTGACTTAGATATCTGCTGAACACTAAGTTGTCTGTCATCCAAAATCATACAATGAATGGCAGTAAGTTGTTCATCAGTGGTTGAGGTTTTTGAATGACCTGAACGAGGATCATTTTCTGTGTTATTTCTGACCAATTTTTCACAGTTGACTAAAAAGGGGAGTCCTCAGCAACTGTGTCTGTACCATGTCCTTATGAGTTTTCTTTGCGTTTTATACCTTTCTTTAGCAGATACTTTATGATTGATTGGGCTTATATTTTGTCCATTTTTAGATTTGTCAAACACTTCTCATCTTGTATGTATCTCACCTGCACAAAAAAGTAAATGATAAATCTGAATTAATTTTTCTGGTTTTATAAGAAGTGGTAGTGTGTTGCTAAAGCAAAAATGTTCAGCCATGGTTCTTATTTCTTGGTGAAGCGTAGAAATATTTGACCATCATCATATGTTATAATACTAATACTTGTGATTTTCAATCATCACCAAGCGGACACTAAATTCTCATTTATTGTTATAAACATGTCTTCTCTCATGTTTGCCAAGTGAGCGTCTGGTAATACAAGGTCAACCAAAACATCAACTCAAACTTACACATATGATCCATCGCCAAAGATACTGTAAAATGATCGGTTCCCTATACCGCTCATCTAAGTCTCTGACTCATATTATACCTACATCTACAAGAGCCAGATTAGGCCGAAAATGGAATAGAGCAGCCGTATATGGGCATGAGCTGTCCAGTCTTAAATTTTCAGTTTTCATAGAGTACAAAACGCGGCCATGTTGGTGATTAATTATTTTTTCACTCCACAACTCAATTGCGACAGACAAAATGTCGTAAGCCATTCATTGCTCTTTTGGTATTTCCATGGAAATTCTTTAGTTTCACCAGTTTTAACCTTCACAGATAATACCCGCCATGGTATACACCTTGCAGCTAACCACACTCATTCTCCTCGCTGGTGAGATGTAAGTTCTACTCAAACACTTTTTAATGTACCGATAATTTAAGTAATCGACTTCCAAGAAGATATTTTCCCAATCACTAGAATTTTAAACTTAGTCTTTGGTTAATTGTTATCTTCTTCATAAATCCCCATAAATTGTATCTGTGATTTTGTTGACCTTTACCTTGAGTAACTCTCGGGTTCTTTAAAAATTGAACATTATTGCAAAACAAAAATTACGGATAAATGATACGTTTTTACAGTGGCAATTTCAGTATACATTCAAGACTAGAACGTGTTTTTTAAACGTAGTACTCTACAGATTCTCTTTAGCTTATTTGAATACCAAATCACTCTTTTTGCATTTCCATAAGTGAAAATACTGGAATCATTTCTACTGTTGCTGTCGGTAACTGGAATTGCAGAATTTAAAACTGCGGATACATGAATATTTTATATATTCTGACTTTTCAAATCCAGGATCTAAACATATCTAAACATATCGCAATCCATTAACTAAATGGCTATTTTTAAAATAAATCTATTGCCAGAATTGATGAAAATTCATCAAGTTCATTTTAACTATTTTATTGTTTTAAATTTTATTGTAACATTAAGTTTTCTATTTTTATGTTAATCTTTTCTAAAATCTAATCTTTAATAAGAATGTCAAGCGGTTTTCATTGAATTAAAATATTACATATTTTGGTCGCTTAAGAAGTTTTTATTTAAAGTAGACATATTTTGACATTTTTGAAAAATGTTCTGTTTACGTTATGTAAAATTAAACGCAAAATTAGTATATAGAAAAAAGAATAAACAGTTTAATTGCCGAAATGAGTCACTTGGTTAATGAGTCAGATAAATGCTTTTACCCAGATACACATGGGGACATTTTGCACCTTCCGCTTTGTTGCGACATAAACTGTAGTTTCGGTATTTGAAGACCAATAGATCAGTGTCTAAGTGTTCATGTTAAAACATTGGCAAACATGACTGAAACGAATGAAACAGCAGATTGACATTACTTTTTGCGTAAAAATTGTTAAAAAGGCAAGTAAGATGTTAGAGTATTCCAAATGGTTTATGCTGTAAAAGCTATGAAGAAATCGTGTGATTTTAAGTTGTTCAAGAAAGGACGACAAAACAGTGAGCAGGTCAAATCGTAACAGATTCAAATTTGAATAGTGTGCGAAAATCTGAAAATAAATGTTGACAAATTTCTTCAGTAATGATATTTTGGATTTTAACTGATGAGCAGAAAGATAAAATTGTAACGGATCTTTGAGAAACGTTGACTTTGGAGCAGAGTGTCAAACATGCAACCGAGAACAACGTTATTTTGTTCTGTTAGAAAAGGTAACGATAGGGCACTTGTTTTTTTATTTTAACCTCAACTCAGTTTTAATTATTTATTTCTGTTTTCATACCCCATATTGTTTTAGTAGTTATTTAATAAGAATAAGTGTTACAGTGAAATAAATCATAGTGGATACATTGATCTTGTAATTGTTAATGCATCGTGACCTGAAAAATGAAGTTTTGATATAAAAAAAATACACACACATATTCAATGGGCATGTTAATGAAATTTGAGGAATAAAAAAGAACAAAGTGATAACAGTATTGTCAATAAGATTGATGATGACTATTATATATATATATATATATATATATATATATATATATGAATGATATAATTTTAACATGCGCACCGTAGTGGGAGGGCTGGAGGGTGTCGTCAGTGATGTCCTTGCGTGGATCACTAGGGGGGTTCGGGTCTCTCAACATCATACCCCCCTCACCGCGCCAATACGACCAGAGATGATCAGTTTCTGGTCCACCCTCACTAAACGCTTTCAGGCACCGGTGGAAAATTTATGATGCTTGAGCCCCCGTACGAGGTCTTACAAACGCTTTCGATTGTCGACAGACAGAGCCAATTTACATCAAGTGGCGAACCGAACAAGAACTCGTCCTGAAATATATTGAGCAATTTAATGGTCATATGGCTATTACTGAAAAAACTTCGACTAAGAATTCATCATAATTCGTTTAAAAATAAATAAATATCTACAAATATATAGTTAAGTCACTTCTAAAAAAAAAGGATAAATATTCGTCTAAGAATTTATCAAAAGAAAGAAATTTCGTTTCTAAATACAAGTATCTACAAATATGTATACATTAAAATCGTTCCCCCAAAAAAACATAAGGGAATTATATATATATATATATATATATATATATATATATATATATATATATATATAAAATTATGTACAAGTAAAAACCTTAATTAAAATTAAATACATTAATTTACAAACTTATTTATGCATTTTCTCTTATTTAATATTTTTAAAAAAAATTAAGAGAACTCAGAAATGCAGAATTTCGGGGAATTTTATCTAACAGTTTGTTTTTGAAATCCAGGTACTCGCCCTTTTGATCCAAAACCACTTGGCTGTTTTTTCCGCTGTATCAATTATGGACTTGAGTGTTTTCCTTTTTTTTTCCCCACTATCCCAATATCTGTTAATGCTTTGCTTAATGATCCTGCTGCAAATCCTCTAGTTTTTACTTCTATGGGAGTGCAGCTAGCCTTCTAGCCTTCAACCCTGCAACTCTCCAGCAGTTCGTCATATTTTAACTTTTTCCTTTCGTGGCCTTCTTCTGCGTTTTCTTCCCAGGGGACTGTCAGTTGCCACAAAACTATCTTCTTCAAATTATTTGAGGAGAAAACTATGTTTGGGCGAAGTTTGTGGTGGCAATTTGCTCTGGGAATTTCAATCTCGAGCCTATATCGGCCCTTAGTTCCCAGTCTGTTGCAGGAGATAACAGGTTTGGAATTACCTTTCGGTTTTTGGGATTTTCGCGCCCGCTTTAATGAATTTTATCAGCCTTGCGTCTAGGTTATAAACATTATCTTTGATAGCATTTTGCACTATTTCCACGATCTCTTTTAGAATTACATCGTGACACCATCAGTAACGCCAATCAGCCAGTGCAGATTTACAGCTACTGTTTTAATGTACCTTTGCGCATACAAAAATGACAATTTGGCAACTTAGATTTATACCATAATTGTAGGTTTGCGGGGCTTGGCAGTGTGTCATATATATATATATATTAATTATTATTAGGATATTTAACTAAACTTAAACGCGAAGAGAAATATTTTAAAGTAGAAAATATGAAACACGCCTGTGTCCTGTTTCAACGTGACGAGAAATAAACAAAGAAATTGGAGTTGATAGATATTTCTATTGCCCGGTTCATACTTTTCCTCTTCTTTTGAACAGGAGTAGTGGTTTATCCATTGTTTTCTGTTTCTGAAAGAATCCCCGGTTTTCTTTTTTTTCTTTTTCTTCAGGCTGTAATAGTAGTGCTATCGCAAGTTTTTGTAATGTGTCTTTTCATACTGAGAGTATCGGGTTCTCAGTTTCCTGGTTGCTGCTCCGGACTGGTAATTAGGACCCCGAACTCTTACTAAAACGGGCTACTTTGATCAATAATTGAATAATATCGGAGTTCCTGTAATGCCATGTCGCGCAGAGATAGGTGTCCCTGCAATTACCTTCAGTGAGTAACCCTGAGGCAACATTATGCTGCTGACTGCGCCATTTCTTTTCCAATACATGTTGCATTTGACAATCGACTGATACTACTAATCTAGGTCTCGTCTCAACAAAAAAAATCTCTAATTATGACAACACACAAAGAAAGAAATGAAACTAAACCAACTAAACAAAAAGCATCTAAACTTCTCAACATCTCTTTCTCGAACGTCAGTGGCATTTGTACCAACTTTCCTCCACGAAAACCCCCCTGACATAGTAGCTGTCTGTGAAACTAACCTTGACCATTCTATCCTTTTCTGTGATTTCTATATCCCTGGTTGCTTTCCCATTTTTAGGATGGACTCCAATGTCCATATACATGGGCTTTGCGTTTATATCAGCGAACATCTCCCTGTAGCCATGGAGATTAGTCTTGAATCTTCAAACTATTTCTACATGTATCTCCGTCTCTCTCTACTAAGCTCGGTTAGCTATCTTTTCTTTCTTTACCACTCTCCTTTTTTTCTTTACTGTTCCATACTAGACAGCATCTTGGACAATATAGAGAAGGCAATTTCCTCTCATCTTTACTCATATATTTGTGTTCGGTGACTTTAATGTTGACTACGCCAAGTGGTTGGAAAAATCTGTCAAAGATCTTGCTGGTGTCCATAGCATGAATTTTCAATCACTCGTTTCCCAAATAACGCTAATGTACTCGGCTCACTGCTAGATCTCTGTTTCACTTCTATCCCTGACTCTTGATATGCCATCTTCCCTCTTAGCAACTCTGATTATGCAATTATTTTCGTTAATATCTACATCCATTCCCCTACTTTCCAGGAACGTCCTACTGCTATCAAAGAGCATACGAGAAGGCGTTAGTGACTTCCTTTGTGACATCACTTGGAACAAAGCTTTTAGTCTCTCTAGTGAAGACTGTACATCTGAGGTCTCCTCTGGAGTAAACGCCGGCATTGATGCTTTCATCTCATTCAGGAAGTTCAAATTCAAACCTCATTTTTCTCCTTGGTTCTCTCCCGCTTGCTCAGCCGCCATTGCTCACATGAACCACTTCTTCCGGTTTTACCGGAGAGATGCGTCTGGCAATAATCGGCGCCTTTTTGTCTCTGTACACAATGAATACAAGCAAGTCCTAAAGGATGCTATATTGTTGTTTGCTAATAGAATAAAGCAGTGTATAGCATCCCACAAATTTGGCTCTAAAGACTACTTGCGGTCCTGCAAATGTGTGCTAAACAGCAGTAAACCATCAATCCCTCCTTCAATCAAATTTGAGGTCCCCACAGCTACAGCGGACAAAGCTGAGTGCTTTGCTTTCAGATTTACCATCAAATCTGCATTTGATTTAACTAGAGTATTTGCACCTGACTTCCAACCTAAAACTGAGACTCAACTGAGTGACATTTACATTACACCCTCGTTGATATCTAATATAGTTTCAAATCTTGGCCCCCATAATGCCCCCATAAAGTGAGCAGAAATGACGGAATCCCAGTCATCGTCATGAAAAGATGTGCCCCTGAACTCTTCTCTGTTCTCTCAAAACTCTACAACTAGTGCCTCTCTGCTTTTAGCTTATCTGTCTGCTGGAAGTTCTCTGTGGTTCTAGTTTTAAGAACTTTGGAGAACCAATCAGCCGCCTACTGATTTTTTTCAAAGTGTTCAAAGCTATTAACAATGCTGAAGTCGTTCAATATTTCAAAGTTAACAGCCTATTCTCCGACAAACAGTATGGCTTTTGCTTCACCAGGTCTACCACTGATACAGAATACATATATCAGATAAGAACAGCGAAGCCCTTGATATCTCGAAAGTATTTGACAGTGTCTGGCATGCTGGCCTTTTGCGCAAGCTACAAGGCTATGTTATAACTCGACACTTGTTTGGTTTAGTCCCATCTTTCGTATCAAATCGTGTAATGAAGGTCGTATTGAACCGGTATGCATAGAGATCTTATCATACAAACGTGGGTGCTCCCCAAGGCTCTATCCTAAATCCTACTCTTTTTCTGGTCTTGATCAAAGATATCCCTGATGTAATCAGATCCCAAGTAGGAATCTACGCTGACGACACCACTAATTACTCCCATCTCAATCTTCCGATGTTGACAAAGCAAACCTTGCTGCTGATCCTGAAAAAGACCTCCAATCTGATGTGAACTGGGTAAAAAATGGCTCGTAAATTTTAATGCATCCAAAACGAAGCTGCTAGCATTTAACCACCGTAGTCAATCGCTCCTAATCCCCATCAGCATAGAAATGGAATAGGCTAATCTCCTTGAAAGCAATACACTGTGCCTCATTGGCCTAAGTCTCACAGCCAACCTCAAATGGAACGACTACAATGAATTAATAGCTAAATCTACTCCTATGAGGGTCGGGTCACTGTGTCGGTTCAGGAAGTTTTTCTTGTCTGAATCCATCTTGCATTTATACAAATCTATCATCCGCCTGTGCATTGAATACTGCTGTCAAATCCGGTCGAACTCTATTACTATTCATATCGGGATTGTCGACAAAATCCAAAGGTGAATCTGCAAAGTAATCGATCCCGACCTGGCTGTTCGATTCCAGTCTCTTTCTCACCGAGGAGATGTGTCTTCCCTCTGTCTCTTCTACAAATATTTTCACGGTTTCTTAGCTTTTTGGTGCCCCGCTCTGCATAAATTTATTCGAACTATTAGACTGGCAACTAGGTTCCACCTTTTCACAGTGAAAACAATCAAAACTAACTGCAACTTCTACACTATCAACCCCTTTTCTCCGCACTTCCTACCTGTAGAACTCTCTCCCGTATACTTGCTTCCCTTATAGCTACAATCTCTAAGTGTTTAAATGCAACGTTAATTGCCACCTCTTCTATCCTTGACTCCCATTATTTGCCTGACCCCCGCCATGGATATTGTTCTTCTATTCTACTTTACTCTCTCGTAGCTCTTTTCACATCAGTGTTTCCATCATTCTCTTTCCCATTTTATGACACCACCTGTGACCTAATCCTATTTTTCTTCACCCTCCTCTGATAATTACAGATATGCATTTGGTGGTTTTCTTTTGGGAATAGAGAGTTATTGATGCTTTCTTTAGGATCAGTCAGTCAGTTAAGTGCCATGCGCGATACACGCTTGGGCGATCATGTCTCGAAAGTGACATGACTGACTGGACAGAAGATTATCCCGCAGTAGGTTGCCATTGCTTTCTGCGGTAGACTGGTTGCCGACCAAGGCTATAGAACCCAATCTGTCCTGTTATTTAACCCATAACTGGAGGGAAGAGACGGATTAATACCTTTCCCAAGGGTATTTGCGCGTAAGTGAATGCAATGAATTCAACTGGAATTCGAACTCGGTTCCCCGATTTCTCGTTCCGAGCCGATATTCACTGCGCCACAAAGGATACTAAGCTATAAATATTTTCTCACTCAATTTTTATTTCTAGATATATGACTTTGTCAAAATCCGTTTCCACTGTATCAAAGATCTATTTTTCTTTAAGGTTTCGAATAAAGTAATTTTGGCACCATTCTTTTCTTTGAAATTTTCTTCTTCAGAAAATTAACCCAGTTCATAGACCTCCATAGTGCAACGCTACTTATAGAGCCAAAATAAAGTTGGTACCTTCTGAAGAAAAAAAATAAACAATTGAAGTTGAAAAATGAACTAAACAAAACATAAGGAAAAATGAGGATAATAATATGCCATTGTAACCATATTTGAATTGATTCCAATGAATCAAAGAATGAATTTACTTTAAGTATTGTAGGTTTGCACTAAAATTGACCTTTCTTGGAAAGTTCAACTCAATTTCGAGTAACGTATTATTGATTCTTTTTAAAGTTTACGCATCACTTGTTGTTTATAGTAACAATTTTCTAAGAACAGGATAAAGCTAAATAAGACTTTCGTACATTGATGGTGTTGGACTTGTAGATCTTCACATTTTTTATGTTCGTTTGTCTTAGTAAATTATATTCGGAATAATTATCATGACCTGGAAAATAGCGTTTTAATTAAGAATGTAAGTCAAAAAGTAATGCAATTTTTTTCTTATATAGGAAATAAGGAAGAAACTGAAAAATCTATCTTATAGCCATATCACGTTGAAACACCGGTTCTTATACAATCACTGAAATTAACGAAGCAACATCAGGCCAGGTCAGTATCTAGATGGGTGACCGCTTGGGAATACCAGGTGTTGTATGTCCGGATGTGCGAGTGGTGTAATGGATACTGATTTGTTAATGAGAGAACCTAGTTCAAATTTTTGTTGCTTTCGTTATATTCACTTACTCTTTGGAACGGCATGAATCCACTCCAGCTATGGGTTAAATAATAAGAGTTGTATCATTAAAACAATTATTATCTTTTCATCATAAATTAATTAATAAAATTGCACATTTTTTTAAAAATTTGGGATTAAATAACCCATAAACGTTGACATGCCGCAAAACAAAACCATTATGAAAGACATGTGCAACAAATTCTTCCTAAGCAACTGAGTTTTACGAAGCTGGAATCTACGCCATCATTCGCAGATGGAATACTGCCATTAAAACAAGTGTTAATTACGTTGAGAAATAGGATATAAATCTGGAATGTACAGTTGTATATTGATAAACGATATGTTTGATTGTGTTCATTATTTCTTATATAACAAAGCACATTACATTAACTTTCGTATAACTTTCGTAACAGTGAATACACACCTTTATATATATATATATATATATATATATATATATATATATATATATATATTGTTTTTCATTTAAGATTAATTTAATTTACATTGCGACAAGTAAATTTCTATGTTTCCAGATTTATCTCGTAATCAGACAATGTTCAATAACTATGGTGAAAATGATTTACATTTGAATGTAGAAAACAATACGTTTGCTATTTAAAGAATTAATATAGAGGAGGAAGACAGGAAAATTTTGATTTTGTGGGTGTGTTTAATTTAACTAATCAGGGTAAAGGTCGATTTGAAATTTGAAATAATAGGTTATATGTTGGGGAATGCGGGTTTTTTTTCTTCTATGCTTACGGAAAAAATGTCATTTTATTTGTCTAGACTGCTTACATCCGGTAATATGTATACATCTTAGGTACAAAGGTTCTATTTTTTAGTTTTCTTTTCATCTCAGTTATTTTTTAAGAAAGAAAACACTTTTTTATTTTTGACTTGACTTTAACTTTGACTGTAAGTTTATCTATATTCTATGTGTAAGTTTATCTATATTCTTTTATGAAGAACTATTAACCATATTCAAAAGTGAATATTTTGCAATGTTTACACATAACATTAATTTCATTAGGTTTATTTAATATATTCTTGTTTTAAAGAAATTTAGTAATATTTAGTTTTCATGTAGAAGCAAAGAGCATGGGTCGTTTAAAAATTCTTGGCTATTTGGCATTTGTTAGAATTGCTTAGAGGTAGAATCACTGACTGATGTCAAATCGGTTGGGTTTCAATCGCGGCTGGAAGCAATCGAATGTTTAACTGTATTAATGAGCTGTGATACAGCAAAGCAGGACTGTCTGCAAAAAGCCTGAATAGTACTTTCGAAAATACATTACTCGCGAAATATATCTTCTCTGTTTATCACCCTCAAGTAAACAAAGACACGTTAAGGTACAAAGCAGATTATTTAGAGAATCGGTAGAAATATACGTTCGAAACGACTATTCTGACTTTATTTGATTGAGAGCTGCTACGTGATCGAGAGGTCAAAGTCACTTCACATTTAATAATTTTCCTCATAAGTGACGCAGGTTCAGACTCATATTTTTATTACAAGATTTCTCCAATATTTAAACCGAAAGATGCAAATAAATAGATATACTGTTTAATAATAAAAACACAGAGGATATACTCAAATATAAGTGTCCATCAAAATAACGTTTAAACAAATAAATCAAATATATGTTGAATTTAATTAATGTTCTATATATATATATTATATGATTATTTTATTATTGATTTTTATAACAATTTGTTACCATTTTTTCGATAGTTACGGGTGGAGGGACATGCTGTAACGAATTGTTTTTCAAAATTTCTATAAGATTCATTCCTATCACCATTTACCAACCATTCTTGGACAAAGAACAATTCATAGTGCATGAAAGCTTTTGTGTAGCGATGCAAAATGTTTTTATTATAACAAATTATAATAAAAATATCACAATAAAAATATATTGCTCTACTTTTTATTAGGCACTTTAAAAAAGTAAATGCTGTGAACAGTGGATATTTGCTCCATTTGCTCCTATTCTTACTCATATATATATATATATATATATATATATATATATATATATATATATATATATCAGTTCTACTAAATAAATACTTGACAGAAACTTGTTTCCTTCTTTCAGAACAATGGTCACCAGGTGGCAATTACATACAAGCATTTAGAGGTTTATTTTATTTAGTGGAGAGTTACTGATGCTTGATATTGCAAACCAAGTTATTGAACTTTTCAGGCACCCTGTCGCCCTTCTTTCATTTCTAAAATCAGAGATCTTTTGAAAAACCGTTTCTAATCTATCAAAGAAAGATTTTTCTTTAAGGACCCAAATACAGTAATTCTGACTCCATGCTTTTCTTTCAAACTTTCTGCGTCAGTATTTATACCACTTTATCGAGAGTCCACAATGCAACAATTCCTTTACGGTAAGAATGAAGCTGTTAATTTCTGGAGGGAAAATTTCGCAAGAAGATGATGGAAGCAATAATGTATTAAAAAAATAATGGAGACGCTATAAGCATCAGAGTGAATACGGAAAGAAATTTTTCCGATTCTCTGAGCGTAATTTTTACCATATGAAAACAACAGCCCTTTATTCATTTAAAACCATGTTCTTTATGATCAAATACTTTAATGCCATTGCTAAGTTATATTTTACATTGACGTGACAAAGTCAAAAGTCATGGAATAAATGTATACGAATGTAATGATATATAACGCCATCCTACCTTGATGTCATTGAAATGTATAGACCTATATTATTTGTGCAATGGGATCATGTGAGTCAGTGTGAACACCAGCTAAACTGATAATAGCAAGGAGTCATAAATAATCAGAGTTCAAATAGGATAAGATAGTGAGAGCCAAAAATGCGAGATATTTTATTTCTGAAATTGTGGTAACATTTGACATTTCTTGATCTTTGTGACACCCGTGGACCGAGGATACCAGATACATGACATTATCGGGTTTTCAGTTAAGGTGACCGGAGGTGTCTAGAGTTATTTACGGTAACAGATAAGCAACACTGGTACAAACCACATCCACCTCCAATATTCATCAGGTTACTTCAGCGATTTTGAGTTTTTATAGGCTTTGGGAACGAAATTCCCCAGCCATTCAAACTCCTGCTAACATCAAAACAGTGGACATAGTCCTAGACCAGTGACCCGTTGTCAATTCGAATCTGGAGAACTGACCACATTGTTTTACTTTAATGAATTACGTTTTTCTTTGGCCCAGGCTAAGGGAACGGTTCATGTGTGGAGTAGATGCAATGAGGTCACTGAGTTGTCAACAGGACAAAGTGCAGTGGTTCTAAAGTTGTGTTGGGTTGGTATCCATTTCTCCAACTATACACGATACTAACTATGACAACAAAGTTGCAATGATTTGTGGACATTGGCACCCATTCTTGAGCTTTCGGTTATTTCAGAAGAATAATGGACTCAAATATCACACAATTGGTTTGAGGAGCATTATATACGTGTTGTCATCATGTTCGCCCGACGGCAGCTCGGTTGGAAATTTATCTGACTGCTGGTGTGATGAGATCGCACGGAGGATTCTTCATCAAGAAATATCAGTGAGCTGTGTATAAAAACTGAGATAGTATGGTTGGACATTCCTCCAGGGGTCACTTGTGAAATAGATGCCGTCTTGCTGTACTTTGCCATACTAAGCACTTCACCTATAAATCTCGGTACGTCCGTGTATTTCCAAATTAAGGTTATAATAGTAGATTGTCACACACGAAATAATATATTTTTTGGTTGGTTGTTGATCCAATCATCTAACGAAGTAACCTCCTTAGTATATAGTCAGTCAGTCAGTTAATACACGCTTGGGCGATCATGTCTCGAAAGAGACATGACTGACTGGGCAGAAGATTATCCCGCAGTAGGTTGCCATTGCTTTCTGCGGTAGACTGGTTGCCGACCAAGGCTATAGAACCCAGTCTGTCCTATTATTTAACCCATAACTGGAGGGAAGAGACGGATTAATACCTTTCCCAAGGGTATTTGCGCGTAAATGAATGCAAGGAATTCAACTGGAATTCGAACTCGGTTAGTATATAAGAAAATCTTATTCCTGACTATTTTTCTTTCCCAAAATTTCTTTCTTTCAATATATTGTTACT
Organism: Ascarosepion bandense; assembly: GCA_037127315.1. Taxonomy (NCBI): domain Eukaryota; kingdom Metazoa; phylum Mollusca; class Cephalopoda; order Sepiida; family Sepiidae; genus Ascarosepion; species Ascarosepion bandense. The sequence continues at coordinate 3,167,468 of JBBBDQ010001527.1, read as the reverse complement.
CATAAACCCAATGAAAATGATTACAATATCGCGTAATCTTCCTATATGAGTACAAACTGGAAAAAAGAACCATTTTTGCATCGAATCACTACATGCGCTGAGAAATAGACACTATTTGAGAACAGTAATAGGCCATTCATTAGATGCAAATAAATCGTTAAAACATTACCTAAAACCTCCACTGCACAATAAATAAGTTGATGGTATTCTTTCAAAAAGGTTCTTCATTATTTATTTTTGCTTCAAGAGTAAACAATAACAGCAACCTCGTATTATGAAGAAATTAAGTGTTTGCAAGAAAAATTAAAAATAAACATCCTAGAATTGTGAATAGGGTGTGGCCCAAATTTGCTGCACGACACCGCACAGCCGCACGCTTGTCGGTCAAATTTTGAAAAGCTGCATAGCCTGGATTATAAAATTTTGCTTTATCCTCTATATTTATCTGATATCTTTCCTATTTATTATCAGCTCTTTAAGCATTTTGAGCATTTCATACGCATTAAAACATTCTCCAATACGGAAAAGGTAATGAAGAATTTAAACTGTTTATTACATCAAAGAATAAGAATGTTTTTTAAAGATGGGATCAAGAAATTAGAGGTATAGTGGTGAACAATCATTTCTCAACATAATGTCTATTTCAACTAAATAAATTATTTAACATTTCAGACGCGTTTTAATAATTTCCTACAAAGTGTGTCATTCATGTGTGACCATCTAATACGTTAACTTTCAAATGGGAATGCTGGATGCCCTTTCCGTAGTTTTATAAAAATGATTTCTCGCCATTTTAAGTCTGTATAACGACTAGAACGACAATTTTACAAATTCTCAACACAAAAACTTGTTCAGGTGAGTAAATTCAAAACATGCTTTGCCATAAATTGTCTTAAATATAATAATTGTTGATGCTTGTATTCGAGGATACATATCTACCAGGGCAGCTAGCTAATCCTCATTTAGACGCCTGCTCAGGCACACTTTTGTTTGTTCAACACCCACAGAGCCAACCTATGGTTTATACTGCAATTATGCTCAGTGGGCTTTAGTTACAGTTTCTGGGAGAGAATGCGTTATCTAGCGTGAACAACATTGTGAACAAGACCAGAACGCTCAAACTTGTGACTTCGAACTAAAACAACCATCAACGGCTCCTCAAAGGGAGCTGTCTGCCCAAATTCACAAGGATTCACGGGTTTTGAAAATAAAATGACTGCAACTTGTCTGATGTGAACATTTTATACTATATTTTTTATAATGAAGTTATTAATATGTACGAAAATTGGTTTATAGAGATAACTTATTTGAGCCAAGAACCTACTTCTATTTAGAGAACGAAAATTGTCGAATTTCCATAAATACGGCAGGCTAAAATTGAGCAATAGGCATATATATATATGAACAGCCAAGGCTAGGTTGGTTGGGCTAGGCCGAGCCAACCTAGCCAACCTATCTAGATTGATTCAAAATGAGATAAATGCAAAAAGAAAGATATATACAGTGAGAATCAGATACATACATACAGGTAGGTATAAAACTAGTTATATACATCGAAACAGACTGGAATAGATAGATAGATAGATAGATAGATAGATAGATAGATAGATAGATAGATAGATAGATAGATAGATCCTGATGAAGAGAGCCAACAGGTGTTGAATCCAGAGTTTTGCCGCATTTACTTTTTTAAAAAGTGATATATACAGTGTGAGTCGTAGATCATAATATGATAAATGTTTTTAAATAAATTTCAATTTACATTGCGACACGGAAATTCCTATGTTTCAAGATTTAATGCTTTCAGATAGATAGATAGATAGATAGATAAAGAGAGAGAGAGAGAGCGAGAGAGTAAGAGAGTGGCATGAACAGAATAGGATAGATAGATGAATAAATACATACATTCAAAATGAGACGAAAAAACTGAAATGAATACAAAAAGAAAGATAGATACAACCCAACAAGAAATATATACATGTGTGTGTGTGCATAGATAGATAGATAGATAGATAGATAGATAGATGTGAAAGAAAGAAAAAAAGAAAGAAAGAAAGAAAGAAACTGGAACTGGCTTCTCTGAAATGAACTGGATTAGATCACTAGAGAGATTGTTTTAAAATGATTGAGCTCACGATAAAGGACTAGATACATGAGAGAAAAGAGGAATGAACGGGTCGACAGATCAACAATGAAGCCGAGAGACAAATTATCCTGCAGTTATTGATGAATTAAATTCAATGAGCAACGAATGCGTTGTTGCTGTAAATGAAGTGAATCGGGAATGAAATAACAACGAAAGCCAAAAAAAGATAAACACAATTTATCAATAATGACAGTCAACTTTGTTTGTATCAGCAGCAGCGAAGGTGTTGTTAACGGATGAATTTCCACTATAAGAAGGCGTTGAAAGTCGATAATAAAAAGAAGATGGCTGCTCTAAAAGCTTTATCGCAATTACACATAGGTTTTCAGCAGCTACAATCTTAGCTCTAATAATAATAACAATAATAACAACAGCAATAACAGTAATAATAATATGAATAATAAACACATGTCTTAAAGTAATGTAAAGAAAAGTGTTCTCACAGGTACACCTCACGCCTTACGAAGCGCTTTTTTATATAAGATGTGTGTGTGTGTGTGTGTGTGTGTGTGTGTGTGCTTAGGTGTATATACGCTTTTATGTGCGCTTAGGTATTGTGTGCTTTTATGTGTGCTTAGGTGTATGCGCGTTTTTATGTACACTTACGTAAACGTGCGCTTTTGTGCGCGTGTGCGCTTTTTTTACAAAAATGTTCAGTGAAAATATCCTAATGTAATTTCTGACCTTAGGAAGGAAATAACTATACAAGAGAAATCCAAAAGAAATCCCTTATTATTAATAATAATAATTACAAATATTGTTCTCACAAGTACAGCTCACACATTAGGAGATATCTCTTTATATAAAATGCGTGATCTTAGTTTTTTGACAAAAATGGTCAGTGGAAAATGTCATGAAGCCAGTTCTAACCTTAGGTCTGTGGTTGGTACAGAGAAGGAAATGCGTATACAACAGAAATCAAAAGTTATAATAATAATAATAATAATAATAATAATAATAATAATAAGAAGAAGAAGAAGAAGAAGAAGAAGAAGAAGAAGAAAATGAAAGAAAAAAGAAAGAAAAATTTAGGTGAAGAATAAAAACAAAATAGAAATACTAAAAGAAAATGGAAGTCATCAAGGTACTCCCACTTCCACTACTGCTACCGTTACTAATACTGTAATTTTACTTATCCAAATGTATAATGCTTATATTATTATTATAGTACAGACATAACCCAAATTCCAACATCCACATAACGTGTCTACAATCAGTCACTCCCACAGTCAGCTGTTGGATATGTTTTAGAGAGTAAAAATATATATCTAAATGGTTTGTTGATGTTTCTTTCTTTAATTCTTTTTATTATTGTTGCTTGCTGGTAGTTTTATAGTCCATAAGGATTTTGAAATCAATTCTTGATTCATAACCATTCGCGGAAGACTAACAAAATTCCGTCCACCTTTGTTAGAGGAAACTATAATTAAGAAGAATGAAAATTCATAGAAATATCTGTAATATTATTGGTTTTCACCTGGCATTTCGGCTTAAATTGCTTTCCCAACGGCTTAACGTAGCTTCCCTGTGTCATTTCTATGTTCAAGACAATTGTTCTGAACAGCTTTCGTTTCTGACATTTCGACTCTAAATTTAACTGTAGTACTAGAATGGTACTAAATCTAGATGTAACAGCAACTTATATTCTAGTAGTTTATTCTCTAGCGCTTCTGTGGAATTATCTTCCAGATTATGGCTTTCCTTCCAACTACAATCTTGAAAAGTTTAAATGCAACGTCGATCGTTATAATTTGTCTTTTATCGGCTCGGAACGAGAAACCTGGGAGCCGAGTTCGAATTCCAGTTGAATCCATTGTATTCACTTACGCGCAAATACCCTTGGGAAAGGTATTAATCCGTCTCTTCCTTCCAGTTATGGGTTAAATAACAGGACAGATTGGGTTCTATAGCCTTGGTCGGCAACCAGTCTACCGCAGAAAGCAATGGCAACCTACTGCGGGATAATCTCCTGCCCAGTCAGTCATGTCTCTTTCGAGACATGATCGCCCAAGCGTGTATCACGTATGGCACTTTAACTGACTGACTTGTATTAATCTGTTTCCTTGATAATTTATTTTATAAGTTTCTTACACACTCATTAACCTGTTGAATTTTAATGGCTTCATTTCGTTGCTTTGGGAGAAATGATTAAAAATACAATTGTGTTGTTGCATCACAAGTTTTGTTTATGTTTCCATAATAATAATAAATTGCTCTGAGGTTTGGCGTTTTCTAGTGTATTTTCGAATGTATTGTGAAAATGGTTTTATTTTTTTCAGTACTTACTAACTTCGGTGAACCAGTACCAGTATGGTCAGTCAGTCAGTTAAGTGCCATACTCTTAGGCGATTATGACACTTTCGATCCATGAATGACTAGGCAGAAAATTTTCCCGCAGTGGTTTGCCATTTCTTTTTGCTGTAAATTGGTTGCTGACCACAGCTAAAGTATCCAATCTATCCTGCTATTCAATCTATATAGCTGGAGGAAGAAGAAATGGATTACCTAAGGGTATTTGCGCGTAAGCGAATGCAACGAATTCAAATGGAATTCGAAATTGGATCTCTGAGTTCTCATTCCGAGCCGATATCCATTGCACCACAACGCAGGTCGGTGACTAAACCAGTATCGCAACCATGTTGAATGGCCTTTGCCATCTTCTTTAGATCTCTGAAAATTGCTATTTATCTTTTTGTCTTTTTGTTATATTTTTTGATTTACTGTATTTTCTAACTTTCAGTCTTGCTATAACTGGGACATCCACCCAACTCCCCATGTCTCGATTGTAATCTGGTCTTTGCACCACCAGAAGAAAAAGATGGTACCAGAGAGGAATGAAAGGGGGAAGAGAAAGGAAATGAAAGAAAAGGAGAGGAGAAGAAAGTAAATTTGAGTGGAACTTTATGTCATCATAAAAATCTAATAACCTGACAACTGATTGATGGAAATAGTGTTAAACGCACTAGAAGCGTCTGCAGCTTCAAGTACGTAGTAAATTCTTGTCCGACACTTATATGAAAACAATGCACTTTATTAGATATCCATTACTTTTCCGTTGTCATGCAGTTTTGATGGCAGCATTTACGATATTTCTAATTCTAGCAGAAAACTCGTCTGGCAAACTTGAGAAAAAGTAAATTTTAATAGCTGTTCTCTCAATGCACTTGTTAATAAAAATAATTCAATATTCATTTCACTTATTGAAATATTTTTTCAATCAAGTACGAAAATAGTATATATTCTCTTCAATTATTTATTCTTATCATGAATATGTTTTCTATTGACGAACGAAGGCCCATTTTGATCAAATCGGTTCGGAAACAGAAAATTCATTTCTATTACTTACACGCAAATTCCCTTGACAAAAGTACTAATCCATTTCTTTCCCCTCTCGCTACGGATTAAATAGCAGGATAGATTGGGTTCTATAGCCTTGGTTGATAACCAGTCTACTGCAGAAAGTAATGGTAACCTGATACAAGAAAATCTGCCTAGTCAATAATGTCTCCAAAGAGACATAAGCGTGTATCATGTATGGCAATTAACTTACTGACTGACTGGAATGAAAAATTACCCAGGCGATTCCTAAACAATTCACAATATTATTTCTTTTATAGGCACAACTTCAGGGGTCAGTTGTGGAGATTTTTCCTTATCAATGCCTTTTAGATAGAGCATTATCTTATGTAACCAATTTTTCATGATCGCCTAATTACGGTTAGTTAGGGTGGTACATTCTTCATCACTATTGGTTCCCGAAAATGAAAATTACTCATGACTTAACCTGACATAATGAACTCAACATTGTAAACCTGCACTAAGGAATCGGAAGCACTGTTCAGACACGGAAGTACCGTGTCAGCCATATTGGGTATGTGTGACCAAAAGCAGATGTATCGTTTCTAGAGGGAAAAGTCACCAGATTAACTGCATTATCGTTGTTATTGTAGATCCTTCTCTTAAAAAGTGTGGAACACTATATATAAGCTATAACCGAAATGTTGATTACATTAATATTGAAACTATAACTATTAACTCTTGGGTTGGAAACAAAGATCCCGCACACCTTTTTAGATATAAATTAATTTACTTGTTAATTTATATATTTATTTACATATAAGTAAATGCAACATATTTTTAGTAATTATTGATAATTTTCATCAAGTCAGAGCTACTTTTAAGTTAAAAACTCGTCCCCACAAATAACCCTCCTTCATGAACTGAGAATAAAACTGTATAGTGGTATTCTAAGAGTAAATTATATACGACAAATGGCCGAAAGTATGAGGCAGCTACTGAGGATCGAACTCACTACTCTCTTGTAATTGTTCTACCGAGACAAACTTGCTAACCATTCCGCGCCGCCGACGTGCCCACATTGTTGCTGTTCGGCCTAAACGCTGGTTAATTGCAACGTTTTATCAAGGATTTGGAGGATACGCAATTGGTTGTTGTAAAGCCTATTATTGATTTAAGAAGTTGCAGTATGTCCAATTCGATTTCCAATATCAAACAAAAAGTGGTCAACCCTAACGCATTAACAATGAGCATTTATGCGCTTGTGTTGAAGCTGATGCACACCTGATAGCACACGAGCAGGCTGAGAAGTTTGGCGCCAGTCATACAGCTATTTTGCCTGGTATGAAGCGAATCGAAAAAGTCAGCAACTTGGGTGTATAGATCTCACTTAAACTGACCGAATTTGAGTGTCGACGTTACATGGATGTCAGGGTGACGCTTCTGTTTAAGAAGCGCAGTTTTGATTGGCTGAACAAAGTGGTTAATGTAGAAGAACATTGGTGTCTATACTCAAACTGGATACGTAAATGAAGTTGGACAGTCATACTGCACAACCTCAGGCAAAGCTCAACAATTACTGAAAGAATCTAACTACAAGCGTCTGGTGGGATGTTCACTGGGAAAAGTTTGAAGGAAATCAATCTATCATTGGTCAAATCTACTGTCAATAACTGCAACGTGTGGCTGACGCAATAGCACAAAATCATCCTGAATTGACTATTATCGTGTTTCTTTTAGGTCCGACCACACTTTGCAAAGCTCACCTATAAAAAGTTCCTGGCACTGGATTGGGAAGTTCTCCTTCACCCATCACACTCGCCTGATCTGCAGCAATCTTTAAATGCCAAAACATTTCCAAGTGATGATGACCTGCAGTTTGTGACTTCTACAATACAAGCCGCCTTAAATGTACAAGCATATCCATGATCTACCAGTCGTTGGAAGTAGGTGATCTAAAATAGCGGTAATTATGCTGATGTTTGATATGTACCTTTTACTGTATTGTATCGTTGCATATCATTGTTAATATAAGTTGTGCTAGAAGTTGTTCCGAACACCATTATAACCAAATTGATTACATTAATATTGATTATAATCAAATAGGATTTTGTTAATATTAACTATAACCAAAGTGATTTTATGTATATTAATTATACCCAAATTGATTTTAGTAATATAAACTATAACCAAATTGATATTATGTATATTCATTTAAAACAAATTGCTTTTATTGATATGAACTATAAACACATCGATTTTATTAATATTAACTATAATCAAATTGATTTTATTAATATTAATAATAATAAAATCGATTATATTAATATAAATATTAACCAAAATGTTTATATGACTATTAACTATAACCAAAGTGATATTCCTAATATTTACCTTAACCAACATGATTTCCTTAATATTAACTATAGCAAATAGATTTCATGTATATTAAATATAACCCAATCAATTTTATCAATATTAGCGGTAACCATATCGACTTTATTATTATTATCTGTAACCAAAATCATGTTATTAATATGAACTATAACAAAATCGATTATCTTAATATTACTTTTAACCAAATAGATTTTATTATTTACTATGACCAAGTCATAGTTAATAATATTAAGAATATTAAGTATAACCAAATAGATTTTCTTAATTTTAACTATATTCAGAATATTAACTTTGAAATTTGAAACATGTTTTCGAATAACTTTGTCAGATTTAAATACATATATGTGTCCACCTCGTTAAGAAATGGCCAAACTCTCATCTTTATACAATTGTTTTCTTGGATCAACGATTCAAAATAACTTCGAGCCAATGAATCCTGTAGATCTCAAAGAAGATTATTCTTCATCAGACACTCAAGACTGCTGTTATAAAATTGCAAACAAATATCTTAACAAATAACGAAATTCACATACTTGAAAATTACTAATTAACAAGTAACAATAAAATGAGCAGCACATTTAAGTAGAAAAGAAGATATAGATATAATCTAAATGTTGAATTACTACTTTTTCTTTTGGAAGCAAATTTCAATCAATAAGAGAAATACCTTTAATAATTTGTGGACCTGAAAAGTTAAATTTCCTGAAAAAAACTTGAAAGGTTTCATTTCTTGAAAAAATGGTTTCATAAAAAATGGTTTATGAATTTAAAAGAACAGAAATGCTACCTTTTTGGCTAATGAATAAAGTATTACTGGATGGAAACGAATAATTATTACCCTAAATTAAGTAATAAAGCGATCCGAAGACTTATTGAGATGGCGAAAAACGCATTCCAAAAATTAAGCAATGTATTTAGAGACAGGAAAATTTGGTTTGAAACGAAGAAATAAATACGTGATATCTATCCACATATGACAGTGAATACTAGAAAATCTTCTCATAGATGAAGGAGATTCGAAGGAAGAAAATTGTGATTCTACAGAAGGCTGCTGAGGATACCATGGACCAAACATGTAACCAAAGACGAGGTTTTAAATAGAAAACAGAAAGAAACTTATATTTAACATCAAGATGAGACAGTTGAAGTTTCTGGTACAAGTAATGAGGAAGGAGGGCTTGGAGATACTCACAGGGCGGATAGAGTAAAAAGGACAGGAAAAACAGCGGGAGCTTTATAAGCTTAAGCAAATGGATGAAAAACAGGACTTGAGAGAAATAACGACAAAATAAATTAGGAGCTAAAAGAAACAAAGATGTGGAAGGCCATGATCGCCTACGTCCTGAAGAGACACATATAAAGAAGAAGAATCGTACCAAGGGCCTGGTCTAGATATATCTTATGCCAAATTAGCATTACTATCATCGTCAACCAATTCCAGTCTTTTTCAAGCTCTTTTTATGACCACCAGATGTGTGATATGGCATTTACAGTAAACGATAGGATTTTATCTCTATAGATTGTTTTGATCACACCTTCTGTATCGAATAAAACAACTGATATTTTCCTGGGACACGTAAACCTTTCAAGCAACATTTGTGCATTTGTTTTCTTTTCGTCTTGCTGTATGAACTGTCTACACTTATTTTTTGTCTCCTATTCAATTCTATGAATCTACCACTGATATTTAAGATTTAAAATACATGCAAATGACTCGAACTTTCAAATATCTATCCCGACTCTAATATAAATAATATCAAAATAAACCACATATAATTTATCCTTTAGGTTGAATTGTATTATTCTAATTTAACGTGTAGTAAGAACAATTATGATTTGTACACGGGTATATATGACAGTGAGCGTTCTTACATCTTTCCGTGTAGTACTAAATTACGTTTTACGGTATGCTAATTAATTGTAATTAAGACAGATCCATCAGCTGAAGCCAGTCTTTTTACTAACTGATCGTTGTTACGTATTTATATTTTAATTATTGAAGATTTTTAATTCTGATGTTCCTTCCAAAAGTTTTTTTTTAGAAAAATACGGTAAATTTATGTCACTTGGTGCTATTTTAGAACAAGATTTCACTCGTGTAAGAAATACGCAAGATTAAAATTGGAAAGAGAAGATGAAGCATATAAATACATTGTATATTTGGTCGAAAATATCTCTTTTATGCAGATTTCATTAACAAACAATGTGTCATGGTTAAGGTTTTATCTTATTTTTCATGTGATCATATGATTTCTTTCTTTTGAGGACAAAAAGTGTATAAAAATTGTCTAAATGGTTTGTTTATCCAAGCGCTTTCGGCTATTTCCGATTATGAATGTTAACGTGTAAGAGAATATAAGTGGTGTTATGTATAATGTGTAGTAGTGGTATGTGTTAGGTATCGAACATGACATGTTGTTAGCGTGTTCGTAGTTGATGCTATTGAGTGTTGGTTTTTTCGTTGTGTGATTGTTGAAGTTTTTATGCCCTCAAAAGAAAGACATGTACACCCAAATATATACATAGTTACATACACATGCATACATAATTACACATTTAATATATATATATATATATATATGCTTGTGCCTCCTCTTATGAGGACAATTGGTTTTCTGTCCTGCACAGTGCTCGTTCGGCATTTCATTTACGTGTTTTGGAGGCTATTTGCCTAAAAATCCAGCAGCCGAGCCTGTGCAGGCAGAAGGAGCAGTTCCTGCGCTCCTTGCAATTACTGGCGAATTTGTGAGTGTAACATTTTTTTCTTTTTTATTTCATTCTTGTGGGATTTATATGTTTACACCCTCCTCACTTCTTAATATTTTTCAATAAATTTATTTTTAAACGAATTCCATCTTCTCCCAGTATTGCAAGTATTCCCTTTTTGTCGTGTCCTCTTCTATACCCATTTATAAATTTGTGCCAACGTAACCCTTGACAAGTGTTGGCTGAAAGGTTCCTTGGGTTTGGGTTTAACAAAATGACGTCTTCTCTTTTTAAGGATATATATATATATATATATATATATATATATATATACAAATATATGAACATATATACACATATGTACACTTATACATGTATACACAGGTATGCATGTCTTTATATACATAGCTATGTATAGGGGTACATTTGTGTATACAGATTTATATATATATATATGTGTGTGGAAACATATATGTATATGTTTATATGCTATATATAAGTAGGTATATACGTATATATACACACATATATGGAATGGAATATCAGTATATATATATATATACTGTAATGGTTGTTACAATGTTTTTAAATTCATAGTATCACTACACAAAAAATTTATCATGTTTCGAAGCCAGCCCATTATGTTTTGTCTTCATCTTCAGGTGATTTTTTTTAGAAATGAGAATTATCTAGTTGAAAAAGCCAGTTTATTTGTGTTGGATTTGTTATTTTTGGGCGTTAGAGGGGTTGGTCTGTATTTTGAGTTCCGTTGACCTTTTTTCCGGTCTTAGGGTTAAGTGTTTGTTTGTTTATAAAAGTAAATGCATGAACAATAAGGTAAATAACCCTACTAGTTCAACAACTTAGTTACAATACTATATATATATTTATATACTAGCTGTATAGCCCGGCGTTGCTCGGGTGTAATGAAAGCTTTAAAACTAATCCATGGTCCTGGAGCTCAGACTCTTTGGACCTTGGACTAAATGACTAAAAAGCAATAGTTGTTTCCAGTTAAAGCGAAACCGTAGGCTGAAAGAAAAATGAATGGATGTAAGTCAAATCTTGATTTCCTGGTATCGATATCAAATAAGTTTTTCGTCCTAAACTAAATTTTGAAGGCTAAATAAGTCCTCTGAGTAAATGGTATCATGGCTGGGACTAAAAACTACAATTTTACTTACTTAGAGCCAAACCCGAAGCAAAAACTAAATTATCGATTTTCTGAACTATTGTAAGAACTGCAACCTTGAGACTTCTGAATATCGTTTCTTATGTCTTTATCTAGGAGTGTATCAAATTTGATTAAAATCGGACCACTCTTTCTATAACCCGAATTTTTCGATTATCGATTTTCGATATCTATCGTGGGTACCTCGACACAAAACCTAGCTAAGAACACTCGCATACGCTTATAGTACAACTGTGTAAATTTTCAAGAAAATCGGTTCAGCTGTTTCGGAGTCTATAGGTAACGGATACACACAGACACACAGAGACACACACACAAAGTTCCATTTATAAATAAGTTTAGAAATATATATGAAAAGAATAAGTAAAGAACAAGTAGAAAAATGTCTTTAATCTAACTTGTTTTACTTCAACAAGCTTCCTCAGAGTTTTATTAAAGACACATGATGTAAAATCTAAGAGACAGTATGCTGATTGAGGCATAGTTTTATTGGTCAGATACGTGTTACGTGTGATAAAGCAATGGATGAATATTAAATGTAGAAGAAAGACTTGTGTGTATTTAAGTGTGTGTGTCAACGCGTAATAAAAGCATTTGATGTTTATTCTGAATGTAAATATATGTAAGCGAAAATAATGTGTGTTAATCGTATTTAAACTATAGACGAATTAATTTTGTGTACATGTCAGTAACATGCGCGATGAACAGTGACGAAATATATTTCCGTTCAAAATACGTAACAATTACGTGTCAAGTGATGGAACAAATTTTATTTTTTAAGTAAAATGAGAGTATCAGTTATGAATGTATATTTTGAGAGAAATCATGTATGAATGTGTGTGCATATGAGTCTGGAATCTTAAAAACGAAATATATTTCAGTTTAAATTTCTATTGAAAATTATGTATAAATGTATAAAGTGAACTTTTTTTATAAATAAAAAGTAAATCGTTTTAAAAATAATACATTAATGGTTAAAATCTTTTAATGAAATAATAACATACTAAATATATTTGCATTAAAATTATTAAAACATAATTAAGTAATAATATATAAGAAACATACATATAAATTAACATACTAAATCATTACAATATTACAATTAATCAGTATATATGACATACCATGATAAATATTAGTTAATAAAAAGTAATATATATATATATATATATATATATATATATATATATATATATATATATATATATATATATATATATATATATAATAAAACTAGTAATAATAATAATAATAATAATAATAATAATAATAAACAAAATCCTACACAAAGAATGGATTTTAACGAATGAATGAATAATGAATCTTAAAGAATGAATAATAATAAACAAACTCATACACAAAGAATGAATCTTCAGGTCCCCACAACCAAGATAATCCTAATGATCCTGAAAACTCTCCAGCTAGATCTATCAGTGTATATTTGAAGAAAGAAAAAATAAAATGGTCTCGTGAGGAGTACAAAGTCATTATGACTGCATTTCCTGATGCGTTACTCAAACCTAAAAAAAACACGACTCGCTAAACATATGACATTTGGCGTGAAAAAGCTAATCTACGAAGATACATCATGCGAAATAACCAATTGACAGGCTGAAATTAATGAGATAAAAAGAATTGTAACCAGAATAGACAAGTCAACAAAATATGAAAAGGAACCGGAATCAGAAATAAAAAGTAATAACATCAAACAAGCCACAGGTCATAATGTAGAAACCGTGATACACACAACTCACTGTGAAGATAAGGCTGTAAGTTTAAACGTGCTGGAAATGTGTGATATGAGTCAGTTACAAGACGAAAATAAAACTAGTTCAGAACACATTGAACAGATTTATTTTACGGAAAACAAGAACAGCATACAAGAAGCCAAGGAAGAAATCAAGAACCATATAAATCAAATACAAAATATTTGCAATGCAGGAACGAGAACAGTTCCCAAAAATTACAATCAACAAAGCATAACCTCTGAACTATTAAGCTCTACAATGCAGCACTCAAATTAATTTTGGATGGAAAAGACACTCATATAAATCTCAATGAAGCAATATATGCATCAGCAATAGCAGCAACAAAAAATTGAACATCAAATTAGAAACAAGGCAGTCTCGCAGACATGAAGATCCACCTTGGAAAAGAAAAATAGAAAAAGAAATCGAACAACTTAGAATTAAACATTCAGTACTGGATGAACTGACTAGAGGAATAAATGTAAGAACTAGGAAAAGCAGAAGAGTCGAAAAAAATACAACATTAGAAATGAAAATGAAGTCATATCAACTAAAGAAAAAATAAAGCAAACAATACAACTGAAGGCACAAAGAATGAGACGCTATGACAAAAGATCAAGATTCTACAGACAAAACAAGATTTTTCAAACCGATGCAAAGAAATTTTAAAGTGAAATAGGTAAAAAAGAATTGAAGTGACAGTCCCCCCCAGAATGGAAGAAGTCACACAGTTCTGGGAAAAAATATGGGCTTGCCCTAAAGAACATAACAAAGAAGTAGATTGGATTGCACAAAACATAGAACGAATAAAAAATAAACCAGAACAGACATGGGATGGAATTGCAGAAGAGGATGTTAAATTTGCACTAAAAAAAGGACACAATTAGAAGTTTCCAGGTATAGATAAAATTCCTAACTACAGCACATAAAAACTAGCCAAAGAACTTCAAGAAATAGTTGACGATCCTACTAAAATTCCTGCATGGATGACCAAAGGAATTATATTTCTTCTACCCAAGAATAGTGACAAAAACAACCCGAAAAATAACAGACCAATTACATGCCTTCCGACAATACATAAGCTATTAACATCTATTTTAACAAAACAGATATATTTATTCTTAGAAAGAAATGACATGTTACCGTTTGAACAAAAAGGGCTGTTACGGATGTAAAGACCAAGTGCTTATTAAAAAAATGATCCTCGAAAACTGCTACAGTACAAAGAAAAATCTTAGTACTGCCTGGATAGATTATCGTAAGGCATTCGATAGTGTGCCACATTCCTTGATTTTAAAGACTGTAAATATATAAAAGATATCACCCGTCATCATCAATTTCATCAAACAGTGCATGTCTATATGGAAAACAACCCTTTACCTCAATCATATAAATGGAACCTATAAGTCTGATGAAATAAACATCAAAAGAGGTATATTTCAAGGTAATTATTTGTCTTCCTTACTATTCTGCAAAACAGAAGCCTAGAACCAACTATTGCGGCAAAATATATGAAAATGAAAGCCAAAGATAAAGCTCTTGTACAGATGAAACAACTCTGGTAAGACAAACCTCTGCATGGCTAATATCCAGAACGTGCCAATAAATCCAATGTTGATAAAGTTAATACTCATCGATGGTTACGTGCATCTAGATTAAAGTCTGAGACTGAAGGCTTTATTCTTGCAGCGCAAGACCAAATTCTTTTCAGAAGGAACTTTCAGGCAAATATTATACATAATAATGTGGATCCAAAATGCAGGTTCTGTGATAAACACCAAGAAACAATAGACCATCTAATTTCAGGGTGTTCTCTACTTGTCCTAAATGAATACAAAAATTGTCACGATAGAGTGGGGCAATATTTACATTGGACAATGTGTAAACACTATGGACAATCTGTAAACAGGCACTGATATGAATATCACCCAGCACCGATTACAAAAATAGAAGATGTCACCATTCTATGGGATTACACCATCTACACAGACAGACAAATTGAAGCAAATAGGCCAGACATTATTGTAAAAAACCAGAAAGAGAAAACGTGTCTATTAATTGATATGGCTTGTCCAGCAGCTTGTAACATAGCAACCAAGGAATTTGAAAAACTTTTAAAATATAAAAACCTGGAAATTGAAATAGACAAAATGTGGAAACTGAAAACAACAGTCGTGCCAGTGATAGTAGGTGCACTTAGAATGATAAGAAATGGAACAAAACAGCACATTGAAAGAATCCCTGGAAACCCCAGCTTAAGAGATATACAAAAAATTGTCTTATTAAGTACAGCCCACGCACTAAGGAGAACATTGTCTATGAAACGCTAGGGATGATGAGGAAGATAGACAAAACATGAAATGGAGCCATAACAACACACCACTACCTGCCTTAGGTCTTCCCGCAGACTTGGTTGGTAGTGCGACTATAGCAAAAGTATAAATATGATGAAAAACGACAAAATAATAATAATAATAATAATAATAATAATAATAATAATAACAAAATTAATAATAATTACATGTCTTCTCACAATCTATTAACATCTGTTTTTACAAAACAGACATATTTCTTCTTGGAAAGATATGACATATTAATGCTTGAACAAAGAGAGTGCAAACGTGGCTGTTACGGATGTAAAGACCATTTACTTACTAATAGGATGATTTTGGAAAGCTGCTTCAATGCAAATAAAAATCTTAGTACTGCCTGGATAGATTATCGTTAAGCATTTGATAATGTACCACATTCCTGGATCTTAAAGAATTTAAATATGCAGAAGGTATCAACCGTCGTCATCAATTTCATTAAGCAATGTATGTCGATATGAAAAATAACCTTTTACCTCAATCATATAAATGGAACCTATAAATCTGGAGAAATAAACATCAAAAGAAGTATATTTCAAGGTGACTCTTTATCTCTCCTACTATTCTGTATATCATTAATAGCATTATCCAGTCAGCTTAACAAGGCAGAATATAATTATAAAATAACTCAAAAGAAAATAAACCATCTATTTTACATGGATGACTTGAAGTTATATGATAAAAATGACAATGAGTTGGAAGGTCTTCTGCAACCTGTACAATGCTTCAATGAAAACATTGGAATGAAATTCAATTTAAATAAATGTGCTAAAGCTACGGTTTTACAAGAATCGCTACAACAAACATCATCAATTAGCTTAGACCCTGTTGTAACAATAAAATATTTAGAGCCAGAAGAAGCTTTTAAATGCCTAGGTGTAAATGAGAGTGAAGAGATTCACCATAAAAAATGAAAGAAATAGTGCGTAAAGAGTACTGTAGAAGGCTACGAATGATATTAAAAACTGAATTAAATTCTCAAAACAGAATTATGGCCATTAAGAGCCTTGTAATCCCATTTGTTCAATATAGTTTCCACATTTGAAACTTGACTCTAAGCAACATCAGGCGAATGGATTCTAAGACAAGAAAGCTTATTTCTAAGCATAAGATGTATCATCCAAAGGCTGATGTAGACCGTCTATACATACCCCGTAAAGACGATGGAAGACGTCTTATTCAACTAGAATTGTCATACAAGACAAAAACTATTGGCTTACTAACATACATAGAAACAACAAAGAACTAGATGATACAATTAGTCAACAACATGAAAACAGAAAGAAAAAATATTCAATAATGAAAGAAGGCAAAATTTATATTTAGTAGATTCTGTAAAAAAGCAAAACAGAAGCCAAGAACCAACAATTGCGACAAGAAATATGAAAATGAAAGTCAAGGATAAAGCCCATGTACAGATGAAACAACGCTGGCATGACAAGCCTCTGCATGGCCAATATCCAGAACGTGCCAATAGATCCAATGTAGATAAATTTAATGCTCATCGATGGTTACGTGCATCTGGATTAAAGTCTGAGACTGAAGGCTGTATTCTTGCAGCGCAAGACCAAATTCTTTTCACAAGAAACTTTCGGGCAAATATACATAATAATGTGGATCCAAAATGCAGGTTCTGTGATAAACACCAAGAAACAATAAACCATCTAATATCAGGATGTTCTGTACTAGCCCCCAAAATCGTCACGATAGAGTGGAGCAATATTTACATTGGACAATGTGCAAACACTGTGGACAATCTGTAAACAAGCACTGGTATGAACGTCACCCAGCACCGATTACAAAAGTAGAAGATGTCACCATTCTATGGGATTACATCATCTACACAGACAGACAAATTGAAGCAAATAGGCCAGACATTATTTTAAAAAACCAGAAAGAGAAAACGTGTCTATTAATTGATATGGCTTGTCCAGCAGCTTGTAACATAGCAACCAAGGAATTTGAAAAACTGTTAAAATATAAAAACCTGGAAATTGAAATAGAAAAAAATGTGGAAACTGAAAACAACAGTCGTGCCAGTGATAGTAGGTGCACTTGGAATGATAAAAAAAGGAACAAAACAACACATTGAAAGAATCCCTGGAAACCCCAGCTTAAGAGATATGCAAAAATTGTCTTATTAAGTACAGCCCACACACTAAGGAGAACATTGTCTATGTAACGCTAGGGATGTCAGTGAAGATAGAAAATAACAATAAAATGAGCCATAACAACATACCATGACCTGCTTTAGTTCTTTCTACAGACTTGGAAATGAAATTTATAAAAATAATAAACAACTATAAAATATATAGTTATCGTAAAAAGAAAATAAAATCGTTTCATCACTAGACACGTATACTTTATTTCACATATTAACTTTAATGACTCATAAACGCACACATTCACATAATTTCTTTCAACACATACATTCATAATTGATTCTCTTATTTTGTTTAAAAAAGAATTGTATGTATGTATGCGCGCGTGGCCGACGGGATTAGAATGTTTGCTTCCTGGGCAAGAGTCCCAGGTTTGAATCTCAAATATACATATCTACATCCATATATACATATCCACAAATGTACATATATATACAGATATATACATACATATATGTATCCTCTTATATATATATATATATATATATATACAATTTTTTGTGACCAGATGTATAATAATTATAAGCAGGAACAATATATATATATATATATATATATATATATATATATATATATAGAGAGAGAGAGAGATATATATATATATATATATATATATATATAAGATATAGAGAGAGAGAGAGAGAGAGAGAGAGTACCGTTACACAGTTTCTCTTTTCTAATAGTGCAAAGATTTACCCCTAAAACCCACTCATCATATCTGGTTGTAATGGCTTTGTGTAGCATTTCTCAATCACACAAAGCCTTTTCTTTAAAATCTTATTTCTGCTAACGCCATAACGACGCAATTTTTCCTTCAGCCTTCACTGTTGCTATAGCAACCAAAACCGCCATCAACAAATTTACTTGCTCGCACTGCTGCGACAAATCCGCTTTCACCAATTCTTATTTTATTTGTACTACTTCATTCAAACAATTGTACACCCCATTCTTAAAAAATAAAAAAATACAACTAAAAGAACCTGCTATTTGTACTGCTATTGCTGAATCATATTCTAAATATCGTTTCTCTTGGCTTGGTTCCCGCCGTTCCGGCAATTCGTACCAGAATCACGATTCGCCATATTAAGCGAATTATATGCAATAAATCACATTCATATGGTATTCTATACAAGTAATTTATTACTTTGAACAGTTCTGTCCTTACAACCAAGACTATTATTTGTCGAATAATTATCAATCTCTTTTACTATACCCATTGGTATATGTATATTTCTCCATTATTACCCCCGTCTTTTTTAATGCTCAAAACGTTTAAATTTTCTTTTCTTTCTCAGTCTAAAGACATTTTGTTAATCGTTATACTACAATAATTCAATTATACATTTTGATAAAGCGATTTTTCAAGAAGAAATTAAAAAAATTGCTTCAGAATTTTCTGAAATACTTATATTTGATTGAAGGAGCTAAAAACATATTAGACTATTTTCTTTTTCAAACTGAAAACAGTGCTGAAAGAAAGTCAAGCCATGAAGCCCAACAATAAATTTATGTTGAAAAATATATTAAGTAATTAGAAAAGTTACGGATAGTAGTAAAAGAAAATGAGAAGAAAGGCCTATCAATTCTAAAAAATCAGAATGCAAGGTTTTCATCAAAAGAAACATTCGAATATGTGAAGTATGACTTGAAGATGCCAAATCAAACAAGTACAACAATTTGAATATCTGGGAAGAGTTTTAACAGAGGACATGTGTCACCGAAATCGGAAGGCGCGTTAGAATAGCGAATGAATACTTTCAAAGGCTAAGCAAACTATTGAGAAATAGGAAATTTTCGTTAGAAAGAAGGAAAAGAGTTATGAACTGTAATATCATCGATCTCATATGACAGAGAACGCTAGACAATCTTCTCACAATTAAAGAAGAGACTTCAGCTAACAGAAAAGCTCTTTTCTGAGAATATCATGGACTGAGGATGTGATTGATGTTTTAAAGAAAATGGAAACACAATGGACGTTTATATTTAAAATCAAATGTAACAATTGAAATCTCTGGTATATATAATGAGGAAAGTGGACTTGTAAAATTTGACACTAGGAAGAAATAATAAATGAAAAAAGGCAAGAGCGAAACATGGGTAAGTTTCCTAACAAAATTTTGCAATTGTATGACCGAACAGAGAAAGAGAAGTACGTGAAGAGACAAATCTTGCATATTCCTTACACGAGTAAAATGTTTTTCTAAAATAGCACGAAAAGACGTGAAAAATTACATTATTTGCCTAAAAGAACTTATAATGTAATTTTTCACGTCTTTTCGTGCTATTTTAGAAAAACATTCTACTCGTGTAAGGAATATGCAAGATTAAAATTGGAAAGAAAAATTAAAGCAGGAGAAAGTAAAGTCAAAGATCATTGAAAACTGACTGTCATAGGCTTGAAATCGCACTTTTGCTGTACTTTCATTCATCCATCAACATCTCTCTTCATGGAACCAAAGACACGAGCTCTAGTTGTGGTTCGGATAATACCAACATCCAGAAATGCGTGAAAAACACGGGGTTTGGATCTTATATTCTCAAAATTGTACCCTCATACATTCACATCTACTTCCGGAATGTTGCGTGTTATTTCCTTGCTGAGTACCGGGTCATATAACTTAAAAATGGTATATTTGGGCAGCAATCTCTCTTTTATGCAGGTTTTCATTATAAATGACAGACAAGGTAAGATGGTTATTTAGCCTTTTCTTTGGCAATACATATATGTATATGCATGTACATGCCTAACAAAGAGAGTATTGAATCATCTCTTGAACTTATACAAATATTAAAAACGGAAAAAATAACAATGAAACCACAGCATCACTTGATGTTCACTAACGTTTTTGTGAGAGAAACTATTGACATTATTATAAAATACATACATATATATATATATATATATATATATATATATATATATATATATATATATATATATAATGATTCTCCTCCCCCACTGACAATTAAACCTAAAATACTAAAAAAAATATTTTTGATCTGTACCACAGACGTCCCATAATATGATCACAGAAATAACACATACGTGCACCGGGACGGCGTTTCAATAGGCCCAGTTCTGTGTCCAATTTCTACATGGCCAACCCAGAAAATGATATATTTAGCACCACTATAAAATCTTCCATCTACGTACGATACATTGATGATATTCTTATATTAGTTAGAAATATAGAAAAAACAATAGAACTAAAAAACATTTCAAAAGAACTCTGTCTTCAAGTTTATATACGAAATTAACCAAGATAACAAAATCCCTTTCCTTGACATTTTAATAGACACAAACAATAACACATTCACTATTTCACCATATAAAAAACGAACTAGTAAAAACTCTTGCACTCTCAACTATAAGAATGAATGCCCTATATACTACAAAGTAGCACTGATACACAACTTAATTAACCGAGTACAAATCAACTCCTCCACAATAAAGATATTTTACTCTGAACTAAAAAATATTAAGCAGACTCACATTAATCATTACTTCCCAAGTCATATTGTAGATTAAGAAATAATACGATATTTTAAAAACCTCAATACACATCAAACAAAATACGGTACTTCCACAAAAGACCCTAATAATAAAATCAACTATGAATAGTGTAGTAATGTTGTAAAATGTTTGGAAAAAGAACGATTTTTTCATGCTTTAATACGTGCATGACCATGACATTACAACATAAAAAATTCTATTTTGGATAATTTTCACGTTCTAATGAACGCTAAGCAATTTGTCAACCGATTTATTTGAAGCAGAAAAAATTTTTAGTAATTTTTAGCAACACAGTTTTGCGGTTATTTTTTGTTGCCATAATTCACAGCCCTGGAGATGATCTCGGAAGGAGATTGAAAGTGCTTTGGTACATTGACAAATTAATGATAGTAACATCTGTCAAAGTTACAGCTCATTTCTGACATCTTTCAATTATAATGCGCGAAACATTATACATGAGCATGAATGGATTTTATTAAAAATAAGTAGACACAATGTTTGCAATTTATTTAATCTAACATGTATATGTATGTATATATTTGCATTATGTATTTGAATGCATTTATATATATATTTGTATAGATACATTTATTTATATAGATATTGTGAGTTCAAAACCATATCCATATATATATATATATATATATATGTATATATATATGTGTGTGTGCGCGTGTGTGTGTGTGCGTGTGTGTGTGTGTGTGTGTGTGTGTGTGTGTGTGTGTGTGTCTGTGCATGCATGGTTTTTCAATGTAAATGTCAAAATCCCTCAGAAAACGAAACCCGCCGGCTAGAAATAGTTTTTTTTTCATTTTATTCACTTTTGACTTTTACATATACACTCCATCTGAAACAATTTTTCATATATATATATATATATGTCTGTGTGTGTGTGTGTGTGTGTGTGTGAGAGAGAGAGAGAGAGAAAGAGAGTGAGTGAGACAGAGAGAGTTGGTTACGAAAACTCAATGTCAGTCATTGAACGTTTGTAGATTTGTACAACGTGGTTATAAAAATCAATAGTGTATGGCGAATTATGTGTTTAAACGTGTCTATATATTTGTATGTCTTTATCAAATTATATTTCATCTGGTTTAGTTGCCAAAATAATGTGAGTTTTTCATTACATTTACATGAAAGATAAAAGCAAAATAACAAACCAAATCATGACGATTTTATCAGGGCGTTTCCTTTTTCAAGTCACGATAACTCTATCTGTATCCAGGGATTCGTTATTCAACTGATTTCATCCCCACTGCAATGTGCTTATATATTTTTTGAACTTTTCGTTTTTTTAAACGACATGAAAAATTCAATTATAAGGTTAGCGTCAAAAATAAGTGTAAATGCTACGGCTTCCTGCGATCCATAATCGAAACTGCAACCTTTTCACAGTTAAGGAAAAAGAATCTAAAATTTTATCCCAAGATGGTTGTCAAATAAATAATTATGATAATTCCAGCAAGTATTCATTTAAGCCCTTTTATAGGTTTTAACTAAAAATGAAATCAAATGTTTTCCATTTCCTTGTTGTATGTTTATTCGAATTTGTACATATGTTCCACAACTAAAATGACGTTAAATAACGACGAATGATCATTTGAACGTGACCCTTTTGTAACCAAATCTTTCAGTGTTGACCGAATACACCAGTATATGCATCCTATTTAGTGTCATATATTTTAGATTTTGTAAATGTTGTGATAGCCTTTACAGTGTATACTTGTTTTGAAAAATGTTTAATTGTTTATATATTCTGTTCTTATTCTTAAGAACCATGTTTCTGCTACTTCAAGTCTCTTCTTCATCTTTGAGGATGTCTAGCATTCATCTCCATATAGCTGGATTGATAATGCTTGACAATTCAGTACTCCTTTCTTTATTTCTAACGCATTTTAACTGTCTCTTTCATTTAACTATCGCATTTGTTTCCATTTTCTATAAAACTTTCTCATTGCTCTACGGTATTCTCAGTAGCCTTCTATACAACCAATTTTTTGTTGTTTCACTTTTTCATCAATGACTAGATTGCCCTGTATTCACTGTTATACATCCACCAATGTATTCACTGTTATACATTAACCTGTTGGACAATTTGATTGCGTAATTAATTTTTTAGAGAGATAAAAATCAATATGCTCCTATTTAGATTTGTCTATATTTGTTGAGATTAGGTATTGTAATTATTTTCAATATCTACATTCGAATTCCTGTTTTCATTTTTGTTACCATATTCACGACATTTTGGCGGTTGTACGCTCCAACCTTCTTCAAGTGATTGACATCTAGAAGAGGCAGAGCTCATGAAACTAGAACAATAACTCGCTGGATGACGTTCCGGCGACACCTCTCGCTCGTGTTTTTTTTTGCCGTCTGAGGGATCAATACCAAGATAACTGACTAACGAAATAAAGGGTTCAGTTCGAAATTCTTATCTATCTATCTATCTATCTATCTATCTATCTATCTATCTATCTATCTATCTATCTATCTATCTATTGCATTCTGTTCATTATCTATCTATCTATCTATCTATCTAAATATTCGTTGTGTAAAATAATTATTATTCTATGTTCTGTCTCCCTTCACGACGTTGGCGATTATAGCCCTCTACAGTGTTCTGACCTTTGTAACATTTAAGAAATTTTGTTTTTTTTCTTATCTCTTCTAAACACGGTTACGCAAACTAAGCTCTCTTATTAGGTTATGTTTTTTCTCTATCGTAAATCTGTACTGCAAGTGCCAGGTTTATAAAGCCCTCTTTCCTCGTTATGTGCCTCGGAATTTCAATTGTCTCTTTCTGATGCTAAATGTGCTTTTTTATTCAAATTGACATTACATCGTAGTTCAAATTGACATTACATCGTAGTTCAGAAATCTAAATTGTTTCTACCGAAAAGTTTCTTTTTCTTAATATTTTACAGAACGAAAGATATACTGAAGTCTTAAGTAATAAGAACCATTGTAATTCTGTGTACTATCGCTAAATCTTAACAGGGCGTTGTTGCAAAAAGAAACAGTGCAAATAGAATATTAACGATATCTACATAGTGTCAATTCAAAAGACAAAATGCAGAAAATTCTCGATAATTTGCGTTTTCTTTATCATAAAGCTTTAAGAGAAAAAAATCTCGTATTTGATTGATTGGAGCGAAAAACGTCAGTTATATCTGCGTGCAATAAATATTCATGTTCGTTATGTTGCATTCAATTCATGTTTGATGGTATAATTTTTCATTTCATTCAAACCAATAATTTTCTTCATTATCATGGAATGTTAGTGATGATTAAATGAAAAGAAATTGTGTATGTATTTTGCTGAAAAGAAATGCATTTCTAACCTTAAAGATACAGAGAAAAAAAACGATCGCACAACAAACCTTTCTCTCTCTCTCTCTCTCTCTCTCTCTCTGTTACCCGGGACCGATCACGTCTCACTGTAATTTTTCTCAGAAGCATATCTGTCCCCGGACAGATATACAACTGAGCCACACTCTACTAGAGTACAGAGACGCAACTTAGAGATGATGACCCCCACTAGCCAAAAAATGGCAGAGAATAATCTCTGTCTATATATTTCATTCATTTTCTCTATCTATCTATCTATCTATCTATCTATCTATCTATCTATCTGAATATGAATAAATAAAATTAAATGTTCACTTATACTGTCTCTACTATGATTTTCGTCAAAACTACATCCACCTGTTGGACAATTTGATTGCGTAATTAATTTTTTAGAGAGATAAAAATCAATATGCTCCTATTTAGATTTGTCTATATTTGTTGAGATTAGGTATTGTAATTATTTTCAATATCTACATTCGAATTCCTATTTTCATTTTTGTTACCATATTCACGACATTTTGGCGGTTGTACGCTCCAACCTTCTTCAACTGATTGACATCTAGAAGAGGCAGGGCTCATGAAACTAGAACAATAACTCGCTGGATGACGTTCCGGCGACACCTCTCGCTCGTGTTTTTTTTTTTTTTGCCGTCTGAGGGATCAATACCAAGATAACTGACTAACGAAATAAAGGGTTCAGTTCGAAATTCTTATCTATCTATCTATCTATCTATCTATCTATCTATCTATCTATCTATCTATCTATCTATCTATCTATCTATCTATTGCATTCTGTTCATTATCTATCTATCTATCTATCTATCTATCTATCTATCTATCTAAATATTCGTTGTGTAAAATAATTATTATTCTATGTTCTGTCTCCCTTCACGACGTTGGCGATTATAGCCCTCTACAGTGTTCTGACCTTTGTAACATTTAAGAAATTTTGTTTTTTTCTTATCTCTTCTAAACATCGTTACGCAAACTAAGCTCTCTTATTAGGTTATGTTTTTTCTCTGTCGTCAATCTGTACTGCAAGTGCCAGGTTTATAAAGCCCTCTTTCCTCGTTATGTGCCTCAAAATTTCAATTGTCTCTTTCTGATGCTAAATGTCCTTTTTTATTCAAATTTCCCTTAAACTTCGTCGATTCTCACAAATTCATTCCATGGTATTTTCAGTATCTTTCAGTAGAACCATATTATTGTTGCTTCCAGTCTTTTCTTAAACTATGAGCCGATTGTTGATCATCGATTGCAATGAATAGTAGGACCAATATTTCGCAAGAGTTAAGTTTCAATTCTCATTTTGTCTAATTTTCCCGCTTTTAACGCTGTCCATATAATGCCTCTTCACGTTCGAGTCATCAAGAGTCTGACGTATAAACATTTGTGTACTAGCTTGGTCCTCTTCAATTTTCTTACTTTTACTCTCAGCTTACATATTATTAACTGGCGCATGGCCTAGTGGTTACGATGTTCTCTTTCCGATCAAGAAACTTAGGTTCGAATCTTACCATGGTCGATTTTGTCAGAAAGAAGACTTCTTGATATTATCAACCTATTAGCAAGCAGTCCCAGAGTGCAGGGCCTTTGAAAATTGTCTGAAATCCATACAACAAGTTGAGTCAAACCATTTGAGTGAAATTGAGAAGACGACTCTCTTTGAAGAGCCATCGATATGCTAGCTTGAAGTCATAAGTCATCGAGACTGTGGGTTTTAGCGTTTGTTCAGATTATTGTTCATTTAGTGCACTTTCACCCAGAAACTGTAACTAACGTCTGCTCAGCATAGTTGCCGTATAAACCACAGGTGGGTGTTGAACAAACACAAGTGTGCCTGAGCAAGCATCTTCAATGAAGATTGGCTGTCCTTCCTTGTAGACAGGCATCCTCGGATACGCGTGACCAGCCATACACGTATCACTAGATCAGCGTTGTTTCTGCAGTCGGTATTTGTGTATGTTTTACAGTGTAAGACTGCATTTTTAAATCGCTTATTGATATTATTTAATAGATAGACATAGAGACGTCCAAGAGGAAAAACAAAAGAAATCGTCTAGATTTCTTTTGACGTCTCTATGTTTATATATACATTGTTTATTTTTGAAACCAGAAACTGACTACTACCTGATAATTAGCCGTGTTCAATTGCATTCATGTTTTTCTGTGTTCATAACGTGGTTTTAGTTTAAATTCACCCCAAAACTCGCCGTCTCTCTTCTTGCCTATCTTGATATTCAGGCTTCCCATGGTTAATTTCTTGTGATTTTTATTAAGCCTTACCTTTAACCAGAGTACATGATGTGGACCCATAGTGGGAGCCACGGAAGGAAAAACGGAACACAGGTTAGAGGTAAAGAAAGATATATTAAACAGAAATGTTCCAAAGAATAGTGTAAAACTAAGCGGAGTTTACTATCCAGTAGTGTCTGATATTGGTAGTCGTACGCGGCTGCGCACTACTGGTGCTACGGTATTTACCAACCTTCCCACGCAAGGTTAGATGTGACACGAGGTCATTTTATAGTGGTTCTTCCCAGCCATATAGCCGGGCCAAAAGATGTCTATTTTTACCGAGTCGTGATTCTACCCTGGGTACTGGGTTAGTTCCCTCTGCTCGGAAGCAGAGAGCGCCCTCTACCCGAAGGAAGAGGGCTGACAGTGTCAATAGTAGCACAACTGGTGCTACATTATTTTGTTGTCCCTCCCACTAAGAGCAACATGTGACACATGGTCAGTTATAAGTGGGTTTCCGGGCTATATGGCCCGGCCAAAAAATACCTGTCTATTTTTCCCCAGTCGTGCTTCTACCCTTCGGCGGATAAACGACTGGGTTAGTACTCTCAGCTCGGAAGCAGAGAGCTCCCACTACCCGAAGGCAGACAGTTGACAGAGTCAATAGTAGCACTACCGGTGCTACTGTATTTACCAACCTTCCCACGCAAAGTTTGATGTGACACAAGGTCATTTTATAGTGGGTCTTCCCGGCCATACAGCCGGGCCAAAAAATGTCTTTCTATTATTACCGAGTCGTGATTCTACCCTTCGGCGGAACCACGACTGGGGTTAGTGCTCTCTGCTCGGAAGCAGAGAGCGCACTCTACCCAAAGGAGGAGAGCTGACAGTGTCAGATTCGCAATAACAGAGGCAAATGCCAACTGCTGGTGCAACATTATTTAGCTGTCCCTCCCACTAAGGGCAACATGTGACACATGGTCAGTTATATGTGGGATTTCCGGTTAATATGGCACGGCCAAAAAATGGCTGTCTATTTTTGCCCAGTCGTCTTTCTACCCTTTCGGCGGAATTACGACTGGGTTAGTGCTCTACAAGATGCTATCATGTTTGCTATGTCTTCGGCGGAACCACGACTGGGTTAGTGCTCTCTGCTCGGAAGCAGAGAGCGCCCTCTACCCGAAGGCAGAACTAACAGTGTCATAGCAGCAGCAACCGAGGCAAATGCCAACTGCTGGGGCTACATTATTTAGTTGTCCCTCCTAGTAAGGGCAACATGTAACACATGGTCAATTATGACTGGGATTTCCGGGTTATAAGGCCGGCCAAAATATGGCTGTCTATTTTTACCCAGTCGTGCTTCTACCCTTCGGCGGAACCACGACTGGGTTAGTGCTCTCTGCTCGGAAGTAGAGAGCGCCCTCTACCCGAAGGCAGAGGGCTGACAGTGTCATAGCAGCAGCAGCAGCAGCAAAGTGCTGGCGCTACATTATTTAGTTGTCCCTCCCAGTAAGGGCAACATGTGACACATGGTCAATTATGACTGGGATTTCCGGGCTATATGGCCGGCCAAAATATGGCTGTCTATTTTTATCCAGTCGTACTTCTACTCTTCGGCGGAACCACAACTGGGTTATTGCTGTCTGCTCGGAAGCAGAGAGCGCCCTCTACCCGAAGGCAGAGGGCTGACAGTGTCATAGCAGCAGCAGCAAACTGCGGCTGCTACTACCATAATACTACTATTCACATAGTAATATAGTACTGGAAGATTCCATGATGTAGGTAAGTATCGATCTCACAACACCCCCCTTCCAAGAGTTTACCTCTTTTTTTTAAAGGGGGGGGGAAGTAGAACTGTTAATAATTCTTTCTCTTGGGATTCACGTTGAGTGGTTGACTAAATTTTCTCTTTCTCTCCGAACGCCGTATTTCCAGAGAGACTTGGGGCGTGTTAAGATCGAAATGTTCGAATATTACATCGATCGGCTCTTCGCAGATATTTTGTGTTGATTTCTCAGATTCATTCAAACGGCATTTCTTGAGCTGGTTCATATGGCGTTTGTGAGTTGTTTTTCGGTCCCTGGACAATAAAGAACAGTTAGCCAATTCTCTGTTTGATGTTGCCTACTTCCCAGAATGTAATGTTGTTTTGTGAGCTTTAAAAAGGACTTTGTCGCCAGGATTAAAGTATTTCTTAGGGAGCGAGACGGTTTTCTTGAACTTCGCTTGCCGTGGAATGAGTTCATCAAAGACGGGCTTGATTTTTCTTGCGAACATTGTTTCTGCAGACGAGCGTCCCATATGCTTGTTAGGATCAGGGGTTATCGTATAGACCTGCAGAAACTGTTGTAATGTTCTATCCGTCGGTGTGCCTAGTGCTTTTTTAGAGCTCTTTTTTCGATGTCCACGAACCTCTCGGCCTGACCATTCGACCTGGGGTGATACTGAGGCGTCGTAATGTGGTCAACTTGATACGACTTGCAAAAGTCACTGAATTCACTTGATGTGAATTGAGTGCCATTATTACACAATCTACCACGTCTAAACTCGCGAATAGCTCGTGTAAAAATCCGATCATGCAGTTGGTGGTTGGTTTTTTAGATTGCAGGAACTCAGGCCATTTTGAGCGGCTATCCACAACAATAAGGTAGTACATGTTGTCTAGGGGCCCTGCAAAATCCACATGAATTCTCTACCATGGATGGTCTGTGTTTGGCCATGGTTTGCACATCGTGGTCGGAGATTTTGCTGCAATCGCGTATCCCTTAGAAGATGCTATCATGTCTGCTATGTCTTTGTCTATATTTGGCCAATATACGTAGCAGCGCATGAGGCTTCCCCGGATGTCCCATGTGAAAATCTTGCAGTCCGTTTGCAGTATGAACCATCTTCCATGTAGGTATCGATCGAACTTAGTGACGGCGAATATTATCCCTAGAGCCTCTTTCTCTGTTTGGGAATATTGTTTCTCTGATGGTAGTAAAGATCTTGATGCATGTGCTATGGCTTTTCGCGAACCATCTGGCAGTTTATGGAGAATGCAAACACCGATGCCGTATAGGCTTGCATCACTTGCGACTATGATTTCGAGATTAGGGTTGTAGTGGGTGAGGGAGAGATCCGAAGTAAGTGTTTTCTTGATCTTCTCGAATGCGTCTTGGCATTCAGGGGTCCATAACCGTGCTTTATCCTTTTTTAAGGGTTAGTTGAGAGGTCCTCTCAAATTCTGTATGTTCTTAATGAAACCTTGGTAGAAGTTAGCAAGTCCGAGGAAGCTTTGTAACGATTAAACGTTAACTGGGGCTGGCATGTTACTGATCGCATTAGCTCTTTCTGGATCCGGCCGACAACCGTCTCTATTTATAATGTGATCTAGGTATTTGATCTCTGGTAAGAAAACGTCACACTTTGCTTCCTTAACCTTAAGACCGTATTCTTGTAACTTCTCGAATTCGTTTATTATATGGTTCCGGTGGTCTGCCGTCGTTTTACTGGTCACCAGTATAACATCCAAATAGGCTGTGGCGGAGTCAAGGTCGCCCAGCATGGCGTCCATGACCTGTTGAAAGATTGCAGGCGCAACCTTGACCGCAAAAGCCAGTCTGTTATATTTGTACAGACCTTGGGTGTTTATGCAGAGCAATTTGAAACTTTCTTCGTCCATCTCTATCTGAAGGTATGCGTCTGAAAGGTCTATTTTGGAAAAGATTTTTCCGCCATTCAATTTGATGAAGATTTCCTCAGGGCTTGGGAGGGGATAATGGTGATTCTGCAAGGTATCGTTTAGCCTTGTGGAAAAATCTGCGCATACTCATATCTGGTTGGACTTCTTTTTGACATAGACCGTAGGTGCTACCCATTCCCTAAAATCTGTTTTTGATAAAATACTCGCTTGTTCGAATCTATCTAATTCTTTGTTGATCTGCTCTAGAGCAATAAAAGGGACATTCGTTTCTTTTTGAAAACTGGTCTTGCAGCGTCCTTCACCTTGAACTTAGCGTTTTATTTAGGACATTTCCCACGGCCGCCAGAAAAAAACCTGGGGAAATTGTTGTTTGAGTTCCTTTTTGAGATTTTCCGAATTGGACGTTGTACTTTCTATTTTTCGGCAAAAAGTGCTCATTGGGCAATCCTATAGATTGAATTTTTCTATCCAATCCCTTCCGAATAGGTTATTTGAATGTTTTAGTACGTAGGCTTTCAGCGTTTTGTTAACTCCATTTAGTGTCAACTCGCCTAAGATGTTAATATTCTCGCCAGTTACGGATTTTGCTGTTTTATCGGTCTGTAATTGTGTCGGTTTGTATAACTTTCGCAAAGTACGCCAGTTGATGATCGATAGGTCAAAACTCGAGTCAAGCTGGAACTTTATAGAGTTACTGAAAATATCGACAGTCACATATGTTGTTAAATTCCTATGGATAATGTTGTCTGATTGGGCTTGCCTAATTTTACTTTTGTGTTTCCTCGTTTTGTTGGCGTAGCAGCACTGAGTTAAGTTATGACCATTTTTATAGCAATTCTTTTCAATATGCTTTCTTCTTGGATGGACAGAATTTTATCCAATGCCATTTTCCACAATGGTAACATGGTCCGGGAGGTTTTTTTGGCCTATTCGTGTTTTGTTTATTGCGAGATTTAGAACATGAGATTTGCCTTTTGTCTTTTTTGCGGGGAATAAGAGGTTGGGTTGCTTCTGATTTTTCTAATCTGAGATACACCTGATTCCTCGATCGCTTTTGAGTTAACCTTGACAGAAATTACTCTTTGACAATCCTCTGCTAATTTTTGGAGAGACAATCCCTGTTCGTTTTTGGGTTTGGTAAGTACCCGACGTCTGATCGCGGCGTCTTCTACTGATACTAGACCTTGTGCGAATATTAAGCACTTGAAATCGTCGGCAGTCAGCTCGGTCAGTTTAAAATCATTACAGAGCTTGTTTACCGACGCTGCAAGCGTTAGAAAATCTTGCTGGTTGTCCTTGTCTGTGTTCAGGCATTTCCAACGTTTATGGAACAAGGTTATGTTTGGCCCGAATAGTTCCGAAAGGAGCTTAATAGTTTCTGAAATTTCAGGTCCATAGTTTTTTTTTTGTAATATGTAGCCTATGAACCTGCTATGTTCGATAGTTCCCATTTTTCTTAAAAGAGACGTACATTTTTCTCACTAGGCCATTGTTCACAGTCCACGCTGAAAATATCTTCATAGCGCCTGTAAAAAGCCTCGAATGTTTTGTCTTTCTCTGGCACGTATTGGAATTTTTCAATCAAGTTGTAGATTGTACTCTGGGAAAATGTCTTACCTTTTTCAGAGATTTTAGAGCTGTTAAATGAATTTAGAATTTTATTGCAAGATTTAGTAATTCTTCAAGTTGTTTTTGCTTTAGTTCTGTTTTCTGAAGTGTAAATTGTTGGAATTCTCTTTGTTGTTTATGTAACTTCATAAACAATTGTTGCTATCTTTCGTCTGATTTTTGTTGTTGAAGTTTCTGTTCTGTTTGTTGGTCCGACTGTAATTTGAGGAATCTTTCTTTCAATTTCTGCTCTCTTTTATCTGAGTTTTGTTGGTGGTCCATCTGGACATTTAACATTTGGACAATTATTTTTGGGAAATCTTCCATATTTAGATAAGAAAAATGACAGCGATTTTACAATATGTAGAATAAAGAGATGAAAAATCACAGAAAAAATTACAGCAATTACTGTTGCTTTGAAAACCCGTGAACCAAGAAAATCCGTACACGTGAAAATCTAGACAGATTTTATTTCTTTTGTAACAAAAAAGATGAACAGACAATTAATAAAATTAAGAACTACTTACTGGTTTAGATCTTTCGAGATTCCGTTTTTCCGTTAATTTCAATGTGACCATTTAAATTTTCTCCACGCTTATTATTCTTTTTTCCTCTAGCAAAAAAAATTTCAGCAAGGAAAGGGAAAAAAATTATTTTTGGTAGGCGCTCAACAGTTCCTTTGCATAAGCATTTGCAATTCAGCAAGTTTTTTTTCTCTTTTCTTTCCTTCCCCGTGGACTTTTGTAATTGTTGACAAAAAAAAAATGTCTTTCCTTTTTTTTTTTTAGAAGTGTGGGAAGAATAATATCACTAGGAATATCACGGTGAATTTGAGGGGAGGGTAATTTTATGCACGAGATTTGTCGGAATTCAAATCAATTCTATAAAATTTTAAACACTTTGCTGAATTGCTTGGTGAATAATTTTTTCGAACTTGAATCAAACGTAGTACTTTGAGCGCTCGAGTTTATCAAGCTGGGTTTTTGTAAGCAGTCGTTCTCGATACTTGGTTGCTCGTTTATTGTTTGCACATACTTGTGTAACCTTAAATATTATTTGTAAAAGGTAACTACGTATTGCGTTTCGTTCGCTGATGTAGTAATGCCGCTCAAATTCAGTTCAACACTGATGTAGGAATCAGTGGGGTTAAACGAGTCTTCTGTCGCTACTGATGTGGGACTGGGGCTTCGGGGTTTCGGCGTGGGTGCGTGTGTCGAACCCCTGTTGCCACTGATGTGGACTCAAAGTGGGGACCACGAAAGGAAAACACGCAACACAAGTTAGAGGTAAAAAAAAGATATATTAAACAGAAAGCTTACAAAGAATAGTGTAAGAGTAAGCGGAGCTTACTATCCAGTGGTGTCCGATATTGGTAGTCGTACGCGGCTGCGCCAAAAAATAGCTGTCTATCGTTCCCCAGTCGTGATTCTACCCTTCGGCGGAACCACGACTGGGTTAGTGCTCTCTGCTCAAAAGCAAAGAGCGTTCTCCACCCGAAGGCAGAGAGTTGACAGTGTCAATAGTAGCACTACTGGTGCTACTACCATAATACTACCATTCACATAGTAATATAGTACTGGAAGAGTCCATGATGTAGGTAAGTATCTTCCAACAGCTTCTTTTCTCGCCCTTCCCGCTTGTGGAATTCCCTTCCACATGACTGCTGGAGATTGTATCTGTCGAGGAAGTAGTCATGTGGAAGGGAATTCCACACCTCCTAACACCTCCTAACACACTAACTTGCATCTATTCTCACAAACACTCTCACCATTTAACCAGCCCTCATTCTCGGTACCCTTACCCGTCTATTACCCTCTTTCTGACATTTCCTATATCTAACCATCCTTTTCTCATCACGTCCTCGACCCTATATAACCCCCTGCATAATAGTGGCAGTGGAATGCCTTACTCGGGGTGAAACGATTAAAACAAAAAAAAAGAGTACAGTAAACCTTTACCATTTCATGTTCTGTACTTTGTGCTGTCGGTTCACATAAGCAATGATGAATATATTGAAAGGCTTTCCTTTCAGATTAAAGACAAGATAGTTGTCAGAATACCAAAACATTTCTTCAAGCCATGATCTAATATCGGCCTTGCTCCCCTTTCATTTTGCTCTCCTCTTGCATATATGACCCTGAGTTTTTCCCTGAGGAAATCTCTATCATTTGCCAACCTTGTTTAGCAAACACCTAAAATATTAACATTTAATCTATTAATTTCATGCTTTATATTTTCTAATTGGCTACATTGATGTATTACTCTGACATTCAATGTCCGACAATTATTTTGCGTTTGATTCAAAGACTCGCTGAATGACATCTTGCTCGTGCCTTTTTTACCATGTGAGGGATCAATACCAAGGTAACTGAAACCGTTTACGTCGCTTTTACTAACAGTCACTTCATGACAGTCACGTGACATCTGTTTCACATTTTCCCACTTAACAGACGAGGAGCTGCAATATATTTAACTCCCTTCATGCTGTTATCTTTCATAATTTAATTGTTATCTCCTATGTGTTTCTATAGTGTAACGATTTCCCGTTGTCTTCTCCACGGTGATTTTATTGAAACGTTTACTCTAGCTATGTTGCCGTTGACTCGTCAGGATTTTCCCCACTCTTTGATAGGTGTTCCTTTTATACTTTAGCTTTGCTAACACATCGACTTACCCGAGAGAAATTGATGTGAAGGTGCAGGTTTTCATCGCCGAACATCCGCTCATACACATATACCTTATATATAGTGAAAGAGAATTTCACTACTGAATACTTGATCAGAACCCAAAAAGTTTCAAAGCTGATCTCGAGAACAGGGAATCTGTCTGCGGATGACTATATATATATATATATATTGGAATCGGTAAAACATTGATCCTCTTAAATTTCCATTCATAGATAAACCGTCATCGTCATATCGTAATGTTGAAAGGCCGAAAATCCAGATTCAAGTAAGCGTGAAAAAGAATTCGCTTACAGTATAACTACTTTTCTCCTACAACAGCGGCAAATCTTTTTCTTAAAATCTTCTTCCCTTTCGCGTCGTGTTCCTACACGATGTGGACGATCATGGATCTCTACTTCTTGAGTGATCATGGCTCCTAGCAATGTTTGTCTCGTTAATATTACGTACATTCCCGGTTCTGTCATCAAAATGTTGGCAAGATAAGTTACTCGCCTTTCCTTCTGTCACTCTTGTGGTTATGACTCTCATCTTTCTTTTCAGTTCTTACCTCTTTTCTATCCGTTATATTCCATGTTCTACAATCCGTATATCTCTATCCTCTATCCGTTATATTCCCTATTCTACAATCCGTATACGCAAACTCGTTAAGTATATTATTTGTCCTTTCCATCGGATTTTCTTACCTTAAATATATCTTGTGAGTGTCAATTTTTCTGACCTTTTTTCCTCATTACGTGTCCTAAAAATTTAAATGTTCTCTTTCTTATTCTAAGTATAATTTTCCCATAACCTCCAGGAGAACAACACATTGTACCTTCACCGTGACATGAAGTGGAACTAGTAAAGCCGGTTTTATATGTCGTGCTAAGCATTTCTTCTCGCCCGGGTCTATTTTGCACATTTATAAGTCTTCCATTCGCCCGTATACGAAATAATGCTGCCATATCTGATTTGGTGGTCATACTTGATATCTAGTGATTCTTGACAAAATCCAAAGAAGGAACGTCAACGTTATCGGTCGTGACCTGGAATCTCGTCTTCACTTACTTTTTTGAGGTAGCGTAGCTTCTCCTTTGCTTTTTCTATAAATATTTGTACGGTAATTGTCTTTCTTCGTTAGTTCCCCAGTTAAACAAATTTAATCGAGGCTCTAGATTATTAGCTAAGAATCAAAATTTCACTGTTGAAATTATTAGTTGTATGTTCTATAGTTGCATGTTCTATATGCATAGTTGCATGTTCTATATGCATAGTTGCTTCTCTTGAACTTCTCACTCGTAGAAATCTCTTCTAGCTCCCTGCTTTGCTGTCAAGTACAATTTTCATAAGTATAACTGCAGTGTCCATCGACATCATTTGTCTCCCTCGAACCTGTTCTTTTCTTTCCTTTCTGCTTCATTTACTACTTGCGTGCTAGCGTTTTTTTTTTTTTTACATTGATTGGGGTTAAATAATTTTAAAAGTCTTCTTTATTGCTTTCATAGTCTGCCAATAATATTACCAACATCCTTATGTAGAACCACATCCCTATCGCGTCAATTCTCTGACTCTATATAAATACATTTTTTAATCTTTATACGTATTCGAAGTACATTTGTGCTTCACTTATTAAATATACGTATTACTGTTTTCCTGTTAACAGGAATGATGCGCATAACAATAAAGATTTTTCGAGCTTTCAAGACACACACACACACACACACACACACACACACACACACACACACACACACACACACATTATTTCAGATGCAAAAAATGGTAAGAACAAATAAAGGATATGTTTAAAAATGAGAGCTTATTGAGGTTATTAAATCGACAACTATACAGGGATTAATTAGCATATTTGATTTTATTCTATACTTTGTTTGTCTTTTCTTAAGAAAATATTTATAAATTTAAAAATAATCAGGTGTACGAATTCAGCTTTTCATTCGAAAATTTGACGTTGTGAAATTCAAACAATTATAATCGTATATGTTTTTGGTTTTCTTACAAATAAGACAAGCAATTAAATAAATGATAAGCCTTCATTATTGAATCTGTCATATCAGTGAGTAAACTTTCCTTACAATAAAAAAATATCTACATTAAGAATCTGACAAGACAGTTTTAAATTGATTGACAAGAGGATGTGAAATTACAGCAGACATAAATAAATATTAGCGCAAAGTAAAACACCCGCACATACACATATACATATATATTTTAAGAGTGATGTGGATAATTTTGTCACTTAAAGAGTTCTAAGGAGGGAGAACCTCATGGTGGTGCCATCATGAAACTTCGGGGTTGGCATGACTCTGCTAAGTTAAATGACAAACTTCTTCGTATTAATCCTACAATTCACGTTCGAGTCATCAAAAGTCTGTCGTATAAACATTTGGGTGCTACCTTGACCCTATTTAATATTCGTGGTTTTCATATTACTAACTCTATCTTTATCTTGATATCGAGCACTTTATGACAAAAATTCTGCTTGCCAAAATATCTTTTTATCAGTAAACCACCCAAAAAAACAACAATCTTAGTATTAAGCATCATCAAACTCAACACACACACACACACACACACACACACACACACACACACACACACATATATATATATATATATATATATATTAGTAAATATACATATTATCTTACGTCGATGGCATGACTCGAAGTTTCATACGGTATGCGATCATTAGATGTATATTTCAAACTGACAGTTTGAATTTAAATTCATAAACGTAGAATAACATGTATATTTATAAATATATAAATATAATACAGCTATGTTCATACATGTTTTATTAACACCTGAATAATAATAGTATACATATGTGCACCACCATGTGTATATTTATTAATATAGGTCACTATATAGAGAGACGGTGAAACTTTGAGTGAATTTGGACTAGAAAATAGTAATGAATAAGGAGAAAAATATTTATTGTCTAGTCAAGATATTTATGTCTTATTTCATGAAATTGTAGGAGCAAGCAAACACAGCTCATATATTTCACGGAAAAAAACATACGTACACGCATAAATGTATGAAATGAATCCTAGAATCACTATTATAATACTTACAGTATACCTACATTTGCAGCCACACACACACACACACACACACACACACACACACACACATATATATATATATATATATATATGTATTAATAAATATGCATATTATTCTACGTATACATCACGACTGGGAGTTCCATGTGCTATGCAATCATTATAATTAGGTGCAGTTCATAATATGCACCTGATAATTGCAATAGTGTATGAAACTTCGAGACCTGCTATAGACCTGGGATAATATGCATATTTATTAATATATACTTAATAGCTCTGTTATATTATACTGAACACTGTTTTATTAACACCAGAAAAATATCTACTTATGTATGTGTGTGTACATTCGTGTATACCTATATATATATATTCATTGATATCTATATCCCTCTCAATCTCTCTCTCTCTCTCTTTCTATATATATATATATATATGTATTTATTTATTTATTTATTTTTCTTAAATTCATCCGAAGTGGAAGAGTAGGAAGGTAAATTCCAAGAACATGATCCTAATTAGTATTAAAAAAATTTTAATATTAAAAGATGATGCAGGAGGAGATCTCAATGTACTTAAGATTACAGAGCTAATATAAGAAATTTTTTTTCTTCATTTGGAATGGAACGATGTCACTGAGGTGATGTGGAATCTCTATCAGAGAACTCATGTCGAAATGTGCATCCGACACCTTTGAATTTTGAAAATTTTCTCTAAACTTTTATATGCATATATATATATATATATATATATATATATATATATATGGACCTCAAATAAGTTCTCGCTGTTTTCCAACAGATGGCATTCCAAGAACAACATTCGTGTAGATTCAGATGGTAACGCATCTATAAGGAAGTACTATAATCAAGCTTGAAATTCAGTCTTTTTTATTTTGCCGAAATGTAAACAACTTTGCTTTTCATAGCGTTAAACATGTCGGATTTCGCTAAAAAAAATGTATTTGGTGGAAAATTTTTCTGCAGACAGAATTTTTGTTGAGACTTACAGCGACCATGCTCTGTCGGAAACAACAAGCAGAGATTGGTTTAGATGCTTCAAAAATGATTTAAAGAACGCTCGGGTGCACTGAAAATGTTTGTAGACGAATAATTGGAGGCATTACTTCATGGAAACTCATGTCAAGCGCAAGCTAAACTTGCACAATCATTGGAAGCTGATCACACAACATTTTTGAAACGTTTGAAAGCATAAGGAATGATTCAAAAGCAAGAACATTAGGTGCCGTACGAGTTCAAGGCAAGAAAACGTCGAACGGCTTCTTGTCATGTGTGCACAACTGTTTACAATGGCAAAAAAGGAAAGGCATCATGACCGGCGATAATAAAGGGCTGCACTCCGATAACCCTAAGAGTAAAAGATCGGAGCCAGCCAGGCCATGTATCAGCATCGGCGGCAAAGCCGAATATTTATGGTTCGAAGCTTCTACTCTGCATTTGTTGATATTAGCTGAGTGTAAATAGTGAGTTTTGTAAAGAGAGATAGAGACACACATAAGAATGGTCTGGAGATTCAAAAGAAATCCCCCTAGCCAAGGGAAATGCTCGCTGATATAAACACCGAGGCCATGCATGTGGACGTTAGAGTCCTTCCTAAAGAAGGGTAGGTAGTCAGAAATTGAGAAATCAGAGGTATTGTAGGGTTACGGTTAGTTTCCCAAAGAGCTATGATATCTGGAGACTTTTTGTATAGGAACGAGTCCACACTCTAAAAGTCGGTACGTATACCACTGATGTTAAACAAAGAAATGTTGAGGGGTTTACGTGTTTTTTGTGTGGCTGGTGTAGTTTTGTATCATTGGTTGTGAATTTTAATTTTTATGGTTATTTTGGTAAGAAGAGGCCTCAAGTCGTGGTAACAGACAGTAAGAACTGTGACATATTTAGGAGAGTAACTGACTCAGATTGTAGAATAGT
The DNA here is from genome assembly GCA_037127315.1 of Ascarosepion bandense. NCBI lineage: Eukaryota > Metazoa > Mollusca > Cephalopoda > Sepiida > Sepiidae > Ascarosepion > Ascarosepion bandense. The sequence goes on along the minus strand of JBBBDQ010001527.1, from coordinate 3,127,369 downwards.
GTGACCTCAAGGATTTCCACCGAAAGCGCTTGCAGGGATGCGGCATGGCAATGCAAGAACACCGATATTATGCAACTGTTGATCAGAGCAGTCTTCCTAGACGCTATGCAAGAGTTCGGTCTCTTAACTACAAGATGGGAACCAACAAATAAAAAACTGCCAACTTGGTAGTCGGTACTCTCAGTATGAAGAGATTTCGTCACTGTCCACACACATCACACCGAAAACGCCACTATTAACGCTTGAGCAGAGAAAAATGACTGGGTACTCCTTTCTTAAATAGGAAACAAGGAATGAGCCTCTATTTCTGTTCACGAAAAAAGGAGGACTGTAAACTGAGTGATAGGAGGTGCTATCTACCTCAATTGAAAAAATACTAAATTTTAACTTATTAAAATTCAGGAGATCTGTTAGTGATTCATTCTAAGGAAACAAAAAAGTAACTCTAAACTACCCATATATATATATATATATATATATATATATATATATATATTGAAATTAATAAAGTAAGACTTATTTTAATTCAATATTCACATTTAAAATGTAAAAGATGAAAATGAATTTTGGCAGATGGTAAAGGAAGAGGAAAATATTGGGAATTCCCAGTAATACGCTGATGGATTATGGGATTGAAACCAGTCGATTTTTTTGTATTTCTTATTTTTTATTCCCTCTTTTGTTAACATCTACAAATGCCTGTAACTATGAAGCTTACTTTATTAATTTCAATTGTAAAATTTTGTATCAGTAATAATTTGTTTATATATATATATATATATATATATATATATATATTAGTCATCCACATTTTAACGTGTTGTATATAAGCAGTGTATACACACGCCAGTCACCGAAAGAACTCAATTCATTTGAAGAGTAATGCATATATCGCAGAAGTGGAAACTGTTTTTAAAACTTTCTTCTCTAAAGAGCGCAATCGTAATGAGAACATAATATATTAGTCATCCACATACAAACCTGTTTCGCTGTATCACAGCTCATCAGTGTGGCTAAACACGTCTACTTGCTTCTGGCCGGGATCGAAACTCGACCGATTTGGTGTCAGTCGGAGTCGGTGCCCCTAAGCCATAAGCGCGTGGAATCAGAGAAAAGAAATTTTAACGTGTTGTATATAAGCAGTGTATACACACACCATTCACCGAAAGAATTCAGTTAATTTGAAGAGTAATGCATATATCGCAGAAGTGGAAAATGTTTTTAATTTTTTTTTTCTCTAGCGCTCAATCCTAATGAAAGAGTAATATATATATATATATATATATATATATATATATATATATATATATATATATATTATATTTCTAACCACATTAACATCCAAGTGTGGACAGAGGTCCATTGAAAAATATACAAATACATAATAAATAGAGAAATTAAAATACTATAGAGAGACTAAAGAGGAGAAAATATATATTCAAATTATGTACATTAAAAATGACATTCTAGTCAAGATATTAATGTCCTATTTCATAAAAGTGAAGGAACGAGCAAACAGAGCTCATGTAAAGTGACATGATTACTAGGAAAGTGAAGTTATTTTCTTTTGGTATTTTAAATTGGCGAATCCAAATCGCGCTAAGTTTGTGTAATTTTGCGTTCCTTAATTGGTCGTCTGTTTAATATTCACGAAACAATTTTAGTAGGGTCTGGGTAATCCAACCTCTTTATTTTTTGGTTGTCATAAATTTGGAGAAGCTAGTCCTGACTTTGTCTATTTTATCAATTAACTTTGTTTTCATGAACATAGCGGAGGTTTGCATTGCAATTTTATTTTAAAATGTTATCTTTGTTATTTAAAATAACAAAACCTGGATCCAACTGCAAAATTGTACAGAAGTGCTTTGATTGCTAGATCATCCCCTGTAAATTTGCGTCCAGGTTCTTACATTTCACTTTTGTTGGTAGATTTTCTGTTATTAAAATATGGGATATTTAATAACAAAAGTGATCAAACCGAAAACAAAAACATATGAAAAGTAACGGGATTGGCTGAACTGCATACTCTTAAAAAAAATGTTAAAAATCATAAATTTTAGCATTCCCATATCTTCAATATTTCATCCCTGTACATGATTTTAACAAAGGCTCACGTGTTTTATATCTTTACCTCCCCTCCTAAATATATATAATTTTACCAACAAATACATTACTTATATTCGATGAAGTGCTTCTGGAGAACGAAACGTGTTACACAGATTTTTTCGACTTCATTTACTTAACATTGCTGTGATATGTAGACATTTTTTTATAAAATATTCTCCCATAGTTTTGTGTCTAGGTTTGTGTTCTACGTTTTTATAATAGCCAAAGATACTGACAAAATATATATTAAAAACTGCAGCTACTTTTTTGCACAAACTAATATATTTTGCCCACTTTTTTTACAAAATCCTTTTCAACACGGCAATGTTAAAATATTATTTTGACATACACCTTTTTTGTACTTATGTCTTGCTGATTTTAATTCAATACGTTTGTCTCATACTTTCCGGCGTTTCTTTTTTATTTTCCTATTACAAGTTTCTTTATTCGATTTTATATTAAATCCGTCTCTATTTCCCGAACGAGTAATTTCATTTTCCTCACTCCTGAATTTCGTGATTTCTTAATATAAAATTAATTTTAATTCTAAAAGTAAACCTTCCTTTTTTATCTTTCATTCTTTAATACATTTCATGCTTCTTTTACATTCACGTTCTTTTTTTGTTTTTTCAACCGACTAAAAAATTATTTTCTCTTTTTATCAACTAGAAAATATTCAATTATTTACGTGCGACTAATTCATTGGTAACATCCAGTTTTTAATCTCTCATCTAATTTTCCCATATTTTTTAACCGATTCCTTTATTCCAGGCTTTTCGAGTGACAACATCTTTACAATGCTGCTTCAAACGCCTTCTCTATTTCTCTCTCACTCACTCTATATACGTATCTTTGTCAGTCTATTCATATTCCATCTCGGTCTTTTCATCACTCTATCTATCTATATCTGTATATATATATATATATATATATATATATGTGTGTGTGTGTGTGTGTGTGTGTGTGTGTATGTGTGTGTGTGGTGTAGATATAGAAGAATCTAAAGGAGTATCCTGTATATAAAGTGGTAGGATAACTTACTAGGAAAGCTTTAAATATATATGTATATATATACGTAAAAATAAGACAGACACGTTATTCCATGGTTAAGTAGAAGAGGAGGCCTATTTCAGGCAAACCATCTTCAGCTTCAGTCTTTATTGTACAGAAGATTTTACACGAATGAAATTCACAAACACTGAAAAAGTCAAAATCCGAAATAAAAGTAAAGATCGCTCTTTAAAAAGAGAAATTTTAAGAAAAAATGCATCATTACAATGATACATTTTTTCTTAAATTTTCACTTTTAGAAATAATGAATGTAACCTAGTATACAAACCAACTCAGCGGCAACTACCGTAAACTTCTTTAAACTTAATAACTCAAAAACGAATGTTTTGCGGACATTTGTTCATATGGAATATTATCCTTTTTTTTTGTATGAGGACCCCGCATTGAAAGTTTCTATAAATTATTTTTGATGCAACCTGTAACAATCCTATATATATATATATATATATATATATATATATAAGTGGTTTAAACTAATGGAAATATATTCCACAGATTAATATTTACTATTTATAAAGTGATCAATATAGATCTAGAGCATTTATAGACATACTAGTAGTATAGCCCGGCATTGTTCGGGTGTACTGAAAGCTTTAAAACTAATCCATGGTCCTGGAGCTCAGACTCTTTGGAGGAAAGATTAAAAAGCAATAGTTGTTTCCAGTTAAAGCGAAACCGTAGACTGAAAGAAAAAGGAATGGATGTCAGTCAAATTTTGATTTTCTGGTATCGATATCAAGTAAGTTTTTTTTCGCCGTAAACTGAATTTTGAAGGCTAAATAAGTCCTCTGAGTAAATGGTATTATGGCTGAAATTAAGAACTACAATTACACCTACTTAGAGCCAAACCCAAAGCAAAAACTTAAATAAAAGGGTTGGAAAAAATACAGACATACAGGCAGATAAGCACCCCCCCCACACATCTTGCCTATTATATATATATATATATATATATATATATATATATATTATCGATTTCCCGCACTATTGTAAGAACTGCAACCTTGAAATTTCTGAATATCGTTTCTTATGTCTTTGTCTATAAGTGTATGAAATTTGATTAAAATCGGACCACTCCTTCTATAACCCGATTTTTTCGATTAACGATTTTCGATATTTATCGGAGGTACCTTGACACAAAACCTAGCTAAGAACACTCGCTGACGCTTATAGTACAACTGTGTAAATTTTCAATAAAATCGGTTCAGCTGTTTCGGAATCTATAGGTAACGGACACACACACGCAGACACACACACACACAGACAAAGTTCCATTTATAAATAAGTTTAGATAGTTATTATTACTGTCATAATAATAGCATACTGACACTCAAAAGCTATCAAGCTTTGGTTCTCAATGCACCATCATGAGGCAGTAAAATGTGGTTCATTTACGGGGTTATAAATATATTGATAAGGAAATTTAAAATAAAATATAAAAGTAATAAAAATAATAAAATAAAAAATAATAGATAAGAAATAAAAAATGCTACCATATTGGTTGAATGAAGTGGTGTGGATGATTATTATACCTTAGAAGATTTGTGGGTGTAGACCAATGAATACTGAGTTACTGTAGCGAGATGACAGGAGGTGCAAGTTTATGTTAGTTTGAATAAGTATGGAAAAATATGTTGCCAGATATGTAGCCAATATTGTTTGAATCCGACGAGATTAGATTAAAAGAATTAAATAATTGTTTTGAAGGATGTTGTTAATATAAAAACAAATTTCAAATATTGTTGGCAATTACAAAATGCTAATAAAACACCTAAAATGGAAGATATTAACAAAAGCTAGAAATGTAAATCTTTACATAAAAAAAGTTTTTTTTTGCTTACAAGAAAAAAATCTAAATATTTAAATTCCCGAAAATTAACTTATTAAACTGAAGTAATGAATAGGTACTGTTTTAATGTACCTTTGCGCACACAAAAATGACAATTTGGCAACTTAGATTTATACCATAATTGTAGGTTTGCGGGGCTTGGCAGTGTGTCATATATATATATATATATATATATATATATATATATATATATATTCCACTAGAGATCTTCTACGTTTACTGACTACACCTATGTCTCAGGACACTGCATAAGACGATGACGTCTACATACTAAATTGACCTACCCGGTTACATTTGCCTAAACTACTCTACTACCTCGTATTTATATATATATATATATATATATATATATATATATATATATATATATGTACATATATATATATATATCCCTTTCCGGGACATATCTTAAACCAACGTAATTAAATAACTACATGCTGCTACAATAATGTAATTCACACACTTAAACGTACTTAGAATTATTTCAAACTACTTACTATATACTATAATCTTTAATGTTACTTCTTTTAGTTAATTATATATACCTCAAACCTAACCTTAATTTTCTGTTACTCTGCTGTTTACGCTTACTTTTACTACTCGTTAACTCTAAAATGGAGTAATTCCGCCTTTAATAACTGAATGAACTATTTATTTGCATTAAAACTGTTTTATATTGACAACACCCATTAAGAAAATTATTTTATAGTTTTAATTTAATCTTGTCACATTCAAACAATATATACTCTACATATTTGTTCAACACTGATTTAAATTAACTCAGATTAAGACTTCATGTCATATCGCTACAATGTTGCATTTTAATGTCTAAGTATTTATTGGTCTACACCAACAAATGTTCTAAGATATAATAACCACGACACCACTTCATATAACTAATATGTTGGCATTTTTTTATTTTTATTATTTTATTTTTTATTATCACCCTCATAACTGAACCACTTTTTACTGCTTGATGATGATGTGTAGAGCACCAAAACTTGATAGCTTTTGAGTTGCAGTATGTTATTATTATAACAATAATATCTATATATATATATATATATATATATATATATATATATATATATATATATATATATGTATGTATTGAGGGAATTGCTAGACAAAATGAAAGAATATATTTGTCATCCGTTAGAATTCCATCAGTCTGAGTTTGTGAACGTTGTGATGACTACACATGCATATGAACGAGAGACGCTAGTAGTTTCTAAATTTTTTAAATAATTTTTCGAAATATCTTTTGCTTTCAATCTAGCCAAATTTATTTATATTCTTTCTTTCGTTCATTTTTTTAAAATATCGCACATTGTGATAACAGAAAATCTGCCAATGGTAAATCATTGCAAATTCACTGTGGCTGAACTACTGATCAAAAGAACCTTCCAGCCATTTTCATCTTAGCGAAATATGATCACTTGTAATTCAAGTAGCATTTTTTTTATATCAAAATTTTGGTTAGTTTTGTTACGGTGAACTGCCAATGCGTTTTGAGTGTTGTTTATTTTTAATCTTTCTTTTGTATCCATATACTCGTTTCTTTGAAAATCTTGAGGTTTCTCCAATATATTCCTTCTGGTAATCTTCACAGTTGACAGAGGAAATTACCCCCTCAATTTGTTTCCTGTTGTCCTGTTTTGCATTGTCCACGTCTTTTATTTTACAAGATCCGGTAAGTCAATATCACGCAAGTTGATTGTTTAGGTAAAATATTTTGGAAAAAACAAGACTGGAGTAATTCTTAAAAATATATATCATCACACCACCGTTTGTGTGTAAAAATTGTTATTAAATGTGAAATAACATTGATTAGGGATGAGACAGCTGATTTTTTATTATTATTTTAGCCATTGGTAGGAAGAGGTTTTATCTTTGATTGTGTTTGATTTTTGTTCGAGATTTAAGCATTTTCTGATCGGGACATTAGTCTAAAGTGACCCCAAATCTAGACTAGCCATGACCATATTGCTTACCTTAGTTTTTTAAAAAGGTTGTCTGATGGACACAAAAGATCTATCTATCTATCTATCTATCTATCTATCTATCTATCTATCTATTACTGTACCATTTTATTTTGTCAATCTTTCTCTCTTTCGTTTTCTCTCTCTCTCTCTCTCTCTCTCTATATATATATATATATATATATATACATACATGTATGCGTTTATCTATCTATCTATATTTATATTTATATATATTTCTACACGAATGAATCTTAAATGTTTAACACCCTGTGTGTCAGCTTAAATGTGCTGCCGATATAGTTAGCACTAAATGATCAAATATACAGATAATCATTTGTACATATTCCAGAATAAATTTATATCGGCCGTACGATGATCACAATTGAATACAATGACTATCCTCTTTAGGCGTTATCACCTGCTTATTTACAGTTTGTGAAATGAAAGTGTCAGGCCTCGTTACATCATGCGCAAAATATGATAATTGAGAACAGGTTTATTGATCGTAACAGTGAGATAACTTTTATAAAATGGTGTAGATTATGCTGAGTAGCACGGACTTGATATGGCGGGCACTATCCTGCTGCAATAACACAACGCCTTTCTATTGCAGAAAAGGTAGCATAGCAGATTGAATAGTGTTCTGTTTGTATATAGTGCAGTTCAACCTTCTTTCTACAAGCACTCAAGGTGCTCAGAGGTGTAACTTATTGCAACCCATATCATAGAACCTATTGTGATTGTCGGAAACAGTCTGGATTATTTCCGTCACTATTTCGACAACGCATGCGCAAACGTTTACATAAAGTATGAACTTACGATCATTACTTAATGTTGTGGATCTTCGTCACGAATCAGTTGTGGAGTTGTGGCGGAACTTCGCCACAAAGTTGTATTGACCGGTTTGTGCGGAAAGTAAGACATGAAACAAAAACGTAGGTTCAAAACAGTGTATTAGTATAACAAGAAAGAAGATATTCAAAGGAAGTGAATATATTAATAACAATAAATATACATTTTGTTCGACATCTCTGACAGTTTTGTGATGAATATATTTGCAAAACTTATGATCTATATGTATGTAAAACTGTATATAGTTTTCGTATATAGTTTCGTATATATATAAGTATATAAGTAATCTGGAAAAATAAGTAAGTTCTAAGTATTATTACGCTACTTATTGCCTAACTAATAGCTGTCGTTAACTGCTCTCGTTAACTGCTTTTGTTAACTGCAGTATTTATTTGTCTTCCCACTTAAGACAAAATGTGGCACAAGGCCTTTTTAATGTGGGTAATCCGGGCCATATTGCCCGGGTAAAAATTCTGTCTAATTTTCCCAGCCTCGATTGGGTCACGACTGTTCAACCAAAGGAAGAGAGCTAGACAATGCGCAAAGCAGTAACTGCAGTATTCAGTTACCCCCCACCCCCACTAGGGCAAGATGTGGCACAGGACCTTAAAAAAAACTGTTCTAATGTTCCCTAGTCGTGACGGAAAGGTTTTTAGATGCTGAATTAGATTTTGTCCGCAGCACTCTTCTGAAAAATGGATATCCTAGTGATATTGTGAATAATGTTATGCGTGATAAGATTAATAATTTCTCTAAGGGTAAGCTGCTTATGAAAAAAACCCTGTTTACTTACGGCTTCCTGATATTGGTTCGCTTGGTGAGCTTTTGGCTAGGCGGATATCTTCTGCAGTTCGCTCTTCTTATTTCTCTGCCCAAATTAGAATTCATTTTGATACTCGTTTTGTTTTTCTTTCTATGCGTAAGCATCTCCTTCCTGCTCAACATGTTTCAACTGTAATTTATATGTTTAATTGTGGTTGCGGTAGCCGCTGCATAGGAAAGACTTCACAGCGCTTGGACTGTAGGATTAGGCAGCATGTGACATCTAGAGTTCTTAATCCGTATGCCCGTATGAGCCAGCTGGTGAACACATCCGGGTCAGCTATTACTCAACATCTTATAAATAGCAGAGATTGTGTGACTGACTTTAGTGCGAACCTGTTTCCTTTTTGTCTGGTTCGCACTCTTTATTTCAGCTGCAGGCATTGGAGTCATTGCATATTAGGTTCAGGAGGCCGTCTCTCTGTAAACAAAGAGATTGTCTCCTTGGACTCCATATTATCAGCGTCTAGTGCTTGAAGAGAGGAAAGGGGAAAGAAAATGCGTTCCCCGGGCGGAGATCCCTCTGTAGTCACGGAAAAACTACCGTTTGATCCAGTGTGCTTTAAACGTTTCTATTTTCCGTTTTTTTTCCTCTTTATCTTATTCTCTTTAATGGTATATGCGTTTAATAGAATGTTATTAATGAAGTATTAAAAAGATCAGCTTGAAGATGGGGAACATAAATAAAGGGATTTGTTAGAATGGTATGGCAGCTAAGAACTTTTGGGCATACATTATCTACCAGCCTAGAGTATATTTTGATTAAAAAAGATTGTCTAGTCAGATACGACATTCTCAATAGAATACCGTTTATAATAGTAAGATATTGCTTAGATAAGATATACAGTAATATCTATCTATGTAATCTTACGTTAAGTCTTGATGACTAAAAACTAGTTTCCTATAAATAGAAAATAGATGGATTCTAAGTTCAATAATTGTTAGAATTATATTTCTGTTCGAAAGTCTTTCGATGATTTGAGGCGAGTAAATTTTAGTTTAACTGTTTATTAATAAAAAGCAATGTTCATAAAACTTTTCACTGCTGTAATATAGCTTCCCACTGCCATTTCTACAAATTCCTTCATGATAATTATTCTGATCAGTATTCCTGTTTGGTACCTAGATATTATGAAGTTAAGCGCAGTTCCAGATTATCTATGAACGTTCAGGTCAATTTTCATAGCACTGCTTAAGAAGCCAGGTGCAATCGAATGCGGACTCCACCGAACAATCAGTTTGTTGAGCCACATAAAATTTATCATCAGAATCCTGATGACTAGATTACGAAGAAGAATCAGGCTAGAGATACAACAAGAACAGTGCTGGTTTGTCAAAGACAATGGAAGCAGGAACGAGATATTTATGAGTAGGATGCTATCAGAAACGACAATACAAATAAAAAAGGATGTGTACCTATGTTTTATCGATTATGCGAAGGCGTTCGACAAAGTATGCTACAAAGAATTGATAGAAATGTTCAGCAAACTCGATATATTTGGGAAAGACATTAGAGGAATCTCCACAAACCGCAAACCCTCTGCATACGGACAGGAAACGAATTCAGCAGATATACAAAGACAGAAAGAGGCGTAAGACAAGGATCTATTGAACAGCGAGACCATTCTGAAGACTGTAGAATTTATTTCAGAATTTGTCATCGGAGGCCACAATCAGAACAACATAAGAGATACAGATGATACAGGGCTGATAGTAGATACTGAAAGGAAGGTACAAGACCTCCTACAGAAGGTAGTTGAAAAAAGTGAAAAGAAAGGACTACAAATAAACTGCAAGGAAACCGAATGCATGGTCATCAGCAAAAAGAGCATCCCAAAATGCTAAATACAGGTGGGGGATACCAAAATCAAGCAGGTACAAAAGTTTAAATACCTGGGAAGTTTTCTAACAGAAGACGGAAAGTGTGATAGAGTGATGCGAAGGTGAATTGGCATGGCAAACGACTCATTACAGAAGCTGAGTAGAGTGTTAAGAGACAGGAAAATTTCGCTAGAAACAAAGAAGAGGGTACTGGATTGCTATGTGATGTCAGTTCTTCAATATAGCAATAAATGCTGGACAGTCTCACCAAAGATGAAGGAAAAACTTGAAGCAACCAAAATTTTCTACAGAAAAATGCAGCGGATATCATGGATCGACCATTGAGCAATGATGAGGTTTTCGAAAGGATGGAAACGAAAAGGAAATTAATAATAGCATCAGGAAGAAACAGCTAAAGTTCCTGAGATATGCAATGAGGAAGAAAGGCTTTGATAATCTGATATTCACAGGCTAGATAGAAGGAAAGAGAGTCAAGATAAAGCAGCGTGTAAGATACTTGGTGGGCCTGAGCAGGTGGATAGTGTACCAAATGAAAGCATGCTAAGAGCCACCAAGGAAAGAGAGACGTGGAAGGTCATGATCACCTACGTCCTAGATGTAATCGCAAGTTCTATGTCAACAATTTCTACTTTCGCACTTCTCGCTAGTGAAACTCTCTCTTTCTTTCTCTCTCTCTCTCTCTCTCTGTCTCTCTCTCTCGGTTTTTTGCTTTCCAGTAAGTTTTAAAATATATAAAAGAAATGTCAATCGTTATCTCCCGTCTTTTTAATTCTTTTTTTTTATTATTTTCTCTCTCTCAATAAAATTTTACTTTTCTAATATTCTCTCACAATCAGTAATACCCTTGCGTCTTAGTTGTTTTATGACCTTGCTTAAGATAAAATGTTTTTAAAAAATATGGTTAATCTCACTATATATTGAAAAAAAGGAATTTTTAAAAACTGATGGACAAAGATTTTATGAATCACACAATATATCAAGATTCTTAATAGAAATACTATAAACCGTAGTAACGATAGTTTGGATAACATTAACTAAATCTTATCATCTAAAACACAACTCTAGATTAAAATTAACAAACATGTAATTATAAATAAATGTTCAATGCAGGGAAATTGCAGGGAGGAAAAAAACATATATAAAGCGATGGAGACAATAAACGAGAACATTGGTAAAGTGAGGATTTTTTTAATTAATTTCCCTCCAAGCAAGGTAAGACTGCCACTGGTGCACAGGTGGAATACAGTGAGAGAAAAAAGGGTACAGGGGGTATTGAAAAAGGATAAATGATGAATAGGATTGAAGAAGATAAAAATGGTTATTGACGTTACATTTAAACATTTGGAGATTGTAACTATCATGAAAGCAAATAGAGCCAGGATGTTTGGGAACCTTTCGTAGAGGAACGATTTAGCTCTGCAAAAGTTGATACGAATACTACAAATTTGGAGAAAGAAATGTTGAGGTATTTAGTTGTTTTTTGCTTGTTTAGTCTTATGTTTTTTTTTATATACAATCTGGAAAGAACTTTAAAAAAGTATATGTAAACTATTTGCTATGTTTCAAATATGAAAGATACAGAAATATCTCCAGCTTTTCAAAACGCGTATGAGAACTAAGAAATGTGGCAAAAGAACAATAGTAAAATGAGATATTTAAAAAAATCAAGAAAACAAATAAAAGAAATTGCAATCTATGTTAAAAGGAGTGGCTGAAAATCATAGAATTGGAGAACGTGATTTACTATCGTGTAAAACAAAAGGAATTAAATTATTTTAGACTGTCGGCCCGCTGACATATTTCTTTTGAAAGAAGGTGATAAAGGACTTAAGAGATTGGGAGTGTCCAAGGGAAACAAGCAGCCATTTTTAAAACTGCAATGAAATGCTGTAAAGTTTGTTTCTAAATAATAAAAATGATATTTTCATGTAGATGTTCATTTTTTTTCACCGACGTTAAATATGGCTGGCAAGGAAAATTTAATTAATCTTTTATTTATTTATTTGTAAGAATAATTTTTTGTTTATCAATGATGATTTTGGAAAATTATCGTTGACTAATGTTTGAGTTATGCGTTTTAATTGTCTTCGAAATATTCTTCGGAAATTTAAGTTTGCTCTCTTTGGTACTGGTATTTTTTTAAACGGTTAAGTCGTAAATTCTGAGTTTTATTTTCTATATTAACATCAAAGAATGGCATAAGTTCAAATGTAAGCATTGGCTATCATGACAAGAGTTTGTATTAAATGAAGTGTTGAAAGTTTAAAAATATAGAAAGAGGCTAACTGGAATTATTAAATATAAAAGGCTCGGAATAAACACTTCTACTAGTATCCGAAACAACACATAAATAAAATACAATTCAAACAGTCAAAACTGGAAGATGATTTAACAAGACCTAAAACCAAAATCCTTTCAAAATCTCTACAGACGTGTCCAAAAGTGCTAGAGACAATCGATAATATGAACAATTTTTGTACAAGTTTACTCCCACAAAACGGAAAAATGTAAGAATGCTTGAAAAAATAAATAAAAATTAGTTTCCTTGCCTGTCATACTTAAAGAACGATATATATATATATATATATATATATATATATATATATATATCGTTCTTTAAATATGACAGGCAAAAACACACACACACACACACACACATATATATATGTGTGTGTGTGTGTGTGTGTGTGCCACTTTTTGTGGTGGGTGGGGATCGAAATCATCTCTCAGTTGCGTCTCTGAAGACAGAATGAGGCTCAGTTATATCTCTATCCGAGGACAGGCATGCAATTGAGAAAAACTTACACTGAAAGAAGCTCGGTCCCGGGGAACAATATCTCGATGCCGCGACGCCCCATTGCACCAGTGGGCGGACTGGTGCTCGGTTGCGGAGACTGGGTCATTTTTGTGTTGCTCACTCGTAAGCGTTCGGACTCTCCACATTAAACCTTGACCTTGTGTTACCTCTACTTCCTTGCATGTGGACGACTAACACACACACACACACACACACACACACACACGCACACACACGCACACACACATATATATATTTATATATATATATATATATATATATATATATATATATATTGTTAAATATGATGGACAAGGAATATTTTGTAATTTTTTTATTCAGTTACTCCAGTGTCCTTAGAATTTAGAGAAACAGTAACCTTAAAAAATAAAAAGGTGTAAGGGCGCAAAAAAAAAAAAATTTCCCTGTCCGTCATATTCAATGAAGCTTGCATAAATGAAGGATTACTGCCCAAATTCATATATATATATATATATATATATATGTATAAATGTGAGTGTGTGTGGGTGTGTCTGTCTGTATGTGTGTGTGTTTGTGTGTGCGTGAGTGAGTGCGTGTGTGTGTGTGTGAAAGCAATAATGATATGTGTGTAACGGTACCTATATCATAAATATTTATTCATATTGGTTTATACACACACCCACACATAAATATATGTACATATGTAAATGTTTGTATTTCGCTTAACATGTCCGGCAGCATTTTTTACATTATCTCAAGTCTTGCGAGAGAAGGCTAGAAATCGATATGATGAAAAGTGAAGAATTTTATTTGAAAAAAATATCAGTCGACATTAAATACAAAAATGATATCACTAACTTAATTCTGATTTCCTAAAGACTGAACATCTTTCCACACATTTTTTCTCATAATTTATCTGCACGAAGTACCAGATAAGATTGAAAGAATTTGACTATATAACATTTTTACGCATCCTTATTGCCCACTTTCCACCACTTTCTTCGAAATAATCCATTCGCCTCTACCTTAGTATAGTTCACCTAATCAACGGAGTTTCTGACATCATAATATACGCCACATAATCAATAGAGTTCCTTCAATTACAATATACTCCGGTTGATCATTAGAGCTCCCTCCATCACAATATACTCCAGGCGATCACCGAGGATCCCATTTATCCCAGTATACGCCACCTGATCACCGGAGTTTACGTCATCACAATATACTCTCGCTGATACCCAGGGACCTCTTAAACCTAAGTATACTCTACCTAATCACTGGAGTTTCCTTACACTGAACTTTTCTATAACTATTTTGATAGGGTAGTTGTATTTCCATAATTCGTTCTATAAAACACTTACTTTCAGTGCAATTATTACATACAATAGTTATAATATTTTTCAATTAATGATGCTAGTCTCCGAGAGAGCTATACACTGCACATCCTTGGTCCCACTCTCTCAAACGACCTTAAATGGAATAACTATATCGAATCTACAGCTGCATGTACTGCTAGAAAGATTGAGCCACTGTGTCGGGCCAGGATGTTTTTCTCGTCAGAATCCATTTTGGACATTTTTAAATATACCATTTGTCCGTGCATTGAATACTGTTGCCGTATCAGGATGAGTGCTTCTGATATTCATATTGAGGTTCTCCACAAAAGACAAAGGAGGATCTGCAAAATTATCGATCCAGATTTAACAGTTCGCCTTCAGTCATTTTCTCACGTATGTGGTGTGGCTCCCCTCTGTTTTTTGGAATTTTCTTCCGTTTACTTGCTTCCCTGATAGATGCAATCTTCAAAATATCTGTAACACAATTTTCTGTCGATATATATTCTTTTGTTTGGTTTAATACAACAGAGAGAGAGAGAGAAATTGATATTAGTGGTATTATTTGTTGTGTTTTATTGTAATCCGCGATGTGAGCTTACGCAAAAACTATTTTTAATACTATTCTGTATTTGTAAAATCCGGGGAATGGAGAAATTGGCTGATAATTAGAAAAAAAGAGAGAAATAGTTTTCTTTCTTTTTCACATACGAAACGAATTGTTTTGGGCCAGGTGGAAGTTTGTAATATGGAAGTAGTCTTAACAAAATGTCAGGATTTACTTGATGAGGTAAGGTAGGGTTAAATCCCCAAAAGTATTCTTGGGAAAAAGGGTTTGAAAATCGAAAACATGGGAATGATGTAATCGAAAGAAAGAAGACAGAAATACATTACGTCATGTGAGCTGTTGATATTTCATTCGTCGAGCCATGGCTCCCCGCAAATCGTGTGGGTGGAAAATAATCTCATTGGTCAAAGACTTTGAGTCGGTTAGATCCCCCAAGAAGATTGGGGATGGCTATAAAAATGGAGACTCAGCGAGAAAAATCAGAGTGGATAGAGAGACTTTCATGCGACAAGGATAAAATGACCCCACATCGCCGCCGCCACGTCACTCTGCTTTTGGCTGTTTGTGTAGAGATTGATAAAGGCCGAAGAGACGGGTTTTTTTAACTGGAGAATTGACAGCTCTGAATAGTTTGAAAAGCTCTGATATTGTTAAAGAAAACTGGAAAGGACATTTTAATTTGAAATTTAAAAAGCTCTGATATTTTTAATGAAACTTGGAAAGGACATTTTTTTGAAGATTGAAAGCTCTTATATTTTTAAACGAATCCTCTCTCCGTTGTAAACTGGCATTCCGACAATTGTATTTTCTACTAATGGAATTAATATTTTTTTATTATAAAGACTTTATTTCGTAACTCATCCAAGCGTATTCAAACTTATTCATTTATTTAATTTTTTTTTTTTTGGTAACGTAAATGTTTATTTTTAACCACAAGTGTACACAAGTGTTCAGTCTGGATATAGTAGAAAAACGGCTACCGGATTTGCACAAGGTGACTTTCTGGGATCAAAAGAGAGCGTGGGCAGTAAGTTCGTTGTTGTAATAGACGTCTTGAGGACCAGCTACTGTGACGAGATCATTACGACCAACGGCCTGAAAGCGTCGACATAACTGGTACCGTTTCGACATCATCGAAGCAGGCTCCGTTCCCGAACCAGCGAAACCAACCAACCGGCCGGGCAGAGAAATGTCACATATCAACGTAAATTTCCATATTCTATCTCCATGATTACCATACTTCTCTTGTACTTTCTTCGACATCCCCTGTACCTTGTTTTACTTTTACTGTAACGCCCTGCGCACCAGTGGCAGTCATGCTTTGTTTAGGGTGAAACGATTATAAAAAACTAATTTTCAGTAGCTTGTTCTTATTAGCGATCTTAATTCCTACTAAAAGTTGTAGTTACTCAATTTTAGAGGCTGTATTCTTTGTCTTTTTTATATCTGTAATCATCGTTGAAGTCATCAGAAAACACATGGATGTTAAAATTGCAATGGTATGGAGATAATTATGAAAATCGAATTCCTTTTAAAGGGTAGAAATTAAAAATATGTTGAGAGTAAATATATTTGGTTTATATTACTAATGTATGTTCAGCGCAAGATGAAAGAATTACTCAAGATGAAAGGTTATTAAATGTGGTGTGTAACATAAAGAGGAGGAATTAGGAAGTGAAAATCATGAGGATATAGAAAATAGATAATGGTTGACTATGGACTCGCAGTAGTTAGAGTTGTAGGCTTTGAGAAAGCATATATAAAAGCATTCATCAAAACAGTGAGTTTTTAGAAAAAAATCTGGAAATTACAGGTAGAATACGGATGGAATGCGATCGTTTTGACTCCATAGACTTAGCACAGCTTGTCTTAAATGTAAATGTCTGAACTTGCAGAACTAAAGGATGGAGATCTTCCCTACCTTTACAAGGGAATTAACCCTAAATTAGCAACAGACTTGCGATGTTGCACATGTGAGGAAAGATGTTGGGCTAAATTCTATTAGTTTATAACACGATTTTTTTTCATTTTTAATTAATTTCCTGATTTCCTTGTTTTTTGTATTTCAGTAATTATATTTGTTCGTTTATTTTTTGTATGTGTTGATATCACTGAGTAGTGAGTTATTTTTTTCTATGTATGTATTCTTGTTTATGATCAGCCCACTTCCTTCTCAGAGGGTCCAGATGTCCTTATCTCTTTCTAGGTCCTATATTGCATTTAACTATCTCAGTGGTAATGTATTTTTGTTGTTCGTTTTTTCAGTTGCAATGAATAAAACTTTTTGTCAATATGAAGTCGTTTGTCTTGTAATTTGTTTTTACTATAGTGTCTGCTATGTCTCTTTTGTGGACTCTGGTGGAAAATTTTGAAACCAAAGGCAAGGGTCTCTTGTTCTCTATTGGAAAGTTTCAGGTCTGATAGATTTTCCCTTAGATTAGGTTTCATAATATATTTCAAATTGCTGTTGCTGTCTAGATTGTTGAGTTTTTGTCTCAGTTTGTTGATTTGATTATTACTCATTTGTTTAAAAGTTTGGTGCAGTTAAGTCATCACATTAAGTCTGAAGTAGGTACCGCTACTCATTTTGATACATAAGTTTTAAAGTTACTTTTTTTAAATAAAAAGTTTTCTTGAAGCTTTCAATTTAATTCAAAGCTAACTGATTAAATTTTCTATTTTCAGTAAGGAAAATACACTGGTGTGTTTCAAATTGAAATTATATTGATGGAAATCTCAGCTTTTGAGAGTTTTCAAAAGTTATCATTTTTCGTCCATTTTTGACAGATTGACAGGTTTGTAAACAAAAGTTACTTCTCGGTTTTAGAAATCTTGCAAAAGTAGAATACATATGCGACACGATATTTTTGGAAAATTAGCAAATTTAAAGTTAAATTAATCTGATTTAAAACAAGTATTACTTGCTTATAGCATAAATTTTAAGTATTTCTTAACCATGAAGTTTATGTGTCTCTGAAGCATTAACTGATTGATGACAGCCAGATGTGTTGCTTAGCTATGTATGGTTGACCAGAATTGACATAAATTTATGAAACCTAAGTTTTGTCAGGGGAATAATCCTTGAAACACGTTTCCTTTTAATGATATATTACTTATAACATCCTACACTAAAGAAAAGAAATTTCTACGCAGACACACACAAAATTATTATTTTAAAAATCTTGGTGCCTTAACATTTGTATTACGTTTTTCAATTTTCGATTCGTAAATATAGTTTCCACTTAATAACTTAATAACCAAATACAGAGAATGTTTTAAAAAAATAGTAAAAAATTTGTGAAAGTTTGTAAATTTTTCAAATTAAAAAATAAAAATGAAAACAATACCTGTAAAAATGTATTATTCTTGGAAAAGATTTTTAGACTATGATACTAATATATGTCATTTATAAAAGCAATTAACAGTATATCGAAATAAAAATTTTGGCATAGTTTTTATTGCATTTTTATTTCACTATTTAGAGCATATTTTCGGAAAAGTGGCAATTATTATATATATATATATATATATATATATATATATATACACCCTAAGGAATCATAGATTTAACTAAAAAACAAAGTTTGCGAACATTAGTCAATTTTCTGACATTTCAGGAGGTTAATTGCGCGGGAATAACAGGTTTTAACATTTAAAAATAATTTCATTCATTTGTGAATGAGTCCTGAAAGTTTCATTAAAATCCGACTATTATTAAACTTTTGCGAAAATCTCTAAATGAATGTGTTTTTCACCGAAAAAATGGGTTTCGTATTATCACATTTATCAATGTAACTTCTAGGAATATCTGATCATTTGCTGACAAAAAAGAACAAGATGTTTACCTAAAAATTCGAATGTATTAAAAAGAATTAAAAATTAAAATATAAATAAAAAATAATTTGATCTTTAATAATAACATAGATATGATGACGATAAAACCTTATTTATATTAGGTTTAGGGCCTTTGAACAGCATGCTATGTTGTTTTTTCAGCGAATTAGTGGAGGTACCTAATCTGAAGCAATGTTGCAAGCCTATCGCTATCCCCATAGAAAATGTCCAGATGAGCTCCATTCTTTAGTTTTACATACCATCAAATCTTTTATATGCCATACTGCATCCACGTAGTTCAAATAAAAAAAAGAGTCACAGTTTTACCTAATAACTATTCAGCCAGTCAGTTAAGGGCTATAAGTGATACACACTTAGGCGATTATGTCTCAAAAGAGACATTATTGACTATGTAGTAGATTTTTCCACAGTAGGTTGCCATTTCTTTCTGCAATAGACTGATTACAAACGGAAGGCTATAGAACCTATCTTGCTATTCAACCCATAGCTGGAGGGAGAAAAGATGGATTTATACCTTTCCGAAGAGTATTTGTGCTCAGGTGAAAGCAACTAATTCAACTAGAATTCGAACTCGGTTCTCTGATTAGTCATTTTAAGCCGATATCCATTGCACCACAGCACATATTTTAGAAAAAACTTCCTGCTTGTATGTTTTTCTGAATAATTTCAGCCTATACAAATCAATTGTCAATCGTTATCAATCCTGTTAAATCTAATAATCTTCACCTCCTATAACTTTCTCTTTCATTCATAGCAAATATATCATTCGTTATAATCAGTTTACACAGTAAGTTAAACGGCTCTCGGGAATTGTAGCCTACTGAGTGAATTTTATTAAAAAATAAATTCAAAGATGTCGTTTGGCAATTCACTGCCCGATTTCACAAAGAAATCATGATCTTGATTTAAATATGGGTTTCAGATTTCATGCGCTAGTTCCTTCTTTTCGTTCGTTCTTCATCGACTACTTTTTTAACTTACACCTCCTGAGTGTGTTCCACTCCTGCCGACATATTCATTTTTTCTATAGATCACATAAAGACATTTTCTTTTTTTTTTTTTTACTTCAATTATACATTTTTTCTCTTCTTTTGAAGCTGTCTGCTTTTCTCAATTTCAGGTTCGACTCTCTTCCGGCCCTAACGCGTGTGTTACATCGACCGCGTCACACCCAACTCACCCGTCACAGCTGTTTCAATTTAGACTCACTGTCAGTGTTGGGTCCCGTGCCAGACGTTCGTAATGTCTTTCGATTTATTTTATCTTTTATTTTAGATATTTTCACAGGAAGAAAATACAGGGTACTATAGGGTAGCTGCTTTGGACTTAATAATTGAATTTGCTTGGTAGCAAGTCAAGAGTAGAACAACATTCTATCATGAAATAACTGTACTTGAAGCAATCGATAAAGAAATCAATAAAATACTTACTACGTAATAAAAAATTGAATTTGGCTTCAATAGTGGAATGTCAAGTTCATCAACATAATTAGGCCTATATCTTGCAGGACCTTAGCAATGTTAACTATAGCACTAATAGCTATAGGATGTAAAGCCCTATGGCATTTTTAATCATTATTTGTTTCTTTTTTTTTAATTTCAATTTATTGCCATACATGATACACGCTTGAGCGATCATGTCTCTTTCTGACCAAGCAGAAGATTCTCCCGCAGTATGTTGCCACTTCTTTCTACGGTAGACTGGTTGCCAACCAAGGCTATAGAACCTAATCTACCCGCCTATTTAACTCATAGCTGAAGAGAGGAGTTAATACCTATTCCATAGATATTTGTGTATAAGTGAATGAAACGAATTCAACTGGAATTTGAACTCAGCTCTCCAATTTACCAATATATCTGGCAATAAAGAAAAATGCGAGGAAATTGTCTCTTGAAACTCCTGCCTTCACGTTTACTTAAATGCCACCGAAAAGAATATGAATAGGTTTCTACTCCCACCAACTTTCAGTTAGATAACATGTTAGACTGTTTTCCCTCACCTTGCCTACCTGTCTAAGAGGACATTCTAAAATCTGAACTTTGGCGACGCCAACGATAATCCATACCACTGTCTTTGGCAATTTATTGATAATAAAAAAGGGGTTTGTTGGAAGCCCTAACTGCCTATGTTCTGAAGAGACATGGAGTTAAAAAAATAACTGCATATTAAGATTCAACAGAAATTTGAACACGGTTCAATGATTCTATCATACTTAGAGATAACTTTTGAACAAGAAAGAAACCTTGTCTATTTTCGAATCACATAGGCCTACATAAATATAAATTATGTCTATGTCGACTCTGATTATACTGTCGCTTTGATATTGAACATATTTTCGCAGGTTCACGTATACATATAAACGGTGCGATGGATAAATTGTCTACAACACATTTTAACAGATATATTTACGAAAATAACAAAAATTAACTTGAAATACTTAAGAAGGAATTTGTTCAATAAAATCGCTATTCGCTTCGACCACAACTTCCAGACAAATTCGGAATCTCCTGCAACTCACCTTGATGGTCTTCTTGTCTATGTTTGTGTATGCTGCCATGATACTTGCGTTAAGTTCATCTTTGGTATTACAAGAGTTTTGTTGGCTTCTCACTCAAATGTACCCAACACATCAAAGGAGTTGCTGTCTGGGGAGTTAGGTGGCCAGATCTAAATATGATGTGGCCGCAGAAATTGTCTGACAGTCATAACAGGGTTCTCCTTCTTGTGTTGCATGATGCAACAGAGACAGAGTCATCCAGCAGCCACCCTCTTGACACAGTGCAGCTCCACCTCTTCAAGACATTTGATGTAGGCTTCTTTGTTGAGTCTGAAGCCCTTCCAATAAATTGGGAGATTTTTTTCATATCAGAACAATTAGAATGAGTGTTTCTGGCTGCTGAAACTTTGTAATCATCATTAGACGCGTCCCACTCATTCCGAATCCCCTGCACTGTCCTATATTTGACATTCAAACACTTTGGAATGTTCATATTAGAGCTTCCTGCATGAATGCCAAGCAGTACATAATCATGTTTCCAAATTTCTGGTGGAGTAAACTGCGTTAGGTGCTCTTTTTCTCACAGTGCCCAACTGACCGTACTGTACAGTGTAGTCAGCAAAATAAAAGACAAACAACGCTCATATGCAAAATAAAAAATAGCAACAATTTGCATATTGCACTATATATATATTATTCATCCACATACAAGGCCTGTTTCGATGTATCACAGATCATCAGTGTTGCCTAGATACACCCACTTGCTTCCCACAGTGATCGAAACTCGACCGATTTGGTGTAAGTCGAAG